>OU015463.1:1594447-1676947 GCA_907164805.1 Brachyptera putata
CTCGGTGATAGTGCTCTCACTCCATATGCCCGAGAGAAGGGGTAGGTCGTACTTCGTTTCGATCCCCGCCACTGTCCGTCTTTATATGGGCTCCCGTGGATTCCCCCTGGATCCCGCTACCTATCCTCCTTCTCATTACACCATCATCTCATTAATCATTCATCTGACTTGAATATATCGTAGTCATCATTATAGCACGTCGTTAAACCATAGATTGAGGAGGAACTTCATTACTCTATGATTGAAACCAACGTGAAGGGATACGAAGTCAGTGGTATGGTTGATCAACATTTTTTTCATCAACACTGAAACTTCATACAAAATCATTGCACCCCAATTAAGGCTATAGATGAGAGGTATAAGATCGTTTGGACGGGGCACCACAAGGGTGATCTTACCACTCCATTCGGCATTCTAATTATCCCAAATTAAGAAATGAACAATGAAGTTCGACTCCAGGACTATACTCTGTTTGTGACCATACTTTAACGCCGCAGATAGAAGTCTTTCAGTTACCAAAAGTCCAGAACACATTAATAAGTATAAACCGCTCTTGTGATATATCCAGACATTACCAGAATTGGTAGACCTATTAAGAGTACCTACCAAGGACACGAAAGTTGATATCTTCCACTTTGAACCAAGTCTCTTAAAGGCGATGTTCACTTCCTTCGCTTAACAGCAGATGTCAAGTTTATCACTAGGAAAACGCCTCACATGCGTTGTGAGATGAGCTTAGAAGTATGGAAATGTAGAAGTAAGAACATTTGGTCAGCTCAATGTACAGTACATAATATACAGGCCATGGATCACTTCAAAGGTTTAAAAACCGCGGCTGTCTGTTGGTATATGGACCTTGGTTTCCCAACAATGGTACCAGTGCCTTCTTCATATCCATCACAGATTTCAATCGTTTTAATTTATTGGTGACACTTGTTGCTCACATTTAATAGTTCCTTTAATTGCTTTCTTAATTGCTTTTATTGATGTGTAAAACATTACATTAAAAATGCGTTTTCTTCGGTATTTCACATTCGATTTTTCCATAAATCGCCTAAAATATGTATGATAGTTCTTTCCACATTCAGTATAAATTTGAGAGCTTTTGGAAATTTTTGATTTTCCCAGTATTTCTCCCCCGACCTATTCTTATGGGGAATTTCCGACTTTCCAAATTTTTTCCGCAAAAACCGTTTGACCGAATTTTCTGAAAAACAATTCCAACCTGTTCTAGTATAACACCGATTTGAAAAAGAAGTTTCGACTTGATTGAAACTCTTTCCTGACCTGTATGCCGCGTACAAATTTACACAAAAAACAAACGAAAAAAAACAACATAAAAACATAAAAACCAAGCCCAAATTTTTCGGTATATGGAATGAAAATCTTCGCCACGCTCATCTAAATTATACAATGAGAAGAAACAAATTAGTGACAGATCCTAATTGGTATTATTAGGCCTATCACTCGGTCAATCAAGGGTCGTGTTCAATCAGTACTCCATCCACGCATTTGCTTCGAGGGATAGCTGTGGGAAACCACGAGAAACCACATCAGGATGCATGAAATAAGGTGTTTGTTCATCTTGAATGATACACCTTCTTCGCCTCCTCACTTCTTCTCTTCTGCTCTTCTTTTCTTGAAATGATTCATTTTCTCGACATTTTTCTGGTCTTGAATTATACTTCCACGGTTCAAAACGTTGATGACAAATTGATGGCCGTGCACAAAGTGTTTATCCCAAGTATTCTGTTGCATGATTTTCAGACTTTTGGGACTCAATTATCTTGAAAATGTGCACTTTATGTTCACCTGAATATTTTTGATCACTTGTTCACTTCCTTTATGTTCACTTTGTCAACAAGAAATCTTTTGTTATACTCATTCAACTTCGAACTGTAGGCCTTTAGTTTCCGGGAAAAATCGGATCTACCAAGACTTACTATTATTCTAATAAATGACCAACAGTTCAATAGATATTCAAGAGGTCAAACAATCGAGGTATTTTGATGTTTGCGTTCGCAAGGCAAATGCCACATTCCTGTAACTTGTGACTTGTGATCTGTTGCAAGTCATCACTGACTTGTATCTTGAATCTGATATTTATCAATAAATTGAAGGTTGAAATTTGTTTGATTATATCTTATATTTGATGAAATACTTGAATAATACTACACCACATAAATTTTACGGCCTCCTATATATCGTGCATGAGACAAAGATATGACAGTTTTGTAAGTGAACACTTCCGAGTCCCAACGTATAGGAATAAGCTTCAGGTTATTCGGCCTATACACTTCGGTTTAGTCGTACAGTTACAACTCACTTCTCCTGGTTTGCTTGTTTCTAAGTTATAACAAATCGATTGATATATGGCTACGGACGACGGCGAATCATTGAACGTGTCTGATGATGCACTTATTCTCGTCTTGTTTGGTTTCAGGAGCGAACTGTGAACGTCAACCGACCGATTGCTGGTGGTTTAGGCTTGAGCATCAAGGGAGGCGCAGAACATAAGCTCCCCATCCTTATATCAAGGATACATAAGGATGAGGCGGCTGATATGACAGACCAGTTATTTGTTGGAGACGCTATTATTGCCGGTAAATATCAAACCATACATCAGATATCATACCTAACTTTGAAATAAACATCTCATAACTCGACTAATCATTCACAACCCACTCTGTACGTGAGTCTTTACTGTACTTTCTTTGAGTGTACAGGACTGTCAAAGGGGAATTACATGTATGATTGTTTGAGTCCATTTTGATTCAAGCCGATGTCTAGGAATATTTCACATGAAATTGTTGCACATGCTCACAATGCTTTATCAGTGTTTTCACTATTCAGCAAAACTGAAACTCATTATTAAAAATTATTAAATATGTTATATGTTATGAATATATTATAAAATATAAATTAAGAATAGGTCGAATAAACGATCAAGATAAGAAGTCGATGTAAATAAGGCAAAATGTACATATAGGCCTACATATCAAACCGATAATGAACCTAACCTAAAATAACTGAGCATTCAACATTGACATTGAAATTCTTCAACATTCATCGCTCGCAATCGAATACCACCTGTACTCACCTTTCGGGCACCTTTCGCTCCTTTTCCCTCAACAGAGTTACTTTTCTAACCCGATTTGTTGTAATTCGTCATGCCTTCTATTTCGTCAGCTTTGCGTAGGTATGTATCTCTCGTAATTCTTGCGGTCTTGATTCCAAGTGAACGGGGAGGCCATCACTCGCAGCGTGCATGACGACGCCGTCAACATACTGCGCAACGCGGGTGAATACGTCAAGCTAACGGTCAAACACTACAGAGCAGCCACACCGTTCCTACAGAAACCCCGTGAGTGAGGAAGTGTTGTTCTCGTCATTTATCATCACTCAGATGGAACAAATCTCACGATTCATTTGAACATATAGATAGTGAGATTTTCAAGTGAGATGTGTGATGTAATGCAATATTAGTTATATGCCTATTTATTTATTCTCCATTTGATCAATACAGTGTACCAATATAGGATTCGTCATACTAAAATTAAACTAGAAATACTTATGAAGTTAGGATTATTTTACAGTTGTGTAAACAGTTGTGTATAGTAAGAATATACAGAACAACTATTAATAGTAAATAGTAAAATTATATACATAGAATACGGTATTGAAGAAAAATTATATACAATTGAATACTAAAGAAAGGAGGGAAATCGGCCAAGTTAATGGTGAAAAGTAATTATATACATTGAAAATACTAAAAAACAAGGAGGGATAACGGTTTGAAGTGTGAAGTGAGGCTAGAGTCAAGGACTTTTGATGAACTCATTGATGCTATAGAATGGATTTCATAGGAGATATTTTTTGAGTTGAGTAAGGAATATGCTGAGTGGTTTGGATTCAATGATGTAAGATGGGAGGTTATTGTATAAGGTAGTGCAGAGGTAGTGAGGGCTTTTGGTATACGAGGAGTGATTGTGAGATGTGACATGGATAGACTTACTGCTTCTAGTTGGGTAAGTGTGACGGTGGAATTGAAGGGGAATAGTTCAGGGTGAGAGCGAACGAAGGAGCAGGCTGCAAGAATCAGGGTGGAGGTAAGAGTCAATTATCTTCAGGTCAACGAAGTGTTGTCGACATGAGCTGCGACGAGATATACCGACAATTATGCGTAAGGCACGTTTTTGGAGAATGAAGATTCGGTTGGCTTGGGGAGAGGCCCCCCAGAAAAGGATACCATAGGACAGAAAAGAATGGAAGTGAGCATGATAGGTGAGTTTGAGAGTATGGGGGTTAACTATTTGTTTCAGGCGTCTGAGTAGGAAGCAACATCTTTGGATTTTAGCGGATGTAGTTTCGACATGAAGTGACCAATCTAGGGTGGGGGTTATGAACAAGCCGAGAAATTTAGTGGAGGGGGTAGTGTGAATAGATGTACTGTCTAGTTTGATGAGGAGGGTAAAGATGGGGGTATTTCTACGTGAGTGGAAGTGGACTAAGACAGTCTTAGTGGGTTGGAGAGCTAGACGATTGTTTAGCAGTATGAGGACATGAGAGAAGTTTGGGTATTGGCTGTGGAGATTAGGGGAGTGAGCAAATGTTTAGGAGCAGTGATCAGATGACTGGTGTCATCTGCATACATGGAGAGAGTTCCCGTGTTGAGAAGTGATGAAAGGTCGTTGATATAGGCTAGGAAGAGAAGAGGACCAAGGACAGATCCCTGTGGTACTCCACTAAGAACAGTGAGAGGATTAGAAAGAGTTGGAGTAGTGTTGAACGAGGATTTTATCTTGACAATCTGTGTGCGGTCTGATAGGAAGGAGGAAATCCAATCGTTGGCAGTACCGCGGATGCCCAGGTTATTAAGTTTGGAGAGAAGAAGTTTGTGGTCAATGGTATCGAAAGCCTTGCTGAGGTCGTAGAAGAGACCGACAGCATGGTCACCTTTATCAAGAGAGGAGTAGAGGGCAGATAAGAAGCTATAGATGGCGGTGATAGTGGATTTATTTTTTTGAAAACCATGTTGGTGCTGAGTTAGGATGTTATGCTTGTTGAAGAAAGAGGTGAGACGGTTAGGCATAATTTTCTCTAGGATTTTTGAAAAGTACGAGAGAAGGGAGATCGGTCTATAGTTGTTGACATCGGATTTGCTACCTTTTTTATGGATTGGGATGATGACGGCCTTTTATAGTTCTGAAGGGAAGATGCCAGTGGATAGAGTGGTATTGACAATAAGAGAGAGAGGATTGGCTATGAAGGTTATACAATTATAAAGAAGAAAGGCCGGAATGCCGTCGAGTCCGCTGGAATGCTTACCACTGAAAGAACGAGCAGTATGAATGATTTCGTCAGGGGTGGTCGGATAGAGAAAAATACTAGGTCTATTGGTAGGAATAGGTGAGCAAGGAGGATGAACAATTGAAGGTGAGGCAGGAAGTGGAAAAGCTACATTTCCTGAACTGATGAAAAAGGAATTGAAAGTGTCTGAGAGGAGGACTGGATCAGATATCGTTTGACCATTGATGGAAAGCGACACATCTGTTAGGGTTTGCGGAGGGGAGGAGTGGGACTTGATAATGTTCCAGACTGATTTATTTTTATTTCTGGAGGAATGAATCATGTTGTCATTGTGGACTCGTTTTGCGGAACGGATGTTGTGTGAGTGGATCTTTTTGAGTGATAGGTAGCGGGTTTGTAATTCGTTGTTAGTTGGACTAGATCGATAGAGTTGGTGGAGGTTCCGAAGATTGTTAGCATTAGACACAATCTCGGCAGTGATCCATTGGTTAGGTTGAATTTTGACGAGTTTTTGTTTTTGAAGTGGAAAGGCAATGTTGAAATAATGGGAGAAGGTGTTAATGAAGGCTTTATACATAGAGTTGGGATCAGTCAAGGGGATGACGTTGTCCCACTGACTGGTTGAGAGGAGGGAGAAGTATTCTCTGTTAGTGTCAGAAAAAGTTCTCTTTAAAGCGTAGGTGTTGCCTGGACGGGATCCGTTGGAGGAGTGATTTAGGCGGAGACTAAGGGCGAGATGATCAGAGAGACCACTATCGAAGGTATTGCTGTGATAAAGAAGAGGGTCAAGAGTGGTAAAAATGTTATCGATTAGAGTAGAAGACGTAGAGGTAATGCGAGTAGGACAAGTGATGGTTTGATAGAGATTGAAGGAGTGAAGTAGGTCAAGGAATCTGGTTGTATTATGGCAGTTTTGGAAGAGATCGATGTTGAAATCGCCGCAGAGAAAGAGATGAGCTTTGGGGAAACGCTTTGAGAGGTTAATAAGGGTTTCGTCTAGGGATGAGGGAAAGGTGTCGATCTCAACAGATGGGGATCTGTAGATGGATAAGATTAGATGTGTGTTGTTGTTCGTCAACCAGAAAGCAGAAGAACATTCAAAGTCAACATCAACACTTGAAGCTTGAAGCCTACTTTAAGTAATAACTGTTGGCGATTTCCAGTGGAATAGCCAGCGTCCAAATAATTTTATCTCATTTAACATCAGATAAATGTAATATAATTACTATAAAACAAAGGCATGGTATTGATATATGTACGTCCATGCATATGCCTTCTGTTAACGTAAATTTTATTAAATCTATTATAAATGGCATGGATGAATTTCAGCAACCTGGAATTGACGGGATACGAGTGCAGGATTTGAAATTATTAGTCGATTGTGTAAGTCCTGTTATATCCAAATTAATCAACTTATCGCTGAAAACTGACATTGTTCCTAATAAATTGAAAATTTCTGTTGTGCGTCCAATTTATATGAAAAGGTTCGCGCATTGAATATTCACATTAACTACAGACCTATTGCTCTTTTACCTTCAATAGAAAAAATCATGGAACGATGTATCAAACGGTCAAGCTAACTGATTATTTGATTAAATTTAAAATTATTCATGCAAATCAATTTGGATTTCAAAAAAAAAAAAAAGTACATCAGATTTATTAGTTTTATTTACAGATTACATAAATTCTCAGTTAAATCTCAATTCTCACGTAATTTGTTCATTCATTGATTTCTCTAAAGCTTTTGATACTCTCAATCACTCAAAACTTTTACTCGCTTTAACTAATATCGGTATAGGAGGCTCATTGTTGAATTGGTTTGAACACTATTTGATGAGTAGACATATTCTAAATAAAATTGGAGACACTTTGAACGTCAGGAGGAACACCACAACGGGGGCACCTCAGGGCTCAATTCTTGGACCCATATTATACCTAATTTATGTTAATAACATGCCTGATTTCATTGATAAATGTAAAATATACATGTACGCAGATGACACTGTATTGATCTCTTCTCACCAAGATTAAAAAATAGCCGAGTCATATTTACAAGAAGATTTTAGTCATTGTCATAACAAGTCATGATCATAACCTACGATGACCACGATACGACCTATTGAATTCATTAATTCAAATAAAACCAAACTGGTACATATTTGCTCCCCATTTAATAGAGAAAAAATATCACCATCAATACGATTTATCATTCTTATCAATGTTTACATAGCTTGAGCAAGGGTGATAATTGTTCAAATTGCAATACAAAAATTGAAAATGTATCCAATTACGTTTATTCAGGTTTAACAATTGACAGCCATTTCACATGGAAACCTCATATAAATATTTTGAGTAATAAACTTCGGTCTTGTGCATTTAAATTATACATACTCAAGTTAATATTACCTTTTCAACTGTTGCGTACTGTGTATCTAGCATTGGCTGGATCTTTAATTACATCTGGTATTTCAGCCTGGGGGGACGCTTTGAACTCACATCTACAACAAATTATCAATCTCCAAATCAACATGATAAAATGTATAACACCCGATCATTACTATTGATAATGACATTCCTACATTATTTCAGTATTGTAATATTCTCCCCGTCACTTACTTATTCGATTATAAATTCATTCTAAAATATTATTACGACCCTTCTTATAAAACATTGAATGATCATGAAGCAAACACCAGATATAGGCTCCTTGGA
Source organism: Brachyptera putata (assembly GCA_907164805.1). NCBI lineage: Eukaryota > Metazoa > Arthropoda > Insecta > Plecoptera > Taeniopterygidae > Brachyptera > Brachyptera putata. Next base: position 1,602,470 of record OU015463.1, read on the forward strand.
ATATTTCTACTTGTATAAATAAATATGGTGAACGTCGTCTCGAATACGCTGTACCTTCCAAATTTTCATCAAATTCCTCCAAGTTTATGTAATTTCGATTCTTATAAAAATGTCAAATCAGAAATCAAAACATGGTTAGTCAATAAAATAATTTAGACTTTATTAATTTCATATTCAAATAGTTTACCTAAAATTGAATCCTTTTGTTATAATTTTGTGTAGGTTTTTGTTTTAATACATTTATCATTATTAGTCTCAATTTACATTCAATCAGTCTCAATTTACATTGCCAATACTGATGTAATGCTGTGTATTGTTGTACTGATAATACACAAGACTCCAACATGATTTTTTTCTTTGGCATTCATATTATTCATATTACTGTCATAATTAATATTGTTATTATTTTGTTTATGTAATCATCATCATGTCACTCTATATATAATATAATGTACTCATATTTATTATTTCTCGATGCACCAGTGAACTCATCTCAAGACTCTTGTTTAGTCGCTATTATTATGTTCATTTTTCACATTCACAATATTATCATTCATTCATAATGCACACAAGTATGTCAATTTTATTTTTCAATGGTATTTTGTTCCTAATATAATGTATTCATATTTACTATTTCTCGATGCACCAGTTAAGTAATCTCAACTCGTGTTCAGGTGCTAATATCATGTTCATTTTTCCTTGTCACAATATTATCATTCATTCATAATGTAAAGAAGTATGTCAATTTTATTTTTCAGTGGTGTTTTGTTCCTTGTAATTTTTTGTGATAGTATATTCTCTGGTATATTCTATTTTGAAATATTACCCATTCTAAAAATTAGATCTCTTATTTTTGCTTTCATAGTTGCCACTAATTCATCATCATATTTACATTTTCTTCATCACCTTCTTCATAAATTCAACATAACAATTAAAAATATACAGATCACAATATTCTTTGTTTCTTCCACAGTCAAGTCTTCCTTGGAGACTTTATGGATTTTTTTACTGTCATGTGTATTTTTGTACGTAAAAAAAAGATTACAAAAAAAAAAAACATCTCTGGAATTTCAGAACTGGGCTTCTAGTAGCCTAAAGTTCGACCAAAGCATTTTTGTATATGACCAAAGGTAGAAATAGAATTTGAGGTAGTCTTGCAAGTGAAAAGAATTGCTCTACAAAATTTATTTCATATAAAGGGAAAATGGAGACGATTTTTTGTTTGTATATCTAGACTTTTTTTGTCTCTATATTTACTCAGATCAATTTAGCAAATAAATTAATAAAGTAACTTTTTATCTAATCCAAAATGTTCAGTTTATGATACACTTGTAATTATAACAAATAACAATTTACAACTGTGCAGTATATTTGTTCCAGGTGACAGGGAGGATGAAGTTCTTGGCAATGACGTGTTGGGCAAATATAACCAAGAGAAGAAAACGTCCGGAAATCGAGCGATCATAGACTCTGGCACTTACTCCCCATCGATCAGCAACAGGCCTCAGCGCTGGATAGATTTCATCACAGGTAGGATACTAGAATTTAAATCAAAATCAAATCATGATCCAATTGACAGCCACCATTCATCGGACCATCGGTCTACTCACCACATGCTGACGTTGCTGTTGTTCTTGCCCGCAGCCGAAACTAACCAACTTAATCAACTTATCCCAAATTACCCTGAACTAACTATAACCTAACCGAACCAACATTCTCAACTAATTTAATCTGAATTAGAACTAATGTACCGAAATGTATTAACGTTTTAGTCAAATCTTGAAAATATGACCACTTTGGGACTTGAACCCAGGACCTCTTGGTTTGATCCCAATGCTGAGCCTAGCCTCCACTCAGATTCAAGTTGAATATTGTATATATACACATATATATATATATATATATATATATATATATATATATATATATAAATCATTAGATACGGCCTCTTATTGTGGGGGTATAAACAACATCCATAACTAGGTCAATAATTACTATTGGAAGATGTCATAAAATTATGATATAAAGTTCACCGTCTGCTTAAACGAATAGTACCGGTATATATATATATATATATATATATATTGGGGTATGTGTGTATATCTAGATATGTATATCCAGATATATATCCAGATATGGGTGTTAGAATGCATTATCTATAAGCGTGGTACAACCGCATCTGACACACAGTGAAGTGATATTTTTTTGAAAGTTGCGATGTAAGCATGAATGACTATGGTAAAACAGATGAATTTTTTCGTGATTTTTAAAAGGAGAATGTATATGCATGGCTTTTGTTTTTTCATAGTTTATTGGTTATCCATTATCATGTGACCATCTTAGAATATTAGTGAAGTCTGATTGAAGGTTATTATTAGCTTGTTTAAAATTTTGATGGACTGAAACTAAAGCTGTATCATCAGCATATAAAAATATATTGGAATTTTCTACTTGTTGCAGCATATCGTTTACATAAAGCAGGTATAATAGAGGCCCTAATTGCGATCCCTGGGGTACCCATGATGATATTTTTTCCAATTTACTAAAAGTGTCTCCAAATTTTACAGTGATGAATCGATCGGACAAATGATTTTTAAACCAAGAAAGTAGAGGCCTCTTACTCCTGCTCTATCTAAACAATCTATTAATCTACTGTGTAATAAGGTATCAAATGCTTTTGAAAAATCTTTAAAAACAACATTTACATGAAGACCTTTGTTCAAGGAATTGTAAATTAAATCGTAGTAGTAGTAGTAGTAGTAGTAGTAGTAGTAGTAGTAGTGCCTCTTTCGAGGAAATTGGTACACAAATGACATATTTTACAATATAACTTATAGACAATATTAAAAGCTTGAGTGTGGCAGTACCACCATTTACAAATTAGAGGTAGATTAGTGATTATAGTATATTAAACAAGTAGTGAAACAAATAAGGATACATTCAAAGAACTACATAGGCCTAAATATAGATAGCTACAGAGGCGGCTCGTGCTATAGGGCTGCAGGGCTGCAGCCCTACCTAATTTTTGCACCGACCTACCCTTCCTATCTAACTGATAATCAGTTGATCACAAAAAATCCTGTCAGTACACTTTTTTTTTAATTAAATATTTTCCACTGTGGTATAATAATGTTAAAGTCACATTATTATTCGAATAATTTTGTAGTTATTCAGCTCTTATTTTTCAAGCTATTTTTCTTCGCTTTTCTCATAAAATTAATCCCACGCGTTAATTGCGTAGGCCTAGCTACTACTCTTGAAAAGAAACACAGCGCAGAGTGCACGCTAGGGCTGATGCGAACGCAGCCAATGCTGTGTTGCTGAAAGTTGAGCTTCCAGGCGCGTTACCATGGTGACAGCGTACACAAATGAGGAAAATATCGCTAGAGCAATCGTAATGCTGGGCTGCGATCATTGTCAGCTCTAGCACTGTGGTACCCTAGGTACCGAATGCGCAGCTGAATCGACGCATGGTGGCTTCTTGGACAGGCTAATGAATAACACGTGTTTGTTCAGGCTGCCGGCAAGCATTGTTTTCAGCTGTATTTCTACAACTAATAATCAATTCGACTGAATAGATCAAATCAAATTGATTTCGATTCAGAATAGATTAATCAAGACAAGTAGGCTATACATGATATTTTTAAGAATTTCCAAGATAATAATAGTTTACTCGATCTGTATAAGTATGTCCGTCTCTTGCCTCTGCCTGAACTTCATAAATATCGCTTCATATTGACATATTAATTTTGATGAAAATTTTAAATTTCAAAATATACGTTCGGTAAATACAAGGCCTCAAAATCAAGCTCTTTATGAAGTATCACGTTATATAAATAGTTATGGAAAACGTCAATTATGCGTCCAGGTGGCTACAATCTTTAATACTCTTCCCAACTCATTAATTAATCTGGATAAATATATTATAATGAAACGTGATTTAAAAGAGTGGTTGTTAAGTGATATAATTTGATTACGTTCTTGACTATATGCTCCCCTTTTATGTACTCAATCTGTCTCCCCTCTAAGGTAATTTTTATGTATGTCTCTGTTTATCGTATTAAGCAATATGCTATGAAAATTGATATAATTCTCTTTCTCAATTCTAAATTGTTTTTATTAAATAATTATCAGTTGACAAAATGTAGTATACCGGTATATCGTTTTTTTCACCACTAGTCGTTTGTGTTTGTTTAATTCAGTTTTTTGTTTTTGTATCTTACATACAAGCCAATTACATGTGACAATAGAAAAAAAAATGTGATTAGTGTTTCTTTCAATATATAGTGAGTAAAATGAGTAAAAATGAGTAAAAATAAGGAATTCACCACACAGTTCCAAGCGAAGTACTACACAGATTATAACTGGCTCTGTTGAGCCTTATCATATACTTGTTGAAGCCATGTTGAGCTTTCGTCGGCGTTTCATTATATCCGAAGAATGATGACACTCTATTAAACATTATTCTTTGAAATATTTTAGAAAAGATAGGGAGTATTGATATTGGACGATAATTGTTCTGATTGCCATTTACATTTGAACAAGAGTTTGAAATGAGATTTCAAGCCAAAGAAAGGTACGAGGGGTTCGTCGACCAATTTCTCAAAGTAGCATCTTTAGCTGCTTCATCAGCGATTTCATTGAATAATTTCTGAAAGGGTATTTGATATATACAACATTAAAATCAACATGTAATCAACCACACTTATATCCATACGCCTTGCTCACTTTTGAAATGAAGCTTTTTTCACATAGGTCTGTATATACATTTGTGTACCTTCATAATTATTTTGTTTACTTTTCTATCTAAACATTTTTCATCCTGATATAGTTCCACTATTGCAACTTTTTCTTCCAGTACCACTGATGATGGCATATGTGACACGCTACATCTTTGGGACCGATAAGCTGAGAGCCAATTCATTCGAGGTTCGTGGACTTAACGGGGCTAGTACCGGAATAATACACTGCGACGACGCTGCAATATTATCACAATGGCTCAAATATATAAGTGATAATATCGTGGGATTAACAAGTTTACAGGTAAGCCTACAATAAATTGGAACTATAATTATTGTTCATATTATCCTAATAATTTCCCCTTATCATATAAGGTGTGTACTGGGATGGCTCCTTAAAAAAAGGTCACGATCCACTATTTGGAACACATGATACAATAAAAACATCCAATCATCTTCTCGTCTACTTATTCATCGTTCACCGACTCAATAGATCTCAGTCATCATCATAGTGTGTCTCTAAAACCAAGTTGTAAATAATCTAAGAGAGAATAATAAGTTACTATATAGGCATAGTAATAATATTCCCAAACTATTCGATTACAACTAAAATCTAGTCGTATATAATTGTGATATACATTTTATCTTCATTATGATGATGCCATTCACATAGATGACTGCCATGATTCCCACAGAATAATGGATCGATGGATAGAATAATTGAAAGCATGGTAATGGATGAAGAACATGTAACATAACAAACGAAACCTCAAAGCTATATGGAAATAAAATAAGAAATTTTCCAATAACTATAATAATCCATGTAGAGGTGTTGATGAAAATATCATGAAAATAAATTGATAAATAAAAAGGGAGGGGGTGGGGGATGAATGAAAATGATTTAATTGAATATAAATGATTCTTTAAAATGGGTACTGATCTTTTAAAATGTTTATAACTTATTTGTGTACTTATTTCCAGATGAAATTATACAACCGCAATTTTGCTGCCACAGAGAGAATCGAGTACATGGGCTGGGTGAACGAAGGTATTCTCAATAATAACCAGCCATGGCAGAATTATAAACCAAAATTCCTAACACTAAAAGGCACAGATGTGCTGTTATTCGATTCTCCTCCCGTAAGTACTTTTCTGTCCCATGTCACGATGCACACAGAGAATGCCAACTAGGACGTTATGGAGATCCATATAACATTCATTCAGAGCAAACTCAGGGAAATCTTGTTGCAGTGATTGTATACGGTTTTAAAACATCAACGTCATAGAGAAATGTAAGAATATCAAAGTGGGAAATGAAAATGAGAAACCTTTCGAGAAAAATAGAATAAAACGTGAAAAAAAATGTAAGAAATTCCAAATGGAAATTGAATACATGGAGAGAATATCGACACCTTTGCTTGATAAATCTTTTAGTTTACCTCATAATATGAATACAGTGATCCAAAAACTAGTATCAATTTTTATCTCACATGTTTTGGATGAGCGAAAGGTTTATGAAGTTCGTTTGGCTAGTATAAAACATGAACTGCATTGAGCGTTTGTAGAGAGGATGTAAATGTGTAATGAATTTGTTTCACACTTCCAGTTGAACATAGCCGACTGGGTGAAATGCGGCTTAGTGTTCAAAGTGTACCAAACGATGTTCCGAGTGATAAAGGATTCGGAAAACGTCGACGAGCGACAACACTGCTTCCTGATCCAATCCTCGGGCCACGAATCACGATATCTGTCAGTAGAGACGAAACAGGAGTTGTTGCGGATTGAGAATGCCTGGCATTGTTCAGTTTGCTCGGCAGTTATGAAAATAGGCGTAAGTAGCCGTTACCTGTACCAGAGAATTATTAAAAATTATTAAAATGAAATTATAAAATATCATACAAATATAAATATGGAAATAATAATGAAAATAAAAATTATTACAATTATTAAATCATTGTAACTAGGAAAACGCCATATATGCGTTGTTAGACGAGCGAATAGTAATAGTATGGGTAAAAATGGGTAAAAACTGCTTCGAGTAGTACCAATTTAGCACATTTTGTTTTTTTTCAAAATGGCTGACCCGATCAAGCTGAAAATTTTCATAAATGTGTTTCAAAATGTAATTCAACTTCACACAAAATTTCATTTTTTCGGAAAATAAAAATATTTTCTTTTTTTTCCGCCGTGTTATTCTAATGGGTATTTTTGAAATTTCTTAAATTCATAAAAAAAAACGTTACGCCCTGATAATGCCACAAAACTATACAGATCTAAGTTAGATGAGGAACCATATTGATAAAAAGTTGGAAGTTGATAGCTGTAGCCGTTTGACCTATGGAGAACCGACAAAGAACATAACGAACACCAATTTTTTTCAGTACCGGTATGTCAAAAAAAATAAAAAATAAAAATAAAAACGAACGCAATTTTTTTTTCAGTATGTCAAATTGAATCCTCGCTAAAGCTCGTCTAATAATTTTGAAATAATTTCAATTTGGGGTCATTTTGTTTTTTAGCTTGTACAAGTTTAGACACTGTACACTGTATCAGAAAGTCGGCCCCTCACGCATTCAAATATCTCTATGTCTTGACATTGACTTTATTTGTTACTCGGTACATGTTTTCACAGTCTATTTGGCCTCTTCGGAAGAGTGGTGCTAAATGTGAGAGATCAACCGTCATCTTAGGTGCGTGAAGTTGGCACCGTCCATGAAAGCGATCGGGCTCAAACTTGGCAAATATTCAGTGCTGAATTAGTTCTAATTAGTGCCGTGAACTGCATGTATTTTGAATCGTAGGTCCAAAAGGTATAAGGGTTCTTCTCAAAGGTTCCAGCACCGCCCATGAAGCGATCGGGGTCAAATGTGGCACATATTTAGTGCTGAATTAGTTTTAATTAGTGTTGTAAACCAAATACGTTCGAGACCATTGGTTCGAAAGCTATGAGTATTATTCTCAAGGTCTCTAGCACGGTCTATGTAAGTGATTGAGCTTGAATTTGGCAAATATCGTGTCCTGAATTAGTTCCAATCAGTGCAGTTAAGCACATGCGTTATGTTTGCTTCAGGCTACAATTTGGTGAATAACGGATGCACATAGGCATGACGATATCCTAGAAAATAATTTTGTTGATGATTGTCATAATTTATCATAGTGCACTTGGTTTCAATTATCTCCCACTACATTATCAATCAACATGACAGAACAAAATTATCGGTCCACATTATATGATATAATTCCAAGTTCGAACCAATGTACTTCAATCTCAGTGACGTTTTCTGGTTCATTTGTACATCATAAAGTATGGCTCAAGTGGATAAACGTACTCATAATAGCTGAATATGTGCCAAATTTGAGCCCGATCGCTTTCATGGGCGGTGCTGGAACCTTTGAGAAGAACCCTTATACCTTTTGAACCTATGGTCCAAAATACATGCAGTTCACGACACTAATTAGAACTAATTCAGCACTAAATATTTGCCAAATTTGAGCTTGATCGGTTCCATGGGCGGTGCTGCGTGAAGTTAGCACCGCCCACAGACAAACCCTTATAACTTCGGTGCTAATGCAGCACTAATTATGAGGTTAACGGCACTAATTAGAACTAATTCAGCACTAAATATTTGTCAAATTTGAGCCCGATCGCTTTCATGGGCGGTGCCAACTTCACGCACCTCATCATCTTCACGCACCTCATCATCTTCACGTGTCCGACGGAAAACTTTCCGACAAATTAGAGAATTTTTTCCGCGGAAATGAAAATTAAGTATCAACGAAAATTGTGACGGTACTGACTGGAAATAACGAAGTACTAACGATTGACGGATACCGTTAGATTTCTTTGCCTTCTGCCAGATGTGAGGTTATGAAGGAGGCTGGCCCCACCCATAGAAAACTTTTTTTCGGAAAAACGTAAAGAGTCCCACGAAATATGTTGTGATGCTAGATATTATAACGAAGTATGCTATCAAATATAGTTGGAGTTTTTCTGATTGAACACAATATGAGTGAACTGGAAAGACTGATAATAATGGGTTGATAAGTAACCACATTAGGTCTAGTGGATTAAATTGAGACGGGTGGTCGAGTGGCTAGCCCACAGAACCATCATTCAAGAGAGCTGGGTTCGATTCCCACCATGGTCGAGGGTTTTTTTGTGGTTTCCCTCTGTCGTTCAGATTGATATTGGTGAGGTTTCTGAACAACAGGCCAAGACTGACTCTTTCCAACTTTAAGAATTCCAAGAACACCTGATAATAATGATTATGACAAAACTTTCATCTCATCATCCCCTCATCTCATTCATCATTCACCAACGGCAATAGATCTCATTCATGAGTACAGTGCGTCGTTGAACCCAATATTAATGAATGAATAAAATAATTGAGTGGATTCTCCAATTCTATTCAAGATGTTTAACAAGGCAAGAATTCGGATGAGAAAGATTTGTGTAATATAATCGAACAAATAGTAAAATTCACACAAAAAAATTTAATCCAAAAATTCAACGTGACGATATTTATGGAGAAGTTGTAGGTCAACAAAGGTCAACTGAATCTCTAAAAATGTTATCGTATAAAACTTACTCATTTGGTTTACTGAAGAAAATAATGAAATGGTTTACCAACTTTGAGTCTATTAAAATAAAATCACGTGGTGAAATGTGAACATTTTTTTCAGTCCTGCTGCCAAGTGCTGTACTCTGGCATCAGTCTAATAACGAGTAACAGGTCGTAATTATTTGAAAATTTGAACGTACGTTACCGGTGGTCTCTAACGGAGCCTCCACCTAATCTTCTCAAGCTACGTGCAGGGGTCTACTGCACAAGCTTATCGGTTCGATTTACTCTCAGGCCCATATAGGTATATTCAAATATTTTAAAAAATCCATATTGGGTTGAATGGCGAGCTGAAATAATGGCTAAGATCTATTGGCATTGGTGAAATATGAATGAGGGGATGGGCAGATGAGACGAAAGGTCAATTTATAGGGCCTATTTGGTGTTTGGATAGTGGGCAGGAAACCGTCATGACGCACCAAGAAAGCCATCAATTTCTCAGAGAAGTTGAAATTGGCTCATATCTTCTTGCTGCCACAGGCTCTATCTTTTACTCACTCTTTATCTCCTCTTACGATCTCATCATGGGACTACCTCGTCTTTCTTTAGACAATACTTCAAAAATCTCATTTTTGTACGGAAAATCAATTTAAATATTTATTACATATAAATTCACATATTGATTAGTCAAGTATGAAACACCGTATTGAAAAGGAGCCGTCAATGTTGTGTCAAGTTGAACTGGACAATCAGTGTGAAATGCACATTGATGTACGCAAGTGAATTACAACCATGATAATATCACTTCTGTCTTTCTTAGAGCAAAACGTTCACCGTATCGACAGCCGGGGGAAAGACTGCCGGCTTAACACTCGATTGGAACATGGGATTTGCGCTTTACGACGCAGAAGCTAAAATCTATAACTGGAAATATAAATTTTCTCAGTTAAAAGGATCGTCAGATGATGGAAAATGTAAATTAAAACTTCACTTCCAAGATGTTGAGAAGGAGATAATTGAAACACAAGTAGGTCACAAAGAGAAACAAATCTCGTTTCTATGTTATCTTATATAATTTGAATTGATTTACAAAGTTTGATTAATGTGATTCTCGTATTATTTCCACAGGAAGTTGAGACGCCGAATCTACAAAGTCTACTCTTTTGCATGCACGCGTTTTTGACAGCGAAAGTTGCTTCTGTTGATCCAGCATTTCTCAGTTCAAACACGTAAATCGATTAAATCAATAATTCTTGAATGCGCATTACTCGTTTGTGATTGGAATGATGTGTGAAGCGATCCTAGACATCTATTCAACTTGATCGACTATATTTACGTTTTTCCTGATACTGGCCCGTTTAACGGTTAAATGCGATTAAATGGATCTTAGTAATCAGAGGGAATCAATTTAGTCTCGGAAAATAAAACCCCCTAATGAAGTAAATATGCAGCCAAGTACTTTAAAACTATATTACCAGATATTAGATACTGCCTTATTCTTTAGGTCATTGTCTCCTATGTGTTGACTTTACTGTACATAATAAACGCAATGATGTAAAATATGTATTTGTGTTTTGGATTTCAATATCCAGGCAACAAGTTGATTAAGTGAATCTTTCAAAATGGTATTGCACATTTCACATATATATGGGTATACCTACTGGGAAATGTTTTCAAGCCATTTTTGTTCACATAGGTACAAGAATTCAATTGTTCAGTTTGATTGAATATGGCACTATGGGTGAAATGTTGAACATCTGTGTTTTAAAATTCATCCCAATCGTAGAACTGTGAATATTACCTGGCTATATTCACTATTCAAATCTGGTGAATTCTTGTATCTCCAACTCCCCTGAAGGTCAGTAATTCCAGTTTGAAGACCATGAAAGCGCTCGCTCCAAGCTAAAATTACATTCTATTATTCATATAACTTCATTGGAGAGCCCCGGTAGCTGGACCAACTGAATAGAACTAAAATTCAATAATTACACTTCAAAAAACTCTGATTATACCTCATTTGTAACTGTAATCAAATAACTTGGTCATATATTTTGAGATTCGATCTACTTTACATAGCTCAATGTAGTATTCAACTCTGATTTTAGTCTAATTAAAAATGGGGTTTCAATCAAATTATCTTTTTTTATAGAGTATGAATTGTGTGTGCCCCATGTGGCGTAAGAGTCATGGAGATGTTTTAGGTTTCATCGTCTGCGAATTAGTTCTCGTTTTTTTGTGACACCAAATATTATTCAGGAATTATTCAAATACTTCTTGATTATTCATTCGATTGAATGAACCTACAGGAATATGAACTTTGATAATAATGAATTGAAACCCTCATTTCACCCCTTCCTAAAAGGCTTAGCAGAGAGAATGTCAATGTATTCGACGGCTGTCCGCTATGCGGGATACCAAGATGGTGCAGCGTAATAAAATCAATACATAGAAGTATAATGGTTTTTCAAAAGTGATACAAAATTGATAACATAAAAATCATGAGATATTATAAAACTTAATTAAGGGGATATAAGAGAAGTATGAAAATGAAGGAAGGTATTATTAAGATTATTAAAAGAATTGAAATTACTTGAAAGAATATAAATGGTGCTGTAAAAGACCTACTGAATTTATCAAAACTGAGTGTACAATATTTCTTAATAATACCTTCCTTGGGATGTTGTGAGTATTGAAAAAAGATAATAAAAATGTAGGAACTGTGCCACGAGCTCCTACCATTAATCCCACTACATCCCAGTACTTGGGATGTACCCAGTGCCCAGTACTTTGATGCACGGAATGTAGTGTTGTCTCTTTTCGGTGTTTACATAAGATGGTTGGTCATATTCACTTTCGTATCTGTTAGTGGGATCCATAATAATTGCTTTCTTCTCATCAGGGGGTCGATTGTGTAACTTTGTCACTGCACTTGTCGATCGGTATCTCATCTCATCCCGATCGGGATCTAAAATGGCTATTGTCCAACTCGTTGTCGACCACCGCCTTCGAGAACTCGTTCGCCAAGTTAACGAAACTCAAATACATGTCGGGGGATGCTATTAACTGTCCGACAAAAAAAGTGTTTGAAAAAACTGTTCGACAAATGAACTGTTCGACTGAAAAAGTGTTCGACAAAAAAAGTGTTCGACAAAAAAAGTGTTCGACAAAAAATGTGTTCGACTATTAATGCAGTAGCTTGATGTTTCGGTAAAGCTGTACGCGGGCGTGAGGGGAAATCCTCCTTCCCTTGAAATACTATCAACACCTTTTAATAGCGCCAATTTGTAACCGAGCAGTTAAATTTCTCCTGTTAATATTCGAACAGTTATTTTGTCGAACACTTTTAAATTCAAACAGTTTTTTGTCGAACAGTTTTTTCGTCGAACAGTTTTTTTTTCAAACACTTTTTTTTTCCCTCTTTACAAAAATTTATTTCCCATTTATTCCCTCTTTTTTTTCTCGAACACGTTTTTATTCGAAGAGTTTTTTTTTCAACTTTTTTTCCAAATACTTAGTTATCCTTTCCAAACATTCATATATCCATTTTTCTTTTTTCAAACAATTTGAAAAAATAAATCAAAAATCAAATTTTCTGAAAAATAATTTTTCGAACTCATTTCGGTCATTGTGGTACTTGATATTGTGTGCGCCTTACTTTATACTGCACCTCATCATATTCATACAGTGGTACTTGATTTAGTGAACCCCAAATGTATGCGAGAGAGTGAAAAACCAAGTTGATATTGTGGACCCTGATTTAGTGACCCTCAACATTTGTATATTGTGGTCCTTGATTTCCTGATCCCCATTCGGACGACGATCACAAGCATATAGTGAGCCTTACTTTTCTGAGCCTCGAAAATGCCAGACAACCAAGTTGTCATTGTGAGCCTTGATTTCCTGATCCTCAATGTTCTACGTCAGAGCCTTGTGTATACAGCAGCGACCAGCAACCCGTGTTTCTTTTGAGAACTTATATTTTAGCCCCTTCTTTTAGGCATCTTACGTGGCAGCAGTGCTATATGAGATCTTTCCACAGCAAAGTCATGGAATTAACTACACAATATACTAATTAGATTTCAATTCATATCTGGTCTATTACTGAAGATCATGTATCACTTTATTGTAAAAATCTAGTATATAAATGTATAGTCACAATTCTTTCAGGAATGTTCATACGAATGTGTTACAAATATAGGCCCACTATAGATTTAGTGGACCCCGAATGGATGCGAGAGAGTGAAAAACCGAGTTGATATTCTCGAACACGTATTTATTTGAACAGTCTTGTTTCAATTCTTTGTTCCAAACATTTATTTCCCATTTTTTTTTCAACAATTTTTTTTTAAATGCAAATTCCCAAGAAAACTTTTCGAACTCTTCTTTTCAAACATTTTTCTAGAGAATTTCTTTCACTTTTCTCTCAAACATTAGAATATATATATGTGTTATTTTTGTATTTTTTAATTGTTGGCATATTGACACTATTCCAATACCAACCCCTACCTGCCACCGACAGGTGGACGTAGTGTCTGCCCTCGCCACCAGATCCGGACAAAATGAGACTCTTAAAAATGCTTGAATTTTTAAAATAAATGAAACATTTAAGAAAAACTTCAGAAAAATGAAACAAGATTAAAAAAAGACTTCCTATCGGAATGAATTTTTATGAAGAGGAAGGTCGGATGGAACACACCGTTTGGATTTCTCAAAGGGAAAAATATAGATGTAATATTATATGAACTAAAGTTGATTTCAAATCAAAATTTGCTTGTCAAAAATTGAACAAACAGATAAAATGAGCAAACAATCGCAAGCCTTTTTCTTTTTAGAATTAATTTACTCCATGTAATCCGTCGATTAAATGGACTGTGTTGAATCGATACAGAATAATCATTCTATATCTTCAAACTTATGTAGAAAAGGCAGCTTGGTATGAATGTATAGTGCAATTTTATGAAAAACACTATGGTTTCGATAAGATGCGTGAAATATGTCTCAGATGTCTATCATTTGAATCGCCGCGCGGTATTGCGTCTGCCTTAAGTACATACATACGTGGTGATGGTTAGGGGCATAATGTCCTGTACTATTTCAGAACAATTTCTTCTACAGACTTACAAAATTTTATGTCCTTGAACTTTAAGTTATTGAAAACATATTCCATATAACCTATTATATATAACCTCCATATATCCTAAGTTTCTATCTACACAAAGTGATGTATTTAATTGTATAATCTTATATATATATATATATATATATCTTCAATAAATTTTGGAACCAAATTTATCAATTTTCTGCCACCAATATAGAGTCCATTAATTTGAATAATTCTACTGGATACAACATACTGATGCCAGTGTGCTTTCCTCTCTCGAATGGGCTTATCATCCAACTGTAGTGCGTGCCGAAAGCGTTAAGGCACATTATTACGCATCAATCAACATCAATGTTGACAATTTATTAACGTAACTAATATTTTCCAATTGCTTGTGATATGAGTTTGAATTGCGGGCATATTTTCGAACGTTCTGGTTGGAGGAAATTCAAGCGAGGCATCTGATCGTCCTAACCGTGACCAATGACAGGTTGCGATCTTCTGTTCGCGACTCGCGCGTAATGTATAGGATCTCGGCCTCGATGAAAACAATCAAAGAGTTCGTTACAAATAATCGCGGTTTACGGATATCGTATATTTCGTTATTGTTTATTATTTACTATTTACGTGAAGTATAAGGAAAAATAACGGCATTTATTATCTCTGTTTCTTATCTCATATTATGTTTTAAATAGGTTTTGCCGCTCTTGATTTGATAATATAAGAGAAATTATTTATTGATATTCTTAATAGACTCGAAAGAATAATTGGGCGGGAAAAAATGACTACTAAACAGCGACCAGATAGACTTTTTAAAATGATGGACAAATTAATGTTTTGGTTTGAATCAGTCATCAACGCTCACACTCACAACTTGGTTGGCGGGCATTTTCGAGGCTCAGAAAAGTAAGGCCCACTATATGCTTGTGGTTGTCGTCCGCACGGGGATCAGGAAATCAAGGACCACAATATACACATGTTGAGGTTCACTATACTGAGGGTCACTAAATCAGGGTGCACAATATCAACTTGGTTTTTCACTCTCTCGCATCCATTTGGGGTCCACTAAATCAAGGATCACTATATAAATATGACGAGGTGCAGTATAAAGTAAGGCGGGCACAATATCAAGTACCACAATGACCGGAATGAGTTCGAAAAATTATTTTCTAGGAAATTTGATTCTTGATTTTTTTTAAAAATTGTTTGAAAAAAGAAAAATGGATATATGAATGTTTGGAAAGGATAACTAAGTATTTGGAAAAAAAGTTGAAAAAACTGTTCGAATAAAAACGTGTTCGAGAAAAAAAAGAGGGAATAAATGGGAAATAAATTTTCGTAAAGAGGGAAAAAAAAAGTGTTTGAAAAAAAACTTGGAAAAAAAAACTGTTCGACAAAAAACTGTTCGAATATAAAAGTGTTCGACAAAATAACTGTTCGAATATTGACAGGAGAAAATTAACTGCTCGGTTACAAATTGGCGCTATTAAAAGGTGTTGATAGTATTTCAAGGGGAGGAGGATTTCCCCTCACGCCCGCGTACAGGTTTACCGAAACATCAAGCTACTGCATTAATAGTCGAACACATTTTTTGTCGAACTTTTAATGCACTCCCCATGTCGGTATCTAGTTGTCACTTCCACACCGAGATTTGATTGATTTACTTAAATACATAATTCGACTTCAATCCAGGCCGTGAAGTGATTTTTGCCATTATATTTCGTGACACGCATATCCTATAATAATGGAATATTTGAAAATTGACTTTTTAGAGAAAATATTCGACATAACCCTACTTCTTGAAACATGTATTTCTTATGATGTTTTTTCGCTCGACGAGTACTTTCACATAGGCATGAATCCGTTTTTATTGATCATTTATTTCCGAGAGTGTGATCAGTGTTTTTTTTTTTGATATTTAACTGAAGTTTTTTTATTCTGTACATATTTTTCATCCATAGCCTAGCTTAATTGGGAAACAATGATTTTGCATCAAGTTTCGATGTTATTAGAAAAAAAAACATTTTGTTTTATATAGAGCTGATAGAGATAACATCATGAGAGATACAGAAACATAAGCTACTAGATTTTTTTTATCGCCATCAATTTTTCACATAGAAAAATGCACTCAACAGACAAAAAGATCCACAAAGTCTCCAAGGAAGACAATTATTTGTGGGAGAAAAAATGAATATTTTAATCTGTTTATAGTTCGAATTCGAATAAAAAAATGTAGAATAAAAGAAATAGAATAAAAATAAGAATAAAAATTGAAAATGAAGATGGAAAAAAGGAAAGAATGAAATGAAAGTTGAAAAAAAATGATAAAAAAAGAGAATGAAATTAAAAAATGAAATGAAGAGAAAAGAATGAAGAAAATGGAAGGTACAGAGACGACGTTCATCATATTTATGTATATAAGTAGGAATATTATAATTTACAAGTATAGTATCTAGTGTTTGCTTCATGATCATTCAATGTTTTATAAGAAGGGTCGTCATAATATTTCAGAATGAATTTATAATCGAATAAGTAAGTGCCGGGAAGATTATTACAATACTGAAATAATGTGGGAATGTCATTATTAATGGTAATTTTTACTGCTGATCGGGTGTTGCCTACTTTTTATTATATTGATATGGAGATTGACTCGGAACATAGATACATAATTCGAACCCGGGAGTGAATTGAAAATATAAACACACTATGACAGATAACAGACACTATTCCGGCCGTTGAAACTTACTATTATATCCATTTCTGTCGAGTTCAATGATGACTGAAAACTAGAGACATACTGTGCCTATTTTAACGGATACAGGTATCATAATACATCGTTATGATTGAATATAAGTGTTCACGAAAAGTTTATTACAATAATGGAAAACTATTTCTTCTCATGCTTCATCAAGGCAGTATATTTCAATGATTTTTAAGTAATTAATAAATTAACAAAGCTGAAAAAAAGTATATTCTATTGAGAATTTGACATAATTATTTCTCAATGTGAACGTATTTTTATAGATCATGAGTGACAAACAGCATGAGGAATTTTAAAATGATGAGTGATCAAACGTTTCTCGCAATTCATCTTGTAGGGCTACTATGCAGAATATAAATTAAGAATCACTTATCACAGCATGGCCATATAGCAGCCAACCAATATTTATTATTTGTAGAAAATCAGGGAAAATATATTGATAATAATAAAAACTGATTTGGGATTTGGGAACTAAGACAATCGTCCCCGATGAAATATGAAGAGATGGAAAAATGTTCACTTCGACTCATCAGGTATTTATAGACACTTTAGGCATATAGTTACCTATTGCAATGACAATATACATATATAATTCAGGCTATATAATGTAAATATATAATGTGATATATGTGTGATGTGTGTGTATAATATCATATAATGTAGGCCTATACAATTAATATATTATATATGGGCCTAAATAAATAAATATATATATATATACATATATATATATATATATATATATATATATATATATATATATATATATATATATATATATATATATATATATATATATATATATATATATATATATATATATATATATATATATATATATATATGAGAAAATGATTATATTTAGAGGTATTTTAGTCGTTTTATATGTATTTATAATTTTATTAGAAGCTCAATATTTCGGCTGAACTATGCCAGCCTTTGTCAAGAGCAAAAATTATCAAAATTACAACAATCTACACACAAGCATACAAGATTCAAAAAAACAACAAAAGGTAAGGGAAAGAAAAAGAAGAAAACAGAAGGCTCTGATGAGGTAATAGAAAAAGGAGGACTCTGGTTTAAAAAAAAAAAAAATATATATATATATATTAGTGATGCCTTCGGGTACCCGGGTACCCGGGTCGGGTACGGGTAATGCATTACCCGGGTAATATTCTGTTACCCGGGTACCCGTCTAGGTTCCGGGTAATTGTGCTAACCAGTACCTATAATATAGAAAATAACTTTTATAAATCACTCAAGCAACCGAGAGAAATTCAACTTCGCATTCTACATAAGTTTTTTCACCTACCTTCCCAGACCTCCCTCAACTTGTCATAATGCGCTCGTCAAATCTAGTCGCACCACCTACCGTTATCTGTGGTCACACGTGCAGTGTACTGAATTACTCTCTTGACACCCGCTATTTAGTTGCCTTGCCAAATACTATTCTTCACCGAGAACTGAGAAGCATATATAGTCATATAGTTTTTAGTTTTATTTAGTTTTTTAAATTACCCGGGTAATACCCGGGTAATTTCGGCGGGTACCCGGTTCCTATTTTGTTACCCGAAGGCATCACTAATATATATATATATATATATATATATATATATATATATATATATATATAAATATATCTCTCTCTCTCTATATATATATACATTTATATATATATATACACAATACATATATATAGGCCCTATATAAGGCTCGTTTTCATATCTAGCGGTGCCAGAAATATAATTCTCAATCACGGTCTTCTATGTTTACGTAAAACCATTGCGCTCCCATTGGTCAATTATATATTGCCATGGTAAGTAATGTACCTTTACAAAAAACATTCGTCAAATGAGATCTCGTGTTGACTAGAGTCGTCACTGTGAGAAGTCTGACGAAAGTGTTGGGCAATAGGGGTGAGTGAGAACTTGGTCGTCACTTCGGTAGAGGTAACGAATGATATCGTGGTCGAACGAGTTGTCGAGAGAGTTACACAATCGACCCCCAGCTGTCGTATAGCAATGATATCGACTCGTTTGTTAGAACCATCTTCTGCTACACATGGGATTTCCTCGTAAACATTCCAATTTTGTTGCCTAAAGGCATCAGCGATCAAGGTTCTAACAGTGTGGTTCACCCTTCGCGCATTTTCCAAGGACGTGAGGGAGGGTTTCTGTCTCGTCGCAGCCAGGGTGGCGACAACGGGTTCCGTCCTTGGCTCTAACAGCAGCCACATTGCAGTTCATTTTGATTGCATTTGTCCATTGAGATGAAGATAGGCCCGAGTGATCAAATACCCATGAATTACCGCGAGGATACTCTTTATAAAGGCAAATACCTCTTCGTTTTGAAGGTAGATTGACCCACGATTCAAATGCCCTATCTCGAAGCTTGTTTCTTATGGTACGTGCAGTTTGGTTTTCTTCTTCGTTTACTTGAAGCATTTCCAGCTTTTCTAAACAGTTTTTCATTTCCTCAACAAAGTCATAGTGGTGAAGGTGTCCATCCTGTACTTTCAAAAGTTGTATACATGTATTATAATGTTGAAGGTATGCTTCCCAACTAGCACGCATTATACCAAGGCCTTTGTATTTTCTTGGCGCATATAGCATACCTGTAGGAGTATCGCCAGGTAGCCCGATAATCTCTTTAATACCGCTGCGTACAACCCTGTCTATGTCTTCAAGAAACTCTTTTGATAGTTGACTTAACGGCGCACACTGGAGTGGGTAGATAAGCGAAGGCCACAGATATTGATTGAGATTATTCAGTTTTTGGTCAGGCTTCAGAAGATTAGATGTTGTCAGATTTGTATATCGTCACGAAGGTGTTCGATTACTTTTGCCCGATCAAACGATATTTCATTCTTGAAATCTATTCCAAGGTATCTAATTCGTTCCTCGCGTGTGATAGAGCGAATAGATGCCCCTTGGTCGAGAGTGATCACCGAGTCAGAGAGCATACACACTACTCTTCGCTCCATTCATATGTGAGCCTATAGTATTTAGAGCCAACTCGGCCATAGATCCAAGTTTGGAGGCTACTAACATCTTTTGCTATGGCAGCTATATCATCTGCAAATGCCAAGGCTGAAATATTGTCAAGATCATGAACCAAGCTGTATCCATAGGAATCGGAAATGCTCTTGTCTGTTAATTGTTTTATTATATGGTCCATTGCAATATTGAAGAGCGTTTGTGATAGTGGTGCTCCTTGTGGAACGCCGCGCATGAATTTGATCGGTTTTGTTTTCTTTCTATTGGCTTCAACTTGAGTAGAATTTCCTACTTCTAAGGATATTATCAGATTTTCTAATTTGTCTGGTACTCTCAGGGTTTAAAGACATTCATGTATATGGTGGTGGCCAACATTGTCAAAAGCTTTGCTGACATCAAGAAACGCGATGCAGCAATTTTTCTTCCCCAGTTTTGCTTCTTTCAAACAGCTGTTTATAATGGATGCATTTATATAAGTACCAGGAGTAGAGACAAATTTTGTCTCTACTCCTGGTACTTATATAAATGCATCACAAATCCTCTTTGATGTGTGGAAAACTTCAATTCTTCTTCTTATGATTGGGACTATCGTTATTGGATGACAATTTTTCAACTCATTTTCATCTCCTCCTTTGTGAATAAAGATTATTCTTCCTTTTCGCATGATCTTGGGTATTTAGTTCATCTCCATGATGATGGTTGCAAGTCTACTTATAACGTTGGAGCTTTTGAGTTCCTTAATTACTCGTAAAATAACGCTATAAAATAACACTTTTCGACTAGAGATAATGTACAATCAACCAGGCATTCATGCTAATCATATATATATCTATCTATCTATATCTATATATATATATACAGGGGCGTCGGAACGTTTTCAAAGTTGGGGGGGGGCAAGCTCAACAATTGCGACCCGCGGAGGAAGAAAGTATGGGACGTGCCACATATTCAATAACATTTGGGTATTTTTAAGGATAGAAGGAAATAATACTGGAAATACCACGAGGGGGGGGGAGGGATCTCAGTTTGGAAAAGAAAATGCCATTCAAGAACAGTTGTACAAAGGCCAGTTAACGCGAAGTCTGCGACCCGCGGGGGGCAAGGGAGGAAGGACCCCTTTGGGCCCCGCAGGAAATTTTTTTAAATTACCCCTTTTAACGCGATTTAACGTGTTTCAGTTAAGATTTAGATGACTAAATTAACTGTTTAGGAGAACTAGAGGCTGTTATCTGCCAATTATACTTATTGTAACTCCAGAGTCGTTCTGGCTCATTTTAGCGCCACGGGCAAGGACTCAATTATGAGCCCCAAAAACTGTATGCGCATAGTGAAAGTGAATGCAAGTGAGGGAGGAATCAAGCCCCGCAGGGAAATTTTCGAAAATGTATCTTTTTAAATACGATTCTACGGGTTTGGGAACTACACGAAATATCTGGAATTCATGAACTCTTTAGTGTGGTAAGAGCTGGTTTTGCTGAATGGCTGATCCAAGAAAATAAAAGGCTGAATCAATCTATATCATACGATAACAATGCTGTTCGAATAATAACATTCACTCCACCCAATAATGCATAAGTAAAATATAATATGATTTATGGAATATTATTATTAATAGGATGTTACAAATGTGGGCCGATAGCGCCCCTTAAATTTGACGCCCCTGGCAGTCACACTCTTTGCCCCCCCCCCCCTCGCCCCTAGAAACGACCCTTATTGGAAGTTCCCTTTCTCCATTTCACTTTACTGTCATCGTTACGACTGTTGGAATTTTGGAAATTTACACAATTTACAAAAATTGTAATGAATAATTTACATCTGGAAGAAGCATACTAGGGTTGTTTGTTGATTTCTGCTAACTCATAAACTACTTACTAGAGCTATCATTCCAAAACAGTACATCAAACTCCTTTAAACACACCTTTTTTTATATGGTTCAACGCGTTCCAGATGAGATTTAGATGCAAGAATCAATTTTCTCCCAAAACTGAAGGTACCCATCTGATATTTGATTTTCTATGCAATGTGAAATATGAATCGATGTACGATTTTATCTATCTATATAGGCCTACATCTTTCCTTCCTTCTCTTTTTTTTTCTTCCTTTCCTTCTTTCTTCCTTCTTTTTTTCGTCTTTTCGAATTTTGTCTTGCAAGACCTTTTTCTTGCCCCCCCTTGCCCCCCCTCGGCCAAAAGTTGGGGGGGCATTGCACCCCCTGCCCCTCCCGGTTTCGACGCCAGTGTATAATATATATATATATATATATATATATATATATATATGGGTTATTATTCACCGAAAGAGGCTTCAGAAAGCTTAGTAAGAGAAATATAATAGAAAGTGGTCGAGGATTAGTTCATTTCTAATTGATCTTTCGAAATACATGAGTTTTAAGCTTTCATCATGCCACGGTTTCGTAAAAGAAACGAGACTCTAGAAATAAAGCGGATTGGATTTAATCCTTGATCGACCGAGGTCGGTTGCCATGCAGGTGCTGCTTCACAGTACAGACAATACAGAGACTCGACTTCGAGAGTATTGATATTTATTCATCATACTCACACTTACAGTTGCACAAAAGTGCACTTAAGGCAGGGCCTTAAGGAGGTTCATGCACGGTGCTTATCAAAATGGACAAATTCACCTTCACTATATTGTTTATTCTATTTTCACAAACCAGTGTAATTGAATGAGAAGTTTACATCTCCAATGATAATTCTATGCTCTTCAATTAATATGACATTCTATTTCATTGAATTCAATCAGTTTCAAGATGGCACGTTAATGAATAAAAAGAATGTGATGAAATTCATTACGTATTATCTCGAAACTGATTAAATTCACACGAAAAAAATGTCATATCATAATCAAATAGCATAAAATTATCTTGGAGATGTGAACTTTTCATTCAATCACACTGATTTTTGAAAGTGGAAAAAATAGTTGAGATATATTTGTAGATTTGTGCAAGCACCGTGCATGCACCCCCTTAAACTTAACAAACAAGAGTCTTGAAGAGGAACAAGATAAAGAAAACAAATAATTATAAAAAAAAACTCTCGTAACACTTTACTCCACACTACCACTTCTTTAAATTCTTTCAATGCCAAGTCCCCCTCCACAATCTTCCCAAACCATAAGCTTGCGCTATCTCTCTCCCTGAACTAAGGTGACAATCTAGGTGCTAAATAGCCCAACGCATTTCAGCAAACAACAACAGTCTAGTGAGATACTAAGCGGCCATCTAGACTGACTTTTCACACTTTCGGCCGGGTTTCTTCATTTCCATCACTTGGATGAGACGTAAGTACATATGAATAGCAAGTTCCTGTGAGGAAAACCAAGGAAAATGATTGATATTATCAACTCTCGAAGTCCAAAACAATAATCATTGTTTGCTCATTTTTTTTTTTCCATACTTATAGTTATTGCTTGGAAGCCATTTTTTGTACATTACATAGGATTTAACGTACCTTGATTTTCTCATTATATTATGTTCATTGAACTAGATCGAATTTTCAATTAATCAATCAATATTTCGAGTTTTATTTAATGATATACCGGTAACACAAAAAATTAACAATGATGAAAATTCCTGATTTTCAAGTGACATTTTCAAGGACAATAAAGTGTATAAGCCTATATATGCATTCATTTTCGGCATTGATTTTTGTTATAGGCCTTTTATAAATAATAATCTAACAATATATCGGTATATTTTCAGAATGTGTATGGAAAGAGCGAACTATTCTTGAATAAATGCTGTACCAGGATTGTCACAAATTCGCGAATATTGGTGCTGATTTGATCACTTGAGTTTGAATTCGTTAAAATTGAATTACGACTTTGATGAGCTATGAGGACATATTTTCTGATGAACATATTATTTTGAAAACTGAAGTTAATAATCCAACCATGAACGTGCAAAATAGTACTATTTCAGGAACAATTGTTTCTCAATTCCTAATTCGGTTTGGTGCAAGGCAAAATCAATGACTCGTGCATTCTCCTAAATATTTATTAACTTCATTGAATACTATGAAAAGTTGGAAGTTTTGTCATCTATTTATTAAATAAACAACTTTTCTCTATTTATTACTGTTGACATGATCGCGTAAGAGATCATACACACGATTCATCATAGTTTACCTTTTATACCTGGGCGTCGACAGGTAGGCCTATCTGAAGGACCAAGATAATGAATTGTCAATTGTCGCAGCACTCAAATACGCATTCTGACAGCAGAATCAACATCTTATCTTAGTTGAGTGAAATTCTTAGTACTTACTTGGATTGATCTTAGTTGGAAGAGAACTATTGCTTGTTTTCTTATGGCCACCATAGCCAACGAGCTTATCATCAACCAATCATTCACTCACCATTCACTCACCATTCACTCACCATTGACTCACCATTCACTCACCATTCACTCACCATTCACTCACCATTCACTCACCATTCACTCACCATTGACTCACCATTCACTCACCATTCACTCACCATTCACTCACCATTCACTCACCATTCACTCACCATTCACTCACCATCACTCACCATTCCTCACCATCACTCACATTCACTCACCATTCACTCACCATTACTCACCATTCACCTCACCATTCACTCACCATTCGACTCACCAGTCACTCACCATTCCTCACCTCACTCACATTCACTCACCATTCACTCACCATTCACTCACCATTCACTCACATTCACTCACCATTCATTCACCATCACTCACCATTCACTCCCATTCACTCACCATTCACTCACCATTCACTCACCATTGACTCACCATTCACTCACCATTCACTCACCATTCACTCACCATTCACTCACCATTCACTCACCATTCACTCACCATTCACTCACCATTCACTCACCATTCACTCACCATTCACTCACCATTCACTCACCATTCACTCACCATTCACTCACCATTCACTCACCATTCACTCACCATTCACTCACCACATTCACTCACCATTCACTCACCATTCACTCACCATTCACTCACCATTCACTCACCATTCCACTCACCATTCACTCACCATTCACTCACCATTCACTCACCATTCACTCACCATTCACTCACCATTACTCACCATTCCTCACCATCACTCACCATTCACTCACCATTCACCTCACACATTCACTCACCATTCACACTCACCATTCACCTCACCCATTCACCCATCAACCATTCACTCACCATTCACTCACATTCACTCATCATTCCACTCACCATTCACTCACCATTCACTCACCATTCACTCACCATTCTACCATTCACTCACATTCACTCACCCATTCACTCACCATTCACTCACCATTCACTATCACCATTCCACATCACCATTCCTCACATTCACACATTCACTCACCATTCACTCACCATTCACTCACCATTCACTCACCATTCACTCACCATTCACTCACCATTCACTCACCATTCACTCACCATTCACTCACCATTCACTCACCATTCACTCACCATTCACTCACCATTGACTCACCATTGACTCACCATTCACTCACCATTCACTCACCATTCACTCACCATTCACTCACCATTCACTCACCATTCACTCATCATTCACTCACCATTCACTCACCATTCACTCACCATTCACTCACCATTGACTCACCATTGACTGCAATCTACAGCTGAGGTTCGTAACAGTACAAATTCACTGGAATATTGCAATTCGATCACCAGGTTGATATATTGTAGGTATATTGGCTAAAAATGCTTTGCCTATATTTGAAAATTACTTGGGGGTGCGCTAAATTCTCTCGCCCCCCTCCCACCCCACCCTTCCTCAAAACTACCCCTGAAACGAGTAAACCGACTTGAGTGGAGCGAATAGGTAAATATTTCCGGGGCTAAGAAATAGGCCTATATGCATGGCAATATGGAGGTGGCGGGGGTTGGATGTTTTTGACGGTGGCAAATTAGTTGCGAGAATTTGACAACGACTTTAAATGTGTTTTTTCAATTCATACATTATTTGTTGAACATATTCATAATATTTGAAGCAAACTAGTGATTTTGACTTATAGACTTGTCAGAAATGATTGTTTTATCTGATTTGATCGAACATGGTTTCATGTCTAGTTTTTGTAAAACTTTGTGACGATACTTTGGAATACACATTTCTGATAGAATTCAGATCGAACATGTATACTTGTTTTCTGATGAGAGGGTTCTAGTAGGCTTATACGTTGTCTTTGACCCACAGCAAATTTCCAGATGTCATTTTTGGAGAGTATACAGAACAAAGTTTGCAGAATGTGTTGATAATAACAAGAAAAGTTTGAGATAGGCCTCTACAGATAGAAAATATCAAGAAGATCGTTAGTTTCTACCATGGCTGTTATGGCTCCAATCTGGTTTACGTGGCCTAACATAGGTTCCAACCGTATGGTGAGTTTACGATTTAATCGAATTCGTCTGGAGATAGAATTGACTTTCTGACTATCAGACGACAAATTATGTATAATATGACCCTCATTATCTATTCCCAAAGCTCTCGACAATTTCAAAAGCCACGTTATATATTATATACTAGTTGGCAGCTAAGCAATATAATACCGTAGATATATGTTCTTATATACAGATGCGATTTTCTCATTTTTACGTTTTCCTGCCGTTTTACGACCGTTCACATGTGAAGTGGCTGGAGTGAGTGATATGATGACAATTCAATTTCACAGTGACCTCTTTTCATTCGCTATACCAGCCAAACAAATACAGGTACTTGAATAAATGATTATTTCATTTATTTCTAAATTGAATGTCTGTTAAATAAAGAAACACAGCAATTTCAAGAAAAATTATATCAACATAATCAACTGAAATCTTGGATTGATGAAAATATATTTTGAAAAAAATGTTATAACCATCGCGATGAGCATTCCAATTCATTCAACGAGAGTACCCAATTATACTGTTACAAATGAATATTAGGTTCACTTTTTTGAGTAGGAAACTTTATGAAATCATTAAATATAACTCGATTATTCAGTCACCAAAATCTATCTTGTAATTCGCTTATCGAGGGTGTGACTTGGTAGACATAATTTATACTAATTGTTTTTATCCTCCTGGGAGCGAATTGATGAGTCTAGAAGAAGAGCGTGCAGCGTTTGATCCACGGAACAATAGACGTAGCACGATCGAGCTCTAGGACCATGAGCCAGCTCGTGCATGGCCTGATTGGTTATTGGGGGCAGTTGTCGCGCGGCGGGCGATCGCGACGCACGGACCTAGGCGCTTGGACCTAGGCGCACGGACCTAGGCGCACGGGCCTAGGTGCACGGACCTAGGTGCACGGACCTAGGCGTACGGACCTAGGTGCACGGACCTAGGCGCACGGACCTAGGCGCACGGACCTGGGCGCACGGACCTAGGTGCACGGGCCTAGGTGCACGGACCCAGGCGCATGGACCTAGGCGCACGGACCTAGGCGCTCAGCCCTGGGCGCATGGACCTAGGCGCACGGACCTAGGTGCATGGAACTAGGTGCACGGACCTGGGTGCACGGACCTAGGCGCACGGACCTAGGCGCACGGACCTAGGCGCTTGGACCTAGGCGCACGGACCTAGGCGCATGGACCTAGGTGCACGGGCCTAGGTGCACGGACCTAGGTGCACGGACCTAGGCGCACGGACCTAGGCGCTCAGCCCTGGGCGCATGGACCTAGGCGCACGGACCTAGGTGCATGGAACTAGGTGCACGGACCTGGGTGCACGGACCTAGGCGCACGGACCTAGGTGCACGGACCTAGGTGCACGGACCTAGGTGCACGGACCTAGGCGCACGGACCTAGGCGCACGGACCTAGGCGCACGGACCTGGGTGCATGGAACTAGGTGCACGGACCTAGGTGCACGGACCCAGGCGCTCGGACCTAGGCGCACGGACCTAGGCGCACGGACTCAGGTTCACGGACCTAGGTGCACGGACCTAGGTGCATGGAACTAGGCGCACGGAACTAGGCGTACGGACCTAGGCGCACGGACCTAGGTGCACGGACCTAGGTGCACGGACCTAGGTGCACGGACCTAGGCACACGGAACTGGGCGCACGGACCTAGGCGCATGGACCTAGGTGCACGGACCTAGGTGCACGGACCTAGGTGCATGGAACTAGGCGCACGGACCTAGGTGCACGGACCTAGGTGCATGGAACTAGGCGCACGGACCTAGGTGCACGGACCTAGGCGCACGGACCTAGGCGCACGGACCTTCACTGGAGTCAGCAAACTTGGCGAATCAAGGATCCTTACAATTCTAATCCCGTAATTCAACATTTGGAAATATTAGCTTCGTAATCCGAAAAGACATATCATACGCATATGAGTATACATCACCTGGAAATACTTGTCTTCTGAATTCGTGTCATTGATTCTGATTTCAATTATTCTCATATTGGTTCATGCATATTTCATGATGTTGTTTAGAAACATCGCTTCATAGTTCACTATTGCAATACTACCATGAATATATTCTAAAGTCAGGTGCATTGGTCAAAACTATTTCTAATCATTGATAGGCCTAGATATTAGTAGGCCTATCACAAAAGAATGATATTTCATCTGAAGAATGATAACTGTATGAAAAGAGTTCTGATATGAGCATTTGGTTCACCAGTGCCTGATATCGTACGATTTGACCAGTTTTTTTTAATTTTCCATCTCAATTTTTCATTCATATTTGAGATTACATTCATGTATGATCATTATTTCACATATAATCTGATAAGGTGCGTGATCAAATATGCATCGCAGTTTTTTATTTTGTTTTATTTTGATAAGTTCTGTATTTACCACTTGGGTGAACACAGACATAATACTGTGAACGAAAATGTAGTGAATAGTGTCAAATCTCACTATAAAATGTACTCTCAACATTTTTACTTTGTTGTTCGGAAAATACTTTCTAATTATTTGCATATTTCTGTTGTGGATTTGTTGTGAATATTCTCTGATTTTCATTCTCCATGGGTGTTCATTTGGGTTTTGATTGGTAATCGAGAACCTGGCACCTCCATCACAATGTATGAAAATAGTGTGTCAAAACATTGAGCAGTGACTCTCGAACTGGGTAAAAAACAGACTTTGTATCATTCTTTTACAGACAATTTCTGAATATGTTAAGCTTGGGTCGATATTCTCTATTTTTCATCAAATATCACATTCAAACTATGTGATATGTATTTTTTTTAAATTATGCTCAATATTGGCTCTATCGTTTGATATGCTCAGAAAATCCATAATTCGAGTATCATGTAGGCCTACTGATGAAAATAATTCTTATTAATAATTCTACATCATCAGATTTTATAGTGTAATAATTGAGGTTGAATTAGAAGTACTAACAATATTAATCACTTACAGCTGTTTGAATAACATATTTGTATGACTCGTCTCGTTAATCTGAGGCAGTCCCGTGTTTCCATCGTGTTGTATCGAGTATGTGCAATATTCAACCAAGACCAAAATATTCAGCATTCAAGAACTGGTTCAATATTTCACGACGAATTCTCATATGACATTTCAAGAAAATAAGGATTATTGGGTGACAAATATGTCTCCATTGTGTAGTTTCTTGGGAAGGGAGGAGGAGGAATTTATACATTCTTGGAATCTTCCTCTCCTTGAGTTTTTTATTGTATTTGTTTGATAAATAAAAACCTGGCGCCTCCACCAGAATGTAGCAAGCCGTGTGGTGACGGGTGTTCAGGCCCCAGACAAGCAGAGCATCGGGACACGTTCAAGTGAATGGCAATAGTTGTTGACCAGCCCAGCTTATTGGGAGGATACGAATGAATCTTCATGAGAAATTCATTTGAAATGGCGATCAACTTCATACAATTGTCCACATCTTGATTTGTATCACACGATGATCACAGTTGTCTATTCAGTCATTCAGAATATATGAAACAAAGATGTTGTTGAATTAATAAGGAACAATGACACAAATTATTACACATTTTTTATACTAATTAAACAAGTCATTATTGAGTTATGAGAAAATGGTATATATTACAATTCCTAATGGATGAAATTATGCTCAAAAGTAGAAATATCTCAGTGATAGGCCTACATGTATGTCGATGTCGAAATAACAGATATGAAATATGTATTTTCATTCGTTTCATTTCATACAAAACTTGGCTATAAACTTCATTTCTTAGCGATTTCCTAGTTTATAGTTGATTGAAACAGTAAATCAAATCAGCTTATTGCGTTGAGGTAATTGTTTCGTAGTGGGGTTGTTATGTATACACCATTGATAGAATATAAATAGTCGAATTAAAAGATTCATGAATAAATCAATAATTCAATGAAAGAACGAATGTGTGCATGAATAAATAGATAAATGAATAAAGTGATGATGCAAAATATAACTTGAGCAATAATTTTATTCGAGGTGCATTGATTTTATTCTTCCAATTTTATTGGTGGGCATTTTGTTTACTGGGACGTGTGGCCAAGTGGTTAATACACTGAACCGTCATCCAGGAGACCGGGGTTTGATTCCCGCCATGATCAACCATCCTGACAGGGATTTTTGAGGTTTCCCTCTGTCGTTCAGCTCAATACTGGGTTGATTCCTCGACAACTGGCCACAACCGACTCCTTCCCACTCTCCAAACACACCTAATAAAACAACCTTTCATCTCATCATCCCATATATCATTCACCGACGCCAATAGATCGTAGTCTTCAGTAGAGTGCGTCGTTAAACTCATATAAACTCATATAAAGTAATAAAGCAATGTGCAGTGCATGAGAGCATCACGTTTCCCTCGCGACCTGCAAGACACGCCAACTAGCCGTCCCCCGATGCCCCCCCCCCCCCCCCCCCACCCACCTCACCCTCCCCGAGCGGGCACGAGCCACCCACAATCCCCCGTCACCGTCCCGCGTGCGAACACCGTTACCGTTACCGTTAGCGCAACACTCAGGTGGCTCATGTCTGCCACCTTCACTTTCTTTTCTATCATGCGCATTATTCATTTCATACATTTCAGCTTTCAGATTTATGTCTGATATAATGTGTAGGCCTACTAAGGGTTTCAGTTTAATTCGCATTTTGTTTCACGTAAATACTCAGTAAGGGTAACTGACTTCTATACCTCGTGCAAGACATCTTCTCAAGGCAAAGTATACAACTTTCACTTTTCTTGTTGCCACCTGACTGGCATGACAATTTTGATTTAACAAAATTGTAAATATGATATTCAATTGCAATACTAGGATTGACAACGTTATTCATGCTAAATGTAGATTTGATTACCGTATCTCCGTCAATCTCGAACTTCAAGAGCTATTATTTCTCATAAAATATATTTTTCAAATCTCTGTGAAACATTACCGTCTACATTAGTGTATTCATTCATTTTTTCTATCACTGTATGAGAACCAGATCAAATGTTTCAGTATTGCTATTATTGTTGAGTATTGTTAACCTAATACATAGCCAATGCACATTGTTACACAATTAAATCGATATTAAATTTACGATATTGTTTATTTTACTAGGAAAACGCGTTATGTGTTTCCGCGTTGATGGATGAGCTAATAAGAATGGCATTGAATTCTTTCAAAAAGTTATATCAAGTTGATGTTTTGACGGCATTCAAGTTAAAAATCAATCTTTCCATTTGGTTGGTTTGTTTCGTAGACTATTCTCATGAAGGGAATATGAGATGCAATTTAATATTATATATTTTAATATTAGACTACTACATGAAACGTGATGACAGCTGTATACATATATACACCTTGAGACCCTCCTTTTATATTCATTACTCATTCTCAATAATTTCTTCGATAATAAAGAAGGCCTTGTTCTAATCGTTCTCCATTCATTGGTGACACTTGTTGCTTGGATTCGATTGGTTTTCTTAATAGCTTTAAAATGATGTGTAAAAATGTCATTAAATAATTTTTTATATCTAAACGACTGATTGGATTTTAGTAAAGGTTCGCAATAATCTGTATCATCATTATATTGAGATTTGATGAAAATATGAATTTTTTCGAAAGACATTTTTTGTACGAAAATTCTTCTCTTACTTTTTTTTGTCTTTATATAATTTTTCATATCAAAACGACTGATTGGATTCAAGTGAGAGTTCGGAATAATGTGTATCATCATTATATTGAAATTTGGTGCAAATTTGAATTTTTTCGAAGGACATTGTTTTCACGAAAATTCTTCTCTGGCTTATTCTTATGAGTAATTTGGAAAATGGAAAAATAGTTTTCTCAGAAGTGGTGCAACCGATTGCGTATAAAAACTAATGAGATTCAATCCAGGTGATTACACATGGGCATGCCAAGTTTCAATCGAATTTGAATTTTCGTCTGACCTGTAGAGCGCTAACAAAAAAAACAAAAAAACAACAACAACAACAACAATAAAAAAAAAAGGACATTTATTTCGGGTCAAGTGAAATTGAGTCTTCGCTTCGCTCATCCAAAAAGATTCAAGTGAATAACATGCAGTATACTCTCTACGATTTTAACATTCGCATCTCCTCTTTTCACAATTATCAACTTCAGTGTGTTAGATTTGCAAAGATCAACTGAATTACTTTAATCCGAACAATCAGTCACATATAAAAGTATCGCAACAACCGTGAATGATTTCAAAACAATTAATTTTCAACCTATCCTGTTAGAGAGAGCAACTCTTGCTATTGTACTACATTCGGCCGATTACGACGCAGTTCACAACCAAATTGTAAAGACAGTCTGGGATAAATCAATAAATATAGTGCACTGAATCCTTGTGAATCCCTATTTTACGAATTTTTATTAGTATATATTCTCTTGCAATCAGCTTAGCTTTCGAATTAGCTTAATGGAATAAGCTGGATTTGCTTTTCTCCAGAACAGCTTCAATTTGTTTGAAAACAAATCATGAATACTCCGATTATAATAGACTGTATAGCCTATGGTAAAGTCCAATACCATATTAACAATATTTGTGTTATGAAGTCTATAGGGAGAGCAAATATGAATGTGTGAGCAAGCGTTTGTGGACAATCTCCGATTTGCGATTGTGAAAGATCTATGTGTATTTTTATTTTTTTTATTCTCTTCTTTTTATTTTGGAATTAACGACGCACTCTATACTGATAAGTGCGATCTATTGGCGTCGGTGAATGTTATATGAGATGTTGGGATGATGAGACGAAAGATTATTTTATTGGGTGTTTTTGGATAGTGGGAAGGAGTCGGTCGTGGCCTGTTGTCAAGGAATCAACCCAGTATTGACCTGAACCATAGGGGGAAACCAAGAAAAACCCCTGTCAGGATGGTTGATCATGGAGGGAATCAAACCCCGGCCTCCTGAATGACGGTTCTGTGTATTAACCACTCGGCCACACGTGTCAGTTAGTACATTCGCAATATTTAAACAAGTGATATTTTCAAAATAGCGTCCTTGTCATTGCACCATTATTGAATAACGCAACGACTTTGACCCTTGAATAAATAGATTTCTCTCTCGAATCAATATCGAAGTTTGGAGGTGGCAGAGCAGGCTTGAAAAGGGCTCCAAAGGTCGGTGGTCAGGGTTGCGAGCTGGCGGCGGGCGAGCAGACCGTCATGGTTAGGCACGGTTGGGTCTGAAAACACGATGCCAGCCTAATACTCAGCCGAGTCATGTGGGGTAGGTCGACTGCTCCTGCTAGGCGTCAACTTAATCAAACGTGCATTAACATACGTTATTCAATTAAGGAAAATTGATTAGGCATCAGATACAACGTGATGCAACTTGACCTTGAAATCATGAACGGATGAGAATCTTTGTCTAGTTATTGAAAATAAACGTTAGTCGTTATCGTTTTGATTTTTAGTGAAATGATTTCAAAAGTGACGAAAGCTTACTGAAGTCAAAGTCAACCCAAGTTTCTATCAAACCATCGCTAGTGTCCAAGATACGATGTGGGAATCAGGATCAGGGCTTTGTACAGCTATCTGTTGCTATTACTGTGGAAGGGCAATCGGTGCTCGTGCGTGCGGCCGCCATTTCATCCAAGCGAAACGAAGTGAACGCCATCAAATGAGTCATTATGGATCAGGATGCATTTGTTCACACTTTCAGAACAAATTAAATTAAAAGTTTTGATTTTCCAGGCGTATGTTTTTGATAGTTTCGTACTCCGGGAGCTTCTAGCTGTATGGGCACCGGCCGGGCTGGCGAAGGGGAGGGTGAACTTACCCCGGCGCACTGTTGTACTAAACGATTTGGCGGAGGGGTTGGCATTGCTGCTAGGGGCATGTGGAGCTGTGGCAGCTACTGCGGGGTGTGGAGAGGGAGGGGATTTACTAGCTGAAGGATAACCACAGTTCTTACTCCTCTTACCCGGCTGGCAAGTCACAAAATAACGTACACATTTACTACAACTTTACTACAACTCAGTTCGTGTACGCGGAGCGAAGCCCCAACATCGTCGGGAACCCAACCGGGAGCGTTGTTGACACATTTCATATGGTGATTGGTTTTATGTGATTTTAAGATAACGATACACTTGATACAACATACAGTGCTGATCTTGGACATCTTGCTGATCTTGGGAGGATATCAAATAATTTCATTGCAATTATATTTAGTGGGATTACTCGTAAAAAGTTCAAATTCCATTAAAAGAGCCTGTGCAAAATTTTGTGCTTTCTTATACGCGTAATTCTGCAAGCTTTTCGCACAAATGTTCTGAAAGTCAAGTTGAATTATTCGATTTTACTCTTCTAAATACTCATAGCATGAATAAATATTTTTTCAAAAACATCTAGGATTCAAATAATATAAATCAACATGATGTAGTGAATAAT
Source organism: Brachyptera putata (assembly GCA_907164805.1). NCBI lineage: Eukaryota > Metazoa > Arthropoda > Insecta > Plecoptera > Taeniopterygidae > Brachyptera > Brachyptera putata. The sequence goes on from OU015463.1 coordinate 1,637,484, forward strand.
GGAATGGATTTAAATATTACGTGAGAGATTATCGTTACACTTGGCACGTGCATTAATCAACAAATGAATATTTTGGCTCTAGATTAGATATGACTTTTCCTCATCAAAGTCCACATATCTATTCTCTGCCTTCTAATTGCAAATATAATAATCTGTTCATCATTTAGTGAATGTTACATTTGGGAATATTCTCACCAATCGTCTTGAACTCTTATTTTGTGTTCATAGTTCTTGAACGATGACCTATTTCTGGAACTTGAGTTCTTTGAAGACTAGGATTGAACAATAATGGATGGAAATAGATATTCACAGAATGTCCAGTTGCGTATGGGACTTATATTTATTCGGCGTCACCAAGTCATTACAGAATCTGATAAGACGGGGTTTTCAAAATAACTGAAAAGCCGACGTTTGATTTATTCTTGAAATCTCAGAAATGAAACTGTCTACGGTACTATATTGCTGACTTTTATCCTACTAACATGTTTTATAATTTTCGAAATATCATTTTTTATGCAAGCTTTTGTATTGGTTGAATGGTTATATAGGTAGTCATTTCGATTGGCATATTGTACGTATCATGGTAAGGCTTAATGGATATTATAGTATGTACAAATTTGATGTTCTAGAAATTAGTATGTTGTTTTTGAAGAACAGAGGATTTAGTTCACCTTGCTTGGAAAATAGAAATGTAATGCATGGGGATGGCATGGTGACATTGTGAGATAGTAGCTGCATCGTTTGTTGTGATATTTTGCCAAATAGGTGCCCAACTCATACACTTTTTTCAAATAGCTTGAGTAAAATATACACCCTGGTACACAAACGAAAAATATAACTTGGGGAACACTAAAGGCAACTTTTGAAAACTATAGCAGCAATAATGATTCTCATTTACTACTTTTAAATCATATACATTAAAGATGGAATTACACTTTTTCTGATGTACGTAAAACAGATAAAAATAATTGAACTGATATATTTTTATATATATATATATATATATATATATATATATATATATATATATATATATATATATATATATATATATATATATACATATATATATATATATATATATATATATTTATATATATATATATATATATATATTTATATATATATATATATATATATAAATATATATATACATACATATGTATATATATATATATATATATATATATATATATATATATATATATATATATATTTAAATTCATTTTATTTTCGGATTATTCTTGTGTAAGGGACTTTATTTAGGCCTATATATACTAGCGACGTTTCGAGTCAAATCACATTGCTCATTTTCAAGCTATAAAGGTGAATTAAAATGTCCAGCCGACAAATATTGACATGAACTTAATTATTAAAAGATCGAATAGCAAAAGAAAAGAAAACACCAACAAACAGAGCAGAATTAGTAATAAAAAACAATCTAAAAACTTCAACCGGCTGTTTCTCTGTGCCCTCCTAATTTCATAGTTTTGTTGAAATCATTAGTCAAAGACTTCAAATTCTTGCATTTCACTACCTTCCATTTTCTTCTTCATGCTTCTGGTTGTGGGTCCCCCCGTCTTCATGAACTTATCTCTCATAGGCGTTATTGGTTTTTCCAACTCTGATTCTTTGTCACTATTTTTGGAATTCTTCATAAAAACCGGAGATAAAACCGTGTTCCAACTTTCTGGTATCCCATGCCCGTCATTTCTCTTATTCATTATCTCAGGTCTTATTTTAATTTCAATGGCTTCTCTTATTAGTCTAGGTAACAAGCGATCTTCTGTTGACATGGTTCGAGCTCGTTCAATGCCCTGTGTCCGCTGCATGCTCACCCAGACAGTGATATCTCTCTTTTCTACTGCTCTCATATGTTCTTTCAGTCTCACCCTAGGATATTAAATCCTCCTAGGTCTCACCTTAATTCTCCTTCCTTTATAGCTTGAAAATGAGCAATGTAATTTGACTCGAAACGTTGCTAGTATACATAAATAAAGTCACTTACACAAGAATAATCCGAAAATAAAATGAATTTAAATATAACCAACACTTGTGAAAGCCTAAATAAATCAATATATATATATATATATATATATATATATATATATATATATATATATATATATATAGGCCTATATATATATATATATATATATATATATATATATATATATATATATATATATATATATATATGTATAAATATATATATATATATATATATATATATATATATATATATATATATTTATATATATATATATATATTTTTTTTTTTTTCAGCCTACACCAATATTTATATATAATATATTTATTCATTTATATATATTTGGATAAATACTAGATATCCGAATAATTCGATAGAGAAACAATATCAATTTGAAGAATTTCTCATTCTTGAACATAATGGATCTGTGGTATGAAAAATATTGATCGAAGTTTGACGCACTGAAACAATTATCTGATGTGAATATGACTACTCGAAATGATGATGCGCCTGCACGTTTTGTGAATATGATAATAATGTTCACCACGAGCAGGGCACGCACAAGTTGAGCTTGTTGTCTTGTTCGAAGCGATGGAATAGTGTCAGGAAAGGATAGCGGGAAATTGGTCACTCATGTTTATCCGATCGGAAAAGTTCAAACAGCAATTGTTAGAATGCCTACTTCTTTAGTGCCCATAATATTCGACTCTTGTTTTGTTTGGATCCTTTTCCGGTCGTAGAAAAGGTTCGCTCTCCAAGTGAGAGGCAGCACATTGAAATCCGGTCGTAATAATTAGAAGGGTATTCATTTAGCTCTCCGTTAGTGTACGTGAGATTCGAAAAGATTCTCGATAGATCTTTCTACTTTTCCCTTTTACCCCTCTTCAAGTATTTATCAACCTTTCAGGCTAACAAATTGTTCACAAACTTATAACTAATTTTTCTCTGGAATACTGTTCGTTATTGATAATTGTGGAATTATAGCAATGATATGAAGCCAATCCTAAGATTAATTCTGACTCATTTTGAACATATTTTTGTGATGTACAGAACATCATACACTATTCACCATACAGAAAAGATAGCGAGATGGTAACTGCGCTAAATTGCTCTTTAAACAGTGAAGGTTTTAGGAAATTATTCCGGTAATTGCGATCCAGGTCCAACGAGTGATTACCCATACACACACATGTGTATATCAGCTCTGAAAAAGTCAATTTCCGTCGTTGGGATTGATATTTAACCTTCTTCATATTGGACTCAAAGACGCACTGTAATGATAACCAAGTTCTAATGGCGAAGGATGAATGATTAATGAGATGATGAGATGATGAGATGATGAAATGATGGTTTCTTAGGTGATGGGAAGGATAGTGGGAAGAGAGTGGTCGTGGCTTATAATGTAGGAGACATCCCGCCATTAGCATAGGTTACAGATGGAAACCACGAAAAAATCAAGTAATGATGGACTGTGGCGGGGATCGAACCTGTTCCGATATGAAGCAAGTACGCGTTAACAATTGAGCTGCATGTCCTGGGCGGATAACATAGAAATAACATCCAATGAACAACATTTTTGTTTTAGTTGAATTATGCAGACTTTTTGAATTTTGTTTTATATCTTGTTATGATTTTGAACTCTCATGGACCTATTTTGATTTTTCATCCCATCTAATTTCCTCGTGCCAGCCGTATCGGCAGCGAAAAATCGATCTAGTAATTAATTATTTCAGTATTCAGTAATTTCATGATTGCTCCACTTGTCCATACCTGCAATATAGTTGTGCTCACCGGAAAGTCATTTTTCAATCAATAAGTAATTATCAAGAAATATATTCCAACATTTGGAAATCAAATTGATTGTGAACAGAAAATGAATGATAATACCAGTGCCTATACAATGCACCTAGCCATGAGAATATCTAGTTAATATATTATAATATATTAACTAGATAACCTTCTTATAAGAAGGTTTCTTCCACGCCTGTATGGATTTGCCGATGAACATACAAATATCAGTTTCCCCATCATTTCTATTCAGAACCAAGATTGTGTATAGCGGCCTACTACTAGTGGAACTGTATTTTTTTTAGTTTCAACTCTCCCTAAATGATTGTTCTCTTCTCCCTTGTAGTCCAGGCGTCGCTGTTGATCAAATCCTGGTGTATCTTTGAGCTTGTAGTGTCGTCCATGCTGCCAGTACCCACCATCACAGTGCCACAACTTGACCAGGGGGCCGATCGGTATCTCATCTCACCGCGATCGGCACCGAAAATGGCTATTGTCCAACTCCTTGTCGATCATCTCCCTCGACAACTCCTTCGACAAGATAACGACATTTGAATTTTGAATTTTGTATATATATATATATATATATATATATATATATATATATATATGTATATATGTATATTTCGGTATATCTAGTTGTTACTTCGACAAGACACAAGAAAATAGCGGCCAATGGCAATAGTATAGAAGTTGCAAGAAGTATCTCAATAAAATAGATCATGAATGGAGACTGATATTCGCTAAACAATCATCTGCAACATGAATGGAATCAATACATAACTCTTCATATAGGAGAAACCGAAAAACGTGTTCATCCTTTGAACAACAAAACTATGAGCTGAATACAGACGGGGCCACCAAAGTGAATAAAAGAAAACCATTTGACATGCCCGACGTTGGTTTCTTGACTGTAAGTTCTTGGCTTATATTTCAGCGATTTGGACTGTATTAAGGAGACAGATGCGCAGATTTAGGACACAGTCTCCTATTATGCACTCCCATTGGTCAATTAAAACCCAAAAATTTGTTTTTATCGCGATACAAATTCCACTACTTTCTTGTATATTGCACTACGCATTCAAAGTATAGTATAGTATAGTTGAAATTGTATCATTTATACCCTTACTTGCATAAAAACAGAAATACATTTATATATTGACACGTTATTTTTCCCGCGCAGCATCCCTTCTCTCTACATTGAAGTCTTCTATGTAGAAAGTGCATCACACAGATCGGGGAAAATATACCATACTCTATCAAGTAAACGTCAATAGGATCACATAGATACGAATCACAATTTAACTATGGAACTTGAAAAATACAAGAAAAAGCTGATAGATCCGCTTCACCCTCATGGCTCTCCGCTCTTCGATTCTGCATAAGAAATAGGCATGAGTGGCGTATATCAAGACTACACATTGCCATGGTGAATGATGTATCATCTTGACTGTAAACATCCATCCAATGAGATCTCGTATTGACAAGCATTGCTCTAGAGGGGTAACAGAGAACCAAGTTGGTAGAGAAGTAACGAATAATGTCGTTGTCAAACGAGTTGTCGAGAAAGTGACGCAATCGACTCAGTTGTAAGCTCTTCCGATGTCTTGAGCACTTCTCCTGCCCTTTCTTCCGATCGCAGGAGGGGCACGTGCCCTAATCAGTCCCTCGGTTCGGACGATTAGAGCGGTAGAGGTATTTGGAGTCTCCCCATTTGGAGTCTCTCCATCGTTAGGTCAGCAAAATGAATCGCAATTATAGATAGGACTACACTCTAGGATAATTTGAGCTACATACACACAGACATACAGAGGTTATAAAAAACTGTCAATCAAAATTATAATATTGTCATCATGATAAATAATGAACCTAATGAATGACTAATATTTGTTTTTGTAGATGATGGATGCTGCTGGTCAAACTTATGCAAATCTCAACACAACGTTGTGCGTGAACAGGATTTGAAAACATTCGTGACATTTAAAATTACTATTGCCATAAAAATATAGGTATAACATTCATTACTAAAAATTGGTTCTATGAATAATAATGGAGACACTCGGAATAATCTTTTAGACTGTGAAAACAATTGTTGATCAGAAATATTTTCAGATTGGCTTTAAATACATGTCGAGGTTGTCGACTTGTTGTCTCGTTGAAATGTCTTGACGAATGATTTTGAATCTTTTAGCCATCAGTTCATGGAGCATTTTCTTGAAGTTTCAATCTGTGGTTGATTAAACGTCAATTATGTATTGCCCTTTCAATAAGACCATGCATATCATTGATCATTGCAAATGAGTGAGGATTATCTTGTACAAATGAAACAATTTCTAGAATCCAGAATGAAGTTGCGGTTAAAATACCGAAAGTCTTGTTTAGTTTTCTGCAATGTTATCTATTTCCTTTGTGTGACATCTCTCTGACTGCTTTATATAGCTTCAGTAGCAGTCCTACTTCCCACATTATAATGCCACACCTTGTCTGGGATCGGACATTCGCATAGAACACCGTTTCTTCAACTAGGCTGCTATAGGCCCTACATTGGTTGTTGGTGGCCAGAGGAGAGATTTTCAGTTGATAGCTTACGACTTACGTGATCCTTCAACGTGAGTCTGTAGTCCACGTCTATATTTACAAATGTACAATGTTCAGCCATATTCCCAACGTCCCAACAATTCTCAATCAAGGGGAGCACCATTACATGTGAACATCATGACGTTTGTGTTTTACAGTAGGGTTTTAAAATATTGACTCGACGAAAGCATTAGTCTAGTTTTTCCAAAATTATTCTTTGTTAGTCTTCAGATCATCCACTGTTTTTCGAAGTCTCAGTTTTTTATGACCTTCAGAATTTCTATTGCAGTTGTCATGTCGTTGGTGTATATGTGTGTGCCTTCAGTTATGTAGATAGGTGCCTGCGTATCAACTACACAGTGCTTGTTGCCATCTCTTTCGCATTTCTTATAGTCTGCCCCCTCTTAGATTTAACTCCAATTTTTTCCGAGGAAGTTGACTTAGTTATAACTGACCGCGTTCCATTTTTCCTTGACTCATCATTATTAGTCTCATTAATTATTTTATGATGATGTGCCTTTGTTGCAGACCCAGTCTCGTAAGTGTTCCCTGTACTGTTGTTCAGATGCCTCAGTTGCACATAGTTTACCTGCCTTCCATATTTCCCTCTTATCTTGAAACATTCAGTCACCCACTCTCATTGTTTCACTTGTTTTCCTCAGCAAAACCTTTTTTCTTGAGAAATATTTTTCAAAAAGTTCAGAATGTAGCCAAAACGCACCAAGCTTGTTATCAACAGTATCGCAAAGGTGAGCTTCTAGCCATTTTTCCTGACTGATATATAATTTCAGAAATTATTTAAATCTGGATCTCTACAAGATCATTCAAGCACACACTGTTCGTTCAGCATCTACTGTGATAGGTACCGTGGTGTTATTCATTGATCATTATGGTCTGATATACCTGACTCTATACGATACGGAAATACATCGTTATCTATGTTTGTGAAAACATTATCGATTGTTGTTGATTTATGATTCGCAATTCAAGTTGGGTCCTTCATAAGTTGTGTTATATCATGCAATAAACACGCATTGTCTAATTCCAACTTATAATTGCTTTCAAAGAGAAACTTTATTTTAAAATCACCGCAAATCGCAATACATTCATTCTCCTTACATGTTCAATCAAGTAACCTAATCATTTGTCTAATAAATATATAATAACGTTCAATCCATCAATTCTAATTGCTTACAATTCAATCACATCCCTCTATTGCTGGTGCATTTCAATTTACGTGAGTTTTACATTCGCGGTGGAACCTGATACATAATTATCCTTCAGGTTGACCCCTTTGGACCCGTGTTCTGTGAGACACCTATTGGCAATGCTATTTCACCTGCTTGAGTGTGCATGGGGAGCTGCAAGTGTGTGGGTGGTACAGAAATAATTGTGCCTTTTCATCCCTTTGAACCTCGAGTTTCAACTGAAGCTTGAAGGTACTGGCTCACTGTTACATACTCAACAGTTGTGTGCACATTCACCTTCTGACCCACTGACCTATTTATTTCAGGCTTAGGGTAAACACATCGGGGCTGATAGTTGATAGATAGATAGAGATATATATATATATATATATATATATATATATATATATATATATATATATATATATATATATATATGTATATATATATATCCATTTACACATGGAGGAGAGAGAAAATCTATTTGACATCTGTATTATTGACAATATGTCAAATTGTACTAGTTGTACACATTCAGCGCTCCTTCCATTAAAATGCCAAAGTCTACTTATTGTTACCGGACTTCGTTTTTTCAAATGAGCGCGTGCTCTAGGAACCAACCGTAAAGTGAAGTTGTTAAAATTAATGAAATGAAAATCATAAAAATATATTAATTTCATCGAATTAAATCTATTCACATCTAGAACTGTGAATTACGCGATCACATTGACTTCTTCAATATATTCATTTCCCGTATATGCTTCAGGTAGCAATATTCAATTTGGTCCGCCTAATGTAACGACTTCGATAACATTCTTGTTCCGTGGCAGAAACATTCCGAAATAGCACGGGTAATGAGAGTTGCATGGGAACACTATTCATCATGTGGCCATTCAGCCATTATGGTGGTATGCAGAAACAAATGAAATCCGAAGAAATGCTCTCAAGATATTCATTCACTCATTTCAAGTTTTCCTACCAAAATAGAATTATGTGAATCGATTTGGTTATTCTGAGAGTTTTTTGATTATTTTAATTTTTTTCCTCAGGTGATGAAAAAAGATCACTAGCATTTGTCCCAGAAGTCCAGAACGCAGTCTTCAGAACACTATCATTCAGATAATAAGGCACTTTCTGATTTGAATCCAGGTTGCGGATTACTTTTGAAAGGTATTGGAATAATTTTGTTCGGAAATGTATATATCAAATTGGTTAAAATAATGATCTGTCCGAATATCCATCATCTCACCTTATTTTGTATTTCAACAGAAAGTCAGAGCGAGAAAAAGGGATAATTTATTTCTCAATATAAATAAACATCTACTGGATACATAAATAGTATCATCTAAATTTCAGAGATCTTTTTCGGTTGAGCCATTTTGTAAACGAATACTCCTTATTTCTAAAAAATAATTAGTTTGTATGCCATACTGAATGATGAAATGTAGTAATTGATGGCAAATGTGATTACAGGAGCCCACTGCGTGTAATTATTATAGAATCTGTTCAACAATATGTATTTGTAAGATTCATTTACATATGAATAAAGCGATCAATAGGAAATAGGCCTACTTGTGCACGATCGGTGTGCGCTTAAAAAACACGTAAAAAGGTGAAGGCATTTTATTGCACGAAAAAAAATCATTTCGTGTTCACTCAAACTTGTTGGATGCGCGTAAGCGAAGACTCAACCAAACTTGAAAAATGAATTTATGTCATTTAATTTATTGTATGCAATTGTATTTGTTCGTGCTCCGAAGATAAAAAACACTTGCGAACATGGCATGAACGTATAAGACTTGGTACTGTGTAGTTAGTTTTGGTGCGCGGCGGTTGGACTACTACACCCAAGTGCATGTCCTTCACCTATATTGTGCGTGCAATGTCACACAGGAGTCCCGGATCTTCGCATTTCAAAGGAAATTCGCTGCCTTATAGCTACGAATTGCGTATATATGTATTCTTCATGTTCATATTGTTCAAGGAAATCAAAGTATCAAAATGGTATTATTCAGAATAATCTCGAACTGCTCGACGTTCGTGTATGGTTGTCATTGTCTGCAGTTAGTAGGCCTACTTCTCCTGAACACTGCAGGTGCATGGTACCAATGAGCCATCAGAATACGTTGGCTGGACTTTTGCCCTTCTTTGTCGTTTTGCCTTCAACTATTCGTCGGTCCAGAAGTATAGGTGTTACGTTGGTTTCAGTTTAGATTGAAATTGTTCCGGATGTTTGTTTGGTTAGGTCAGTTAGTTTGAAGTAGGCGCAACAACAACAACAGCACCGTCCGCATGTAGCGACGCATGAGCGGCTGCCATCAAGTCTGGACTCGGCACCTCCACCAATATAGTCTGCCTTGAACATTTCAACAACTTGATCAACTGTCATCCAAGTAGGTTATCTGAAACACCACCCGTTACGTATTCACAAATATCAAGTGACAAATCTAGGTGATATCGACTTTAAAATAGACTATATTCCCACCAAACACTGAGCTTCTCCTTACACATTCATTCAAGTATGTATTGTGTTCTAATTCACCATATATATATATATATATATATATATATATATATATATATATATATATATATATATATATATATATATATATATATATATATATATATATATATATATATATATATATATATATATATATATATATATATATATATATATATATATATATATATATATATATATATATATATATATATATATATATATATATATATATATATATATATATATATTGTGACAGGACCAGCTCAGGTGATAGAAAACATGGATCTTTTAAATAATACTACTAGATTTTATTACACTTAATATATTGTTTTTTCTTTCTACAATTTGTATATGTATGTATGTATATTTATTAAAACAGATTAGTAATTACATGAAGTATGTTTAACAATTACAGTGACTGAGTTTGTTTTCTAATTCCTGATGGGTCTACTTATATTCTATGTGATGTTTCCTCCTGAGGGGATAATTAAGATATTTCAATAACATATTATTTCACTTTACATTCTACATCTTACGTTTTAGCCTTCATTTTTCAGTCTATTGCGTACTGTACAAACGTTTAATACCTTTTTTGAAGCTGTTGAGTGATTTAAATATATCTCCAGCATTACCGGCAGTTATTTCATTCCATTCGGACGTACCTTTTTCAATCAAAGAGTTTTTGCTTTTTCGTTTTCCAAAATGTTTTCTATTAAGTTTATGTACATGGTCTTTTCTCCCAATATAACTTGCTTTTTCTAGTCTGCCTCCTATTTCCTTCCATGCATTTTTCCCCACATATGCTTTATATAAGCAAGTAAGCCGTGCCATTTTTCTTCTTTGAGGCAAGCTCTCCCATTTTAAATTTTCAAGTAGTTTAGTGACACTCCTATATTTGTAAGTTTTGATATCTATTTCTCCTTCTACTTCATTCATCTCCTCGCTTTGTGATTCCTTAAGTTTAATGATTAGGTCAGCCCTATTTCCATCAACTTTTAACTTTCTAATTTTCAGCTGTTCTTTTAAATTAATTATGTTTAGGTCATCAATGCTTACTTTTTCTATATTTAGCCGCACTTGCCTTCCCCCTAGAACATATTTGGCTGCTCGTCTTTGGACCGCTTCTATTTTTTTTTGATTTAGTATTCCATTTGTACCGGAATCCCAGATAGCAGCAGCATATTCTAGCTTGGGCCTTACTAGTGTGAGATATGCCTTCTCCTTTGCCTTTTTGCTACTTCTGGCCAGGTTTCTCATTACAAAATGTAATTTTCTGGATGCCTGGTTTGTGATTATGTCTATATGTTTGCTCCAGTCTAACTGTTCATCTATTGTAAGCCCAAGGTATTTAGCAAACTTCTTTTTCATTACAATTTCTGTCCCTATTTTGTAGTATTGTACCTCAGTCTCATTTTCCCTTTTCGCTCCTATTGTCAGCTGTTCACTTTTTGCACAATTGAGTTCCAATCCCATATCAATAAGTCTATTATATATTATATTTACATCATTCTGTAGATTCACTTTATCATTGACATTTTCTATTTTTCTGTATATTGCACAGTCGTCAGCAAACATACGAACTGTTGACTTTATATCTTTCGGTAAATTGTTTACAAATATAAGAAACAACAAGGGTCCAAGTACACTGCCCTGAGGCACTCCTGACGTAATCTTTATCTCCTCCGATATTGCGTCTCCTACCCTCACTTTCTGTGTTCGCTCTCTGAGGAACTCTACTATCCATACTTTAACTTTGTCATCTATTGCCATTCCTTCTATCGTTTTTTCTAGCTTAAAGTGACATACCGTATCGAATGCCTTACTCACGTCTAAAAACAGGATATCTGTTTTCCCCCCTTGGTCCAATGTATCACTTAAATCTTGAACCATACAAGCCAGCTGCGACTCACAAGAGTACTCTCTCCTGAATCCATGTTGTCTTTCGTCAAACCAACCAACTCTCTCACAATACTCTCTTATATAATTCCCTATCAGTTTCTCCATTATCTTACAAACTATCGATGTAAGGCTTACTGGTCTGTAGTTGCCAGGGTCTTTTTTATCACCTTTTTTGAAAATCGGCGTCACCATTGCTTTTTTCCAGTCATTCGGGATGTGTCCATTATTTATGGATACAAGGTATATTGCTTTTAGGTAAGGTACTATTGCTTTATGCACCATCTTAAGATAGTCTATGCTTATATTATCCACTCCTGCAGCTTTATGAGGCTTCATATCATGAATAGCTTTAAATATATCTTTATCCTGGAATTCAAAATTTCCTGCTTTTTCCCAGTCCTTATCCCCCAAAATTGCCTCAGCATATGTATTCTGTTTTTTTGAAAAAATACTTCCGTAGAATGTATTTAGCAGGTTTGCTTTGTTTACATCCTCTATTATCATGGTACCACTCTTCTTACAGTATAAGCTTCCGATATTGTTTGTGCTGATGCCTTTCCGTCTTAGATACCCGTAGTATTTTTGCTCTATCTCGTTTAGTGTACTAGTCCCATCATTTGTCAATAATTTTTTAATAAACTCGTCTTGTGCTATTTTCTTCTTTGCCTCAAGTTCTTTGGTAAGTGCATTGAAGATAGATTTATCCCTATCACTGTTATTTCTATATTTATATTTTATTCTACATTTTTTCTCAAGTTTTCTCAGTTCCGAGTTAAAATATTCTGGGTCTGGGTTTTTACTCAAAACTTTAGTTGGTATAAATACCATACTCTCTAGAATCAGTAACTTAAAACTTGTCCACATTTCATCTAGGCCTGTGGTCTTTCCGTGTTCAGCCCATTTGCTAAAATTTCTGATTAGAAAATTGTTTAAGCCTCTTACATTCGCTTTTTTGTACTGTAATACGACTTTGCCTTTGCAATTTACTTGTCTTCTTTCGTTTCCTATCTCCAGTAGTACTAGTTTATGATCACTCATTCCTTCTGCTATTTCTATATTATTTATAATCTCTTTTGGTCTTACTAGGAAGACATCAAGCAAACTATTTCCTCTTGTGTTGCCTTCTACACATTGATGTAATCCTTCGTCTCTAAGTAATTTGTTTACGAGCTCAGATCCCTTTCCTCCCCCAATTTGAGCAATTTCGCTCGGCTTCCATGACATATTTGGCATGTTTAAATCTCCTCCTATAATTACTATCTTCCCATTAAATACTTCTTGTAACATTATTTCAGAGATAGTTTGTATTACTGAATAATCACTATTTGGTGGTCTATATACTCCTATGATTATTATCTATTTTCCTCTCGTATTCTTAACTTTGATCGCTTTAATTTCCTCTTTCCTCCCTTTCTCTCGCAGTTCTATTGGTATTTCTTCAGTCACATATAGGCTTTTAACTCCGATTACCACTCCCCCTCCCCATGTCATAGTTTCTCTGTCCTTTCTATAAATTACATAATCAGTCGGAAATATCTCGCTGTCTAGGAAATCCGTATTGAGCCAGGTCTCGGTAGCTATGAATATGTCTGGGTCGTAGCTGTCTAGAATGTCACTCAGTCTTCTAACTCTACTCTGACTTCTTAGGCTTTGGCAATTAAATTGGATTATTCTCATACCATTATGTTCACAGCTTCTGCTAATTGTTTCAGTATTAAACTTGCTGTTCTCATTTGCTTGTTTACCCATTTTTTCATCATTTTTACTTGCAAGCCTACTGAATCCATTTTTTAATACTACCTCATAGTTAATACTATCGGTAGGCCTACTACTCAGGCTATTTCTAGTATGATCAGCACATATTTTTTCAGGCTCAAATGCTACACTCTCACTTTCTTGAGTTAATGATCTAGCATCAGAAACTTCACTTATGTCTATTTGGCTTTTATCAAACACTTCGTTGGATTTTAATAACAACTGTGGACCCCCTTCTTTCACTAGTTTTTTGTACAAATTTTACAAATTGTACAGCTTTTGAGCCCTTATAGTTCAGGTGAATTCCGTCTGTTGCGGCATCCGTGCCCTGTATGTCGTCATTGGGATTGTAAAATGTGATGTTCTCTTCATTGCAGAGCCACGCCAAACTGTCATTTAGTACAATTTACAAATGACAGAATTATAATATTTTACACGATCAGTTGTAGTTACGTGTTCAGGCGACTATGGTTCCGACGCGGGGTTCTAATACGTATAGCGATGTAGATCGAGGTCGAGGGCGATGCCAAGTAGACGAAGGGACGCGTCACTTGATGGCGGGGACGGCGATGACCGGCCGCTATGACGTCAGGATGCGTTGCCGTGCATGACGTGTGACGAGCGGGTGTGTCGGCTCAGACGATCGGTGGTTGCCGTGGCGTATTTACGTGTTTACTGTGCTAGAATCATTTTATATTTACGATTCTCTCATCCCCTGTATTGCGAATAAACACTGTAAAGTTACTTGCTATAAACCACTGTCATCTCGACGCTGACACACATACACTGACGGACGTGAAACGACAAGTGTTCACTGGATAGAGTTCTAGTGGTCAGTCTTTTTCACTTGATACGGTCCCTTGTTTATACAACCCCCCTCAAGGTTATGACGTAATTTTCATCCAATCAGGGTGTAGAGAAACTGATATAACGTTATTCAGCATTATAACAAACCAGCTGATATCTATCCTAGTTTATACACTTGTTTGCTCATTTACGGTCACAGTATAAGATTCATTTGATGAGGAAATTAAACTATCGATGTACAATGAGCGTCTAATTTATTTATTGTTTTGGAAGCCAGGCATTTCCAGGGGTTGAACCAGTGCATACTGCATGGCATGATGGACGACATTTTTTCACAAAATAATTGAGACTACTACCACCATATAAAGCATGTAATTTTTTGTGATCATCTGTCAATCATTATTTCATTCGATAATCATTGTATACTAACAATACACTTTTCAATAAAGCAAGGGTGAAGATAGCGCATAGTATCCACGACCATCTTTACCGAGGATTTTATTGTTCCTCTCCAGCCTATGACGAGATAGTTACCACATTATAGGCTACGACCGCTTCCTTACCTAATAAACCATCAAGCAGTATTACAATCCAATACCATTAAAAAGACCATTGAAATCCGTGAAAAAAGAATGGTCAAAGGTAGAGTCTTGATATTTGAAAATGACTCTCGACGTTTATTCCTCATGTGTGAATTGTGGAGGATTGATTCGTAATTCAATCTCAACAATGAAGTTTGAAACACAATTGGTATGGCTTTATTTTATAGAAGTGTGTATGCTAACAAGAAGTAATTCTAAAGGCGTGAAAGGGTAAAGAATGTGTAACGATCTGAAATGTTTTGCAAATATAGTATCATCAATAATTGTTCATATTCCATCTTATCAATTTCGTTCGCTATGCAGTTTTTCCAATGAAACAAATAATATAATTAAAAATAATTTTCTATTCAATTCTTCGAATGTGTACACTCTCACTAGTCAAAAAACTCATGTATGGCGTTTTCCCAATAGTTATTTTGGGGAGTAAACATCAACTGATTCATTTCGAAGTCATTTCGGAACGGAAGTAACACGCAAAACGACTTGTGTACGCTTTTGACGGTTCGGCATTCGAATTTCGCGCGCGGCGCTTGGTTGGCGCGCCTACCGAAACAAATGGCACCTTAAATATCGTTTTTCTCGAAAACTATCAGAGACTAATTCTAAAACTACGCAGTGTTATAGCACTAATTATAAAGTAAGTTTTGGTCAAGTTTCATGATCCTTGCTCACTGGAGGGGGGGGGGGGAGCGTGAACTTGACCCCCCTCCCTTTCAAACGCCCATATCTCGGGAACTTCCAGAGCACTAATTTTAATGGTTTGCAAAAGTGTAGCACTAATTGAGGACTAAATCTGGCCAAGTTTCAGAATTGGTGCTCAAGTGGGAGGGGGGGGGGGGAGCCGTGAACTTGACCCCCCCCCCCACTTTCAAACGCTAATATCTCGGGAACTTACAGAGCACTATTTCTAGAACTTTGCAAAAGTTTAGCATTAATTGAGCACTAAATCCTGGCCAAGTTTCAAAATTAGTGGTCGAGTGAGAGGGGGACAGGTCCACGGACCGATTATCTTGGGAACTATCGGAGCACTAATTCTAATACTTGGCAAATCGATAGCACTAATTGAGCACTAAATCCTGACCAAGCTCATATTTAGTGCTCGAGTGGGAGGGGGACAGGTTCACGGACCTTATTTCGATCCAGCAATAAGCTCTCTCATACATTTATTATAGTAAGTATTGTGTTTTACTTCGCAAGGCATATTTGTAACCTGACAATGTACATTTTTCAGGAAGATGGTGAGAGAAATTCGAAATGCCAATCTTATCAGCAACGGATCCCAATTTATTAATGAATTGCGAAGCCAAAACATTATTTGAAAAATACATGGTAATCTCAACATTGGACTTCCCATTACATGCCTATAAGGAAAAGACTACCAGGTGGGTTATTTATAATAATACATCACCTTCATCATTCAAATTGGCTCTGAAATGTTCTAGTTGTTGATGGGGGCATTAGTTCTATAGTGTATTGTACAAAGTCTAGTACACTATCTATTGTACTCTATCGGTGTCACTCTCTATGTATAGTGAACACTATATTGTGTAACAGCTGTATTCATGCAAAGCACGTGGAACTCGTACGACATCTTGCCTGGTTCATAATTGTACATTCTGAATATAATTATTTATATTATTTTATTCTATCTTTTTTCTTTCTAAACGGAATCAATAAAATGATTCAAATTGAGCCCAAGTCTAAATGCAAGTGATTGCATAAATATTAAACTTTTTTTATACAATACATTTTCAGAATACCGTGAGTCATGCTATGATAATTACAAATACCAAATGTACAACAATTACAATAGAGCATGTAGGCTACAGGAAGACATTTTGTATGTCGAGTAATAATCGGGCACGATAGACAAATAGGTTGTAAGTCACTTGGCACGGCATCAATCAAGTGTGTGGTCGAACTGGACACTTGTTTCGGCGGGATAGTGACTCTAGTTACTGACTGAACCATGGAAGTCACCCGTGAGAGGAAGCAGAGCACATGGCCCTTAGGGGAAAATATCAAATCATTCGGTTTTCGATCGTATTTTCAAGGTTCAGTCCATTTGCTTTACTGAAAGTTACGCCTATTTGAACCCGATTTCAGGAGTTGTTTTGATAATATTACTTACATGTATGAAAATCAAGGTTATATATAGAAAGAAAACTAATAAGCGGTGTTGTATTTTGTGAAAACTAATATTATAGTATGAAAAAAAGTAACGTTTTTTTGGGGAGATGGTGTCAGTGACAATTCAGGGGCCCCCTCCACCCAACTCGAACACTGCCTTGCAGTCACTAGAGAGTGTATATAGACCCAACAAACGGCCATACGCCTGGATTCACTGAGCTGCCCAACAAATCAACCACATATGTACACATTTCTTTGACCGAATATTTCCATAACGAACACAACTGATTCACATGTGCTCTTATTGATGAAAAGAGGAAGATTAATAAATCATTACTTCACATCACGTATACTTGAAAGTTCTTAAGAAACGTCGGTATATATTTATAAAGTGATCAGTACAAATAACTGCTAGTGATAGCAACACCGCGTGAGTCACTGATCAGATGCATCAGAACAAATACCAAATGGTTGAACATATTTAATACAACAATGTCCACGCAGGAATGCGACCAGGCTCGTGTGCCAGACGATATTTACCCAGGCAGCACAGACGCCTTGCGGCCTTGTGTCTCACCATTCTGTGGGAGACATTATTAGGCTAATGTATCTACTCCTACCTATCTGAATGCTGGTCTCATTCCATTGACAATAATGCTACGTGTAAACATTGTCTCATTTGGTGAACTTGTCGAACAAATATTCAAGTACTCATACAAACTAGAGTGACTTACCAAGAGGGTGACACAAAGTGATTAGTATAGAGTGAATAAATAAGCTAGGTCTAAGACACTGTATTTTTCATTGGAACAAAGTGCTCAGTCATATTTTTGTGCTTTCACCAAAGAAAAATATATAATATACATTATTTAAACTGTATTTCATCAAATTTATATTCACGTCTTGTTATTCATATTATTCATATACCATCCATACGAAATAGTTTTCAATGACACCAACATCTAGGTTATTCGGTGGTTGAATACACAATTTTAATCATGGTTCTACAATCACCCTCAATTGTTTTTCCACGCAATTGGAGAGATTCATTGAAACCTTTCCTTTACATAAAAAAAATCAGTAATTTCTTCTAAATTGTATATATAAAATTAACGTTAACGTATGTTGTTCACTTTTGTTTGCTTATAGGGAAACGTTGTTTATACAACCAGAAACTCTTCAATAGCATCTAATTTATTCGTAAAACATAAAAAGCACGTCACAAAGTATTCACATTTGAGAGCGTTTTATACAAATAATTGTTTACACGTTCACTTCCGTACGCCGCTAACAGTGCTGAATCCTTTGATTTGCCCAGATCGCGATATTATACGCAGTCAAATGTGCGCAAAGAAAACAAATAAGAAAAGCAATAAAGATTGAAGCGTTATCCACCAGATTATGAATGCATTTGCGGGAGGCCACACTTCATTAATTAATACAAATTCACAGTTCATCTTTGAAAACACTAAAAACCTGATGATAAAACTAAGTGTAACTTTCTTCAGTCGTTTTCGTAGACATTGTGCTAGTTCATTTTTTATTACAAAGAGGCCACGACTGCCGTCCCCTACAACTAAGAGAGAGGAGAGAGGGAGAGAGAGAGAGAGAGAAGAGAGAGAGAGAGAGAGAGAGAGAGAGAGAGAGAGAGAGAGAGAGACAGTCAGTCCAGAATCTAGATCCCAGATTTGTGTAAAAATAATAACTCAACTCCCCCTCCTGTTGGCTAATGAACTCTATAGTTAACTTCTCGGTTGCACTCTGCCTATCGTTCTCTGCTTCCTTTTTGTTAGCGTTATACAAATAAGCCCCACGCCTACCCTGTCAAGTTATTTGACCTCCTGCTAATTCCTGAAGGTGCGAATCCGTCTCGATACGGCTGGACCAAATGACCGGGATTCAGGAGCTGTTCCACTACTGGCCTAGCGGTATAGATACCTCATCGCGTTGATAATAATGTTTTATTTAGCAATTCTGCAATATCATTTACATTTTTACAACACATATTATATTACAATACAATATCCCAGAAACGTACACTTTCACACAAATCTGGAACTAATTTTCCTCCTTTAATTAATTTATAACAAGCATTCCTAAAATTTCCAACTGTTGTCAATTCGGTAATAATTTTAGGAATGCGATTGTATATTCGGAAATTTTTTGCAAAAAATTGAGTTGTCGATAAATGATGTTGATCCTTTCTCAATATAGGCCCTACGCAAGGTTAATATACTTCTACTATATTAACCTTGGACCCTACGTGATATGAACCCAGCGCTCCGCTTTTCTTCTGGTTACTGTAGACATATTCTACACCTCATAACCGCTCTTTGTAGATCTCCTGTGTAGGAGGTAGTAATAATTGTCATCCACAGCTGTTGTCACCTATGGTTTCGACTCTACCCTAAGGTGGAAGTCATTTCGACTGGCAACAAGTACCTTGACTTACGAAAGAAATGAAATTAATTGTAATTGCAGTATTCGAAACATCATGAAATACGACCGAGTATAAAAACTAAACCTCTTAAAAGAAGAGGGCCTCTCTCATGGGAGTCAGGCATTTCAACTGATCACATTTTCAATGAAACAATTAATAAAACATGTAGGTTCAACATAATTATAGATTTATATAATTACAACTCTTTTCAAATTATGAGATTTTTCAACTCTTTTCAGATGAGGTTATGAAGTTCAAGGAAATGTAATCATATTTAGTATTTGCGTCTATTTTGTTGGCACTCAAACTTGAATGTAGGAATGTGGAGTGAAGTCAAGTTCAAATGTGCAACCAATAACAAATACATGCCATAGTAAATTAAATGTTATTCTAGTGAGAAGTCTAATAAAGTACGGTGGTAATTTTATTATCGTCACTACATGCTTTTACTCCACTGATAAAGTTGGAATGATAGAATATATAACCAGTTGATAAAGAGCGATATAGTATAGCGCAGTGAAGTGCATCATATAATAGAATGCATTCTGTAATCTGTATTGATGCATTCTGTGTTCTATATAGAATGTATTTCTGGTTTAGCAATGTCACTATACCTCGGGTAGTTATGCCAGAAGATAATTTAATATTCAATATTTTTATTCAATTTGTTACTATTTTAATTATAGCTACATATATTTTGAATTGAAGCAATTATCACTATGAGAAACAATAAGGCATCTAGCCATGAATTGGATGTCTTCAATTGTTCAAATGACTATTCTCAGAAAATTGATATTAAGTCAACAATTTAATATTCCAGCATAATTTGTGAACATTTTCACAATCAATCAGTGATACTATAGTGTTTTCTCTCAGTGCTGTTTAACACAAAGGTGTAAAAAATGGCGCTGGAAAAACTCAATAAGATGAAGCAAAACTTAGCATGAGGCGTGATTACGTAATGTACGGATTTAAACCTAACAGAGAACCCTGCCAAGAATATGCGAGCTATTTTGTTCTATATCCGGGATAGGGATTACCTCCCAAATAATCTAGCTGCTGGTGGGATCACTAAGCGAACAATACGAATAAGAATCAATAGTTATGTGAAAGAGGGTATATCAAACAATTTAGATTTTGTGCCATAATAATCAAGCTACACAGGTTTTCATTGCATTTTCTAATGTTTGAATCGGAACTAATGCTCCTCTATTATAGTATTTTGCGTCGATAATGGACGCCGTAAGCATGACTTGTTCAAACCAAAAATCTATGATTTTGTCATTATGTTTATCATTTGAACAGATGATTAGTTACAATTCGAACAATGTTATCATATCTAACTTGGAGTTGTAAGATCATAGATAAAAGGAACCTTCTCAGTGAATTCACGCATTGAACATTGGACTGATTAACATTATCATATTATGAAGGACGTGTTGTTATTATCAACGTACCGTATATCCTGATACATTACACAACACATACTTTGAAAGGTTTAGATTTAGTTCAAGTAACTACCATCAACATGAAGAGAGAAACGCGCGTAGGCTCACGTCAACAAAATTATATTAATACAATGAGAGGAAGCTCCTCTGGATTCTATAATACTTGAATCAGGCAAGATGATACGCATGCACGGATCAATTCTGGAAGAGTCAGATGGATTCTTCTCGTACGTATTATTGGTTCGAACCTTCTCTACAACTGTAAAGATCATCCATTTCTTATTTGCAATTCAATTCCGATTTTTCAAAATATTTTCAAATATTGCAATTCATCCAATATCAATTCAAGACATTCAAACATTTTACATAATTCTCATTGCATGCACATAGTACATACATACAGCATAAGCAAAGTGTGGAAATATATTTATTCAATATAATTCATTCGATGTACCACGAAATTTGAACAGAGACATATTGAATGAGTTACACTGCAAACTAAGAAAGACAGCATAGATAAACCGTCAGTCTTGGCTTTGATTATCTTGTCGAATCGTATATTGTTTGAAAGCTACTCAAATCAGCTTTGGCCATTGCTAGAGCTCGATTATTTACATTCGTGTATGCTGCGAGCAGTGTCCTCACACTATTACAACACATCCAACCCTACTCTGTAGCTCCCTCTATTTATATATCTCTCGAGCTCTCTCTAATTTCACTCATTACTCCCATTTGTCATCATTGCGAATCGTTCGTGACTGTGGCTCAATATATTATGATTCAACTGTCTGCACAAAGATCCGAGACTTTTAATATATATCTGGAACTCGAGCAGTATCAGCAGTCGACAGTGCATATTTCATCAATGGGATATAGTCAACCACAAGTTGTTGGCTTTATCCCTGTCTCTTATAGTCGATCAAATTTATACACTCTACAAAGTGAGATTTTTCATGTCGCCCTAGGCTAAGCATTGAGCAACTCTAAGCACTCCTTTGTCAACTTTATCTCGTTCCCCCTAACTACTTCTAGATTATTATACACAGCCAAAACTTCTACTGCATATTCCAATTTTGAATATTCTCTGCTACTACAAATGGTAAATCATTGAGCAGGCACACATGCAAGAGCTTCTCAGCTCTAGATGTCGACTGATCTTCTTTTTTCTGTTGTGGCTCAGGCTATATATATATATATATATATATCATGTCAGGCTATGGGGCATACAGATTTGATTGGTATATCAAAGTATATAGGTCGCATAGATGCGGGTTCTAATCCCGTTCAACTCATCCACTTTTGTCTTCGTGTTACAATCATCTTATTTTCATGAACCCGTATTCAATGGAAAAAACTATCAGTTATTTCACGGCTCCAGATACAGTTGAATGTACTAATTATTGTCGTGTACATAATTCTGTATGGGGTGGAGAAAGCTCAGAAGCTCGATCTATATTTTCACTCTCACTCATGACAAACGGAATTGGAATTATGTTGGTTCTCACCGCAAGTAATGTTTTCTCTGCATCACAAATAATAAATGAATGATTTATTTTCGGGTAACTTCGAAATATAAATTCAATCGTCAGCGATAATTTAAACATCATATAAAATTATATTCGTAATGACTTATAAACAGTCTCAACTATTTGAATTTTGAGCTGAATGAATGTATAATCAATGATTTACAATGAATGATTCGTTGATAAATTGAAGCGTACAAAAACACTTGAGTATGTACCTCGGAACGGAATAGGGGTTGATCATTATGGATTTTTGGATTCAGTGCACTCCATTTCCACATAAGTACTAGATACTACAAAAATAATTATAATCACAAATTATTCAAAAGAGAAAAGAATTAAATAATAATCGAATAATTACAAATTACAATAATTCGACCGATTGATATAGGCCTAATAATGTCCAGGGTCTAGGCAATGTTGAACAAGAATACACAGTAATTGACACCGTGCTGAAAACTAAACTATACAATTCCGAACTGTTTTTAATGCATTCAGTAATTAATTTACTGTACTGTCAGGTAATCTCATTGCGGAAACCTTTCATCTTCATTATAGCAATGAACATTTCCAACAAATGCTATTATTATGAATGTAGTTTCAATCAGCTTGGGTTGCAGTTTTCTGAAAAGCATTCACAATTTACAGAGAACGTTTGCAGATACATCTAACAAAACCAAATGCATTTCCGTACAGTCAAACTACCAAGTTATGATCTAGCTAAAAAATGCAGCAACTCAAATTGAGTACATTGTTGGTTTTTAGGCCTCCCACATTCTTCATACCAAGCCCTTTGCTAAACGTGATGACCTTCTGGCTCTATTGATCGAGCCCAGTACGCCGTGTCACACAGGCTACATGCCATCCGATTCATTGCATTAGGTGTAGATGTTGTCGTTGTTGTTGTTGTTGTGCGGCTGCTGGCTTTGTAACAGCCGAATGCCCGGCTGTCTGAGAGGTACGCTGGCTCTCTATGCTGCTGACGCTATGCTCATGTTGATGTTGCTGCTGTTGATGTTGTGTTCTTTTAGCTGTGGCAACATTTCATTTTCTATCATTTGTAAACAAAACTCATCGGGGTAATGAAAAATATCAATACTCTCAGCTGGTTATATTTCCCAACCAGCGCGTTCCATCACGTAGAAAAAGTCGTTTGGATCTGTGAGCCTTCAACAGTGGAACAAAAATAGATTCGTATTTTTCAAGGGCACACAAAAAATATGTAGATCTGCACCACACATAGGGTGCTCTTGTGCCAAAACACTTGGCCAATTGTGGAGAATTATTGTTCTCGACGATTACTTCCCAAGGCAACATATTATTTATATTTTTTAAATCCTAAAATGTGTTGACGTTTGAGCGTTTAGTTATTTTGTTGAGAGTTCAGACGTCCAGTGCAATTATATAGACAATTATATAGCCTACAGATCTTGACAGCACTAGCCCTGCTTCTGGAATGGAGCCTAACTTTATTCTAGAAACTATGTTTCTAGATCCGACTCTGATACACATATGTTCGGACTTGAATGTGTTCAATCCACTTGAATTGAGAAAAGTTTAAATATGAATCTTCTATTTACAACTTATCTAACACATGAGCAATACACAACCAGTCAGGGCCTTCAGACCATCAGTCTGTTAACTTGACATTTTCCTTTCAGCAAACGCATGGGTATCACACAATAAAAACAAAACAAACAGATATTTCAACACACGTCAATAACGTTGACGGTATTTTTCCTAAGCTCTTGCTGCGGTTCTTCATCGTCTTGCAGGATGGCTTTGCCCCGAACTAACGAGAGAGTCTTATTAGATCTTCTGGAACAAAAGCAGCCATTATTGAGACCAGTGAATGTTGGTCACTTTTTACCAACGAATTGGCCTAACCAACTCCCTCGACCAGTTTCGCATCATGCTAATACTACAGTAAGTAATCTATCAACACTTTCATTGTTCCCACGTATCTGAATGAATTAACGATCAAGTCAATTCACTCATTTATCAATTCATGAAAACAATTGTGGAGTTAGTTGACAATAGGCCTAGTATTCAATAAGTAAGATGTAATCATCAAAAGTTGAAACTCTGTTTTAGTTATATTCACTTCAAATTGCATTTTTCGAAGTAAGACGAAGAATGGTAATGACGACTACGCATCGTGAAATAATGATATATACATACATATATATATATAAATATATATATATATATATATATATATATATATATATATATAAATATCCCACATATATATATATATATATATATATATATATATATATATATATATATTCATTTGTAATAACAATTATGTGATTGTAAATTTTGACTTCGCTAATTGTGTAGTCTTCGTAAAAACTTACACGTCTATGTATAATCTCTTTTTTCGGCTCTATATAAAACCAAATTGCTTCTGTTTGTAGGTGTCTCCTCGCGTTCTGCCAGTAACGTTGACACCCCCAGCTGTTCCTGAGAGAAGCCGTCCTGGTCCTCCCATGCCCTTGAACTTCCGAATCAATCCAGCACACAATTACAAGAATCCTCAACCTCCTGTGTCAGGGGAAACACCCCGAGAAGATCATGTAGCAGCCACAAATCCGACTCTACCAAACCCACCGTCACTTGACCAGTCTTCACAACATTTTTCACAGAAGCAGCATTCCAAGCAGAAAATATTACGTATCCCTCCACCGCCACCCAAGAAAAAAGCTCCATCGATCGGTTGTGCGTTAAATAAAGCGAAACCAAACAAGCCGTTCAGTAATACGTCGTCAATGAGTGAACAAAAATCAATGTGTCCCGTTTCTCAATCTCAAATTGGTGGTCACAAGGTACAAAATGTTGGGGGTGTTCCTCGCAATGAGTTTCAATCAATTGTTCCTGAAGAAGCTACTCACCCATCCCAACACTCTCCGAATAGTGTCCTCCCACATCTTGTGTCTGGCAGTCGGGCGCAGCCGCCAATGCCACCTCCAAATCCGCGGCAAATATCGGACAGGTCGAAACCAATTCGGAATAATCTACAGTACTCCGTTCTAAGAAGCCCAAATGATGGAAATAAACATCATTCATCAAATGCTGTACCGAATCAAAATGATTCGTTGCATAATTCCTTACGACGATCTAACCAAATTCTGGAAATTTTAAATATGGGATTAATTCAGAATTCCGATGAGGCTACTGATCAAGCCCATGAAGGTTTGACTCAGCTGAGACGAGAATCATCACTGGTTGAAAACATGGTTCATGCAACAAAGATTGAATTATCAAACCAAGAACCCACCAATAAGATCCTACAGAGCTCAGGACAGATTCAGGCTCTGCCCCAGAATGAGGTGAAGGGTAAGATTTCCGTGCGCCAAGATTCTAATGTATCCAGCGACTCGTATTCTCAATCATCTTCTCCTAGTTATACAGGCAAGTCCATGGAAACGCCCCTATTGCCGAATCATGTCAGTGGGAAGACTTCCAACAGTCAATACAGTGGTTACCCAGAAAGTCAACATGGCCTGGTGCTGGTTATGCCCAACGGTATTACTGATCCCAACGGTGTTGCCAATGCTGCCATCACGAAGAGTATTTCCACTCCAGCTTCCTTGCAGACCGTCGTACGTTTCCACCACGGTTCCAACATGTCACTCCATCACAGGGTGAGTCCACTCATCATCGCCGGGTATAGCCTGTTGGGGGGAACCAAGTTCGCGCAACACAATAGCACAGACCACTTTGCATTAAAGATATGATTCCCTTGTCAAAATGTTAGAGCATTTTATCTTTTAGTTGTAATATCTTATTGAATTTGAAAAATCAAACTGTAAAACTTATTTCTTTTACATTCTCTTTCGCATTCACCGCTTCCGCATTAGCTTATATTATATGTAAAATTTGTCTGAAATCAACTTGACTGCGCTTAGAGCTCGCAGGCAGCTGCTAATCGTGTAACTCTCACGATCCCACTTTTCTAAATAGCAATTTAATCCATATTTTGTTCAGATGAGAGCGATCCACACCTTCAGGTACTATGTGTAGTGCGAAGAAATTCAAAATCTATCATCAACTGAAGTGCCTTTTTTTTCAATGAGGCTTAACGACCCCACCAACAGCTAGGTTATACGGGGGTACGAATGAGCGGATGATAATGAAACGATGAAGAGATGATAGATGAAAGGACGTTTACAAAAACCCATGCCTTATGCGGGACTCGAACCCACGCCCAACGGTGACTTCAGTTTCTACCGCTAGCGATAATTGACTTAGAGCCGGTTGTACCAAGTGATGATTAGTGAAGTAAAAATGAGCAAATTAACTTGTTATTACCCTTGGTTACATATGCTATCTTTGTACCTCAAGTAATGATTAACTAATTAATATTTAATCATCAGTTGGTACAATCGGCTCTTAGCCACCAGGGCGGCGCAAGTGTCTTGTTACTTGTGACTAATAACGTCTGGTTCTAAAATGGGATAAATCAAGTCTAATCGCAAGCTTTGTGCGCACGAATATTCGTAATAAAGTGTGTTTCTCTTGCAGATTATTCGCGATATGCGCCGACCTAGTCGATCTTCGCGGTACATGACGCGTGGGATGATCCGCTTTCGGTTCGCTCAGCTCTTGTTCAACGCAGTGGCATTATTGGCCATTGCTGGCGGACTCGCAGCTTATTTCAAAGGTTCGTAGTCAACATAAGAGGACACCACTAGACTGAAACTAGAGTTTAACGAATAGTGACGGTATTCATTCCCCTAGTTTTAGAAGAAACTAGAGACCGTCGTCTCAATTTCAGAAATTATAATTGATCTAATTGTCATCCTGCAGTACGATTCCCGTTCTTCAATCTTCAACAATTTTTAACTACTCATTTAAATATCTATAAGTCTCCATAGATTCGTAATATCTAAAGTGTGATTCCCTTTACTATTAAGGATTATGGTCTTTAGGGTGATCGTTAATTGATATTTCCTCATAGATCCACAGGACCCCTATCGTTAAGTCTTTAAAGACTGAATAAAATGGCGTTCACTAAAGATCTATAACGTTAAAGACTGGACAACGGCACTCGACCTGTAGGGATATGAATTGTTAATAGTTAAAGATTTCGAATTTCGAAAAAAAATATTTATTAATATTAAATAACACGAACACTTCACAAGTTGGTGAATGACTTTGGTTTATAGTGCATAGAATAAGGAATGAAAAGAAGTCATTACTTACGAAACAAATGTAGTTTTTAACCTGTTACTTTAATGCCAAAAGTGGGCTGGGGACGAAACCTTTTCCTTCTGTCAGTTGATTGTGTCAATTTTCATTTACCCACTTTTGATTATCTTTGGGCAAGTCTACACTCTCCAAAATTGAATGAGTAAACTAGACAAACGCAGGATGTGCGTTGTACGATGAGCGAGATGTCTATATAAAGTATAATCGAAAACTCTACAAACCTTGATCATTTGAATTCTGAAATGAACTTCATCCGATGTCAATGAATCTAGAAAGCCGTGACTTCGACAATGCAACATTTTTCAACTAATATTTCTATCTTTCCGATGAATAAAATACATTTATTATATTATTTTCTCCAAAACGGCTGGTCCGAATATCAAACCAAATTTGTATTCATGTATATTATTCTTGTGTCCACATTTGTGGAAAATTTGAATCATATTGAAAAGATTTAATTTTTCAATTTTTTCCGCTCAGCCAAATCTTATGGGGTTTTTAGAAACTTCTAAATGATGTTTCTCAAAAATGGTTCAACCGATTAGACCTCAAAACTATACAGTTCTAAGTTGGATAAGTTTGCATATAAAAAAAAAGTTTCATGTCGATCGGTCAAACCCTGCGACCTGTGCAGTGTTTACAAACAAAAAAAAAAACGCACAGACAAAGTTCCGTAAGAGTTCAGTGAAAATCTTCGCTACGCTCATCTAATAACTATGAATGATTTCCATTTTGAATGTTACAAAGAAAATTTAACTCGCAACAATGAAAAAAAAGAAGTTGACACTGACTAGAGCTCCAGTGCCTTCTAGATAGAGAGCATCTATTAATCTTGTCTAGGCTCGAATAAAAAATGTTATTTTTCTATTGGCTCATAAAGTTGAGGATTGTATAATATTGTAAAGATCTATAACGTGGAAGACTTGGCAACGGGACTCGACCTGTAGGGATGTAGTCTTGAACACCAACGATATGAATTGTTAATAGTTAAGAACGGGAATCGCACTGCAGGGCCCGGCCCTTTTCTCAGTAGATTATGTTCATGTTTCTATACAATGCCTACGTCATGACTCATGGTCTCTGTAGGACAAAAATAAGGATTGAATTATATGAAAGTGAGATGATGATTTCTACTTTTCTCTCAAATTAGAGAAATAGATATCGTCATTATTCATTAAAATCTATTTTCAGGGTTGTGATGGTGCGTTGTGATAGGTTGAACGCTATCCATTTGGGCACATCGCGGCTTCCGTGGTAGGCCCTACTCTAGGTCTGACCGTCCTAGTATTGTCCAATGGCCTCTGACCCAAGGCGGCCGTGAGAGGTCAAACCTAATTTCAGGCCTACGTTTATTTGGAAACATACAATAATTGAAGAGACGAACACAAAATGTCGTCTCATAGCAAAATATACTTTTGGCCGTATTTAAAGTTGTATGGCAATTCATATTGGAAAAATCTTTTGTTCACTCTTATTTCAAATAATATCTCTCCAGTTTAAATTCAATTTGATTTCGAATAATTTCAATCTTGCATTTATATACCTTTAATGATACACATCACATCTTATATGTTATATACTAATACTATAAACAAACAATGATATAAATAGTGAGATATATTGTATACTGACACGAACCACAATGTGTACCATCAGTATTAGGAAAATAGTATCAACAGTGATTGATATACATTTGGAATTAAATTCGAAGTTATGAGAGTTGATGCAAGAACTTGACATTAAATGAGGTCTTGTGTAAGGGATATCTGAAAAAATATTGGAATTTGTATTTCATATTTAAAGAAGAAAATAAGAGATGCACGAAGATAAACCATAAAAATAGAAGAATGAGAATAATTATTCATTTGAATAACTAAAAATTATTTAGAAAGTAATAAATTGTGTTGATCGTCAAAGAATTAACCAGAAGTAATTAACAACAAAACGATACCAAAAATGAGATTTTTAAAAATTCTCAATTTTTGAAACATTATTTTTATCTGCTATTTTGAAAGAGTAGAATATAACTCGATAACTTTCTTTTCTCAAAAATACTAACTAATATTTCATTAAGCTGAATTTGTTGAAAACCATTACTATAGGCCTACTTGTATCCACTAAGGCGGAGGAGCGAAACACTTGGCGGCAGTGTTGTTGGGGTAGGAGAACGGTCGGTCGGAACCTTCTTCTGCTCATATTTGCCAATTTTTGAAAACTTAATCCAAGACTAATGAATCATTATATCCCTAAATACTAAATTCGTTAACAATGAATAAATCCCAGAAGAGAACAAAGATTCCTTGATGCTCGAATGAACTGGAGTATGATTATAAATAGAATGTTGTATCGGGAGCTCGCTTTCTTTCCTTCAACTCTATTTTGTAGCACCGCGTCCTGGTGAGAGCCAATTACTCTAGCCAGCCTAGCCATAATCACACAATATACAGACGTCTTGATTGCCCCTTATCGGGCCCCTTACACTGGCCCTCACATGGATCGCACTACTCCAGGATCGTCACATTTCCAAACATGTTATGCATCTTAATTCATCTTCAATAGGAAATAATATAACCGACTAGACCAATGCATAGTTGTTACTATTTTAGATTTGCGAGAACTGTAGGTTTATATTTGTGAAAAGTAGTCTAGTATCACGGCATATGAGCAGTCTTCTATTCACTACGGTACTGTCAACTGAAGTCCCACTGAATCAATATAGTTAAATGATGCATCCCTAAAAGTTAAAACCATCAAGGTATAAATTACGACAACAGTTACAGTGGAAATGGAATACTTGAAAAGTGACAGAATTAAAGGATTTTTTAGTTAAAAGTTGAAACTGAGTGAAACAAACAAGCTAGCAGCTTATGTATTGTGGTAATGTGGTCAAGGCAGCATCTTTCGTATTGTAAGTGAGCACAAAAGATCTTACTCTATGACAAACGGTTTTCCAGTCAGATCAATGGGGATAATTCATCATTTGGTCCACCTTGCATCCATCTTTCCCCGGTTAGTGATCAAAACCTGCATGACTGAAATTGTATTTTACATGCGGATCCGACTGGAAAATGGGTCCGCCCTAATAGACAAGGCCTGGCGAATTGTCACGTACCAAAATATCCAGCTGTCAAGATGAATCAAGCGACGGCTTAGAGAGATGACCACATTGATAATCGTGTATGTAATTGATAATGGGGAAAAAACCGTCCTTCGAAAACTGAACTGAACTTTCGTGTACCTATATCGGTCGACTTAGGTCATACATTTTCCGATTGTAAAACATTTTTTTCCATGAGACTTATTATGAGAAGAAGTTTGTGAAATGTTCGGCCAACACTTAGCTGGGAGCCGACGGCAACTATTAGTTCTGACTAAACTTGGCACAGATCCCATACATTCAGCACACAGTGCGCAGGCAAAAGTCGCAACAAGCTTATGTTCGCGAATCGCGCATTCAAAATAGTTATACATTTTTCCAAAAAAGATGTTTTTCACTTGTACTGGTCTGAATACACTTGAAAATTCCCGTCTAGAATACAGAAAATTCAGAATACTCGTTTGATACTTTAAACTATACATTCACCCAGTAACACATATTTTCACATTGGTTTTGGAAATGAATGATTGCGTATCAATACTGTTGGAAGAGAACAGTATGAAAAAATTCGAAATAAAATTAATCCAGTGTGAGAAAAGAATACTATTCCTATAGTGTTATAGTATCTAGACCCACTGAAATAATGATCTCAATGAAACACGTGGGCCACGGTAAACACTCAACAATCAGTATTGACGTTCCCTGCTATTCAGTTTCAAAGTTGTTCTTCTATTTCCAGCATATCCAACATCTATGCGTTACGTGAATCAGAACCTATCATCACTGAATGCTGTCACGTACTCTTCACAACCTATCAATCCTGCCCCTGGTAAGTACACCGTCTTCTCTACGCCGACGAGCGCGGCCTAGGCTCGGCCAGCTTACCACGATCTTATGTCATGTTTCCAACAGAAAAAGGCTTGAAGGTATTCACGGGTAACGCAATACATTGTACCTCTCAAGGTATAGGCATGACTTGCGCAAAGTAATAGGCTATTGATTTATTATAAAAAAAATAGTTTAAAGGCTCTTGGATGGTCATGAGCTATGGGACAAGTTGATAAAAAAGTTGGCGGTCGGACCGACGTGTGTGCGGGCGAACTTGATTTGAGAAGGCCGCTCATTTCAGCCACAGATAGAGAAAAGGTCAGATATAGACCTTTGGTCTATTAAGTTGAGGTCATTGATTCATTTTTTTTTTTTTTTTTAATATCATCGAAACTTGATACAAAATCATTGTTCCCAATTAAGGCTAAGGATGAGAGTAGGATCGTTTGGACGGGGCACCACAAGGGCGATCTTACCACTATCAATATAAAAGGGGAAAGTTTGATCACGGGTTATGAGACAAGTTGTTTTTCTAGATACAAATTAGGCAAATATTTGAATTATTTGTAATAAACAGGTTCCAATGCAAAAGTGAAGTATTCACTGTTATTTCAGATTCAATCGGAAATTTAATTCGCTTTTTTTATTCGTAGACGTAGTTTCAATACCGGTATATATATGATAATAAAAATAAGTCCATAACCTATTATTATAATGACTGGGAAAACGCCATATATGCGTTGTTAGACGAGCGAATAGTAATAGTATGGGTAAAAATGGGTAAAAACTGCTTCGAGTGGTACCAATTTAGCACATTTTATGTTTCTTCTTCAAAATGGCTGACCCGATCAAACTGAAAATTTCTAGAAATGTGTATCAAAATGTAATTCAACTTCACGCAAAATGACATTTTTTGGGAAAATAAAAATATTTTTTTTCCGCCATGTTATTCTAATGGGTATTTTTGAAATTTCTAAAATTCATAAAAAAAAGTTACCGCTCGATAATGTCACAAAAAAATACAGATGTAAGTTAGATGAGGAACCATATTGAAAAAAAGTTTGAAGTTGATAGCTGTAGTCGTTTGACCTGTGGAGAACCGACAAAAAAACATGAAAAAAAATGAAAAAAAAAAAAATAGGTGAAAAAAAAAATTGGTAAAAAAAAAACAACACCAATTTTTGTCAGTATGTCAAATTGAATCCTCGCTAAAGCTCGTCTAATTAAGTATCGTTGTACGTATTACGTACCTACACCCTGCAGGCCGAACCCCCTCAACGAACGCTAAGCCTTTTCTGGTGGAAACTTGATAACAAGTTCAGATCGTTCATAATTCGTTCGAGTTGCCCGTTCGAGTTGTCGAGTCTGATGGGGAGATATCGCCCCTGTCCGAACGATCCTACCGTGCCAACCTAAGCCTCACCCGGGGGAAATTGACCTTGTATCAAGCTTGTTATGTTATACTAGGAAAACGCCATATATGCGTTGTTAGACGAGCGGATAGTAATGTGCCTAGTATGGGTAAAAATGGGTAAAAACTGCTTCGAGTGGTACCAATTCAGCATACTTTATGGTTTTTCTTCAATATGGCTGACCCGATCAAGCTGCAAATTTTTAGAAATGTGTATCAAAATGTAATTCAACTTCACCAAGAATTTCATTTTTTGGGATTTTTTTTTTTCCGTCATGTTATTCTAATGGGTATTTTTGAAATTTCTAAAATTCATAAAAAAAAGTTACGCCCCGATAATGCCACAAAACTATACAGATCTGAGTTAGATGAGGAACCATATTGAAAAAAAGTTTGAAGTTGATAACTGTAGCCGTTTGACCTGTGGAGAACCGACAAAAAAACATAAAAAAAATTAAAAATAAAAACGAACACCAATTTTTCTCAGTATGTCAAATTGAATCCTCGCTAAAGCTCTTCTAATAATGTCATTATCGACGTTACGTTTGATAGGAAGATAATCAACAGGAGGGTACAGGAATGTTCTCATAGAATTTAATCTTCAAGATTGGAGGGAATTAGCTATCACAAAATTAGCAACTGTACGTATAACATACGTATGACATTTCAGAATGTCAGAAATGTAATAAGGACTTCCGAATTTTCTCATTCTATTTCTTCAAATAATTTGATCTGATTAGTTTCCGAATACACTTCACAGTCTTATTGTTGGAATTAATTATCCATTTGATACGTGTTAGGTGAAAGATATGAATAGATGTGGAAAATATTCCAGAGACTAATCGATCTAAAGAATATGCCAGAAATGAATAAGTTTCCCCCTGACTGATACTGTGATGATGTCAGTTAGTTTGACCGTGTCTTCGAGTCCCTAATATAGCGCGAGGTGCGAGTCAGGGACGTCGTTAAACGGGGCTCTAAGGTGGGGCATGCGCCCCCCAATCGACACTAGCGCCTCTCCAATAATGTATCCTTCTCCAGAAAATATATCTGTCGACCTACAAATAAACACACAATAAAATATTATACTCGGAGGAATCGCTAAAATAACTTCGAAAATGTCTATAATGGTTCAATTATTGAAAGTAACTTCGAAAACATCAATAATTATTCAATTATCAGACACCAAAATTGCTTGTAAATCGCAAAAATCTCTTAAAAAATCACCCTTTTACCAAAAATTCACTTGGGGCTCCAGATCCCGTTTTAGCGCACGGTGTCCAGCTGGGTAATCATTTCATATCTGCAACTGCGCCCCAATACACAGATCCTAGCGAAGTGCCTGCTTCGAGTACAACTCCTTCAGTGTCAACTCACCGATCGATCCTGATTCTCTTCACTTTCCTAGTTTCACAGGCATTCAATTCTTGGGTAGATGTACTCTCGGAAACTGAGCTACACAAGTTTTGAATATTTAGTGATCTTATTTTCTAGCGATTGTGTGGTTCAAATTCAGCTTATTGTTACTTTCTATTCCAGGTATCTGTCTTCCAGTGATCGTGAGTTTTTGCCTCTACCACAAGATCCCGTACAATTTCACCATGTTTCCAAACTATATGGGGCATTTCACTCAGCGGGACGCGATGTCGGTGAGTCGTCTATCAGAGTGGCATGTAATTAGCTGAACAAATCAATTGATCCATACTTGGCAAACGTAGCAGTACTTTGTATAAGATGAGCGACATGGTCAAATGAAATGTACTCGAAACCTATACACACTTGTACTGACAACTTTTCGAGTCTAGAATGCCATGAATTACAATGTTTCAATGATTCTAAAAATGGTCGATCTCTGCCTTTTATAATTATCATTACTTCCAGATATTTAATTTAGAAAAAAATATGCATTGAATTATTTTCTTCAAAACGGCTATTCCGATCTGGATGAAAATTTGTGATAACGTGTTTACTAACTTAAATTTAGTAGAGTGTTTAATTGTTTCGACATTTTCGCCTGCACTAATCTTTTTAGTTTTTCGAAATTTCTTGATGGCTTCTCTAAAAAGTGGTCCAACCGAATTGGCCTCAAAACTATGCAGCTGTTGTAAGTTGGATAAGTCAACTTGGTCACACAAAAAAACGTTGAGTTCCGGTCACACTACTTCGCTTTCTCTCTCTCTCTTTCTCTCAATCTCTTTCTTTCCTGCTTCTCTTCTCTCTCCTCTTTCCTCTCACCTTTCCTCTCTCCTTCTTGCTCTCCTGCCGGTAGGCGCGGGTGCGCGTAAAAAGGGTTCTACAAAGTGTTACTCTACTCGACTTTCATTCGAAATACTCAGTTAGGTCCCAAGTTGAATGTTGATTAGTTCCACCGTGTGACCTGTGCACGCACAAAGCTCCATAAGAGTGGCACGGAGGTCTTTCTAACTCTCATCGAAACTACGGAAACGCATCAGTTGTACTCATTGAAAGAGCGAAGTTGGCGTAAGTACACGTATAATGCACACTGGTTTGCTGAAGTTTACTTCACTACTAAAGGGGACTCGGAACTAGAAAAAGTCAAACTCCAGAGGAGCAAAATAACGGAAATCAGCCCGTCAACTACGCATGAAGCCCAATAGAAGTATACATCTTCGATAGGACAATCTATCACACTAATGAAACGAAGGAATAGTCGCCCGAAGAAGTCCTATCACCTTCCAAAATACTCATGATATCCAGTAACATTTAGAAAGGTCGGGAATACAAGGAATTCATAGTTCCGTCTTCTCCATATTCACCTCGTCAAAGTACTTTGCATTTTAGTGATAGAATATGATGGAATTGGAGGCCATACTCCATGGTGTGTAATATGGGATGATGAGACTTATTCAATCAATATTACTAAAATTAATAAAATATGACATTGCTATTATCAAAAGTGATATTCGGATGTACTCAAGCCCATCTCGATAACTGCAATTGGTGGTCATCTATTAACTTGACAATTAACTGAGTTATTCAATCACTAATCTGCTCGGAGTGGCAAGCTCAATATATACCTGTACACACACTCGCAGGCAGATACATAGAGATTCATCTGTCAGGTTTCACACTCAGTCACAGTTGTTACCACTAAACTACGAACCAGTGCAACCTGATATGCTCATTTGGTCAGGTTTGGTGTCAATTTCCATTTCTCTTCTTTCATACAGGCCCAATTTACATGAAGGCTTAGGTGGTAGGCCTACATGAAACAGTTGAAGCTCTTAATAGTTTTTGACGATAAAATGTAGTTACTATAGTGAAATTAGTTCAATAAAAGAAAATCTCAAATATCCTGTAACACACCTGTAGCAACCCATACTCCAATCTATGCTTCCATGTGATTATGAGGACAACTTTCAAGTTTTTACCAATACATTTGGTATGATTGAAATAAAATATCAACCTCAGAACAAAAAAAAAATAACTGAAAATCAATATCATCTATATCCTATACACGGCAAGTGCAGCTAAAATCTATGGTTATAAATACCTGCATATCAACGAATAAACTCGAAGAACTATTGCACACACTTGAAATTATTTGTAACAATTAATTCAAATTCATTCAAGTCTTTGTGCGCTCCATAACTTATATGTTATTGCAAATTCATTTTGAATGCAATAAAAATGTTCCGACGTATAACCTTTATTTACATTCATATACAAATTGCAAATGAATTGTGACATTACAAATTGCTCAAATTTAATCTGTGAATAGGCCTATTCTTTATCCTCATATTTTTAGAGTGAGCTCTTGAATGGGGCATTTTATATTCCAGTTTTGTCCGTGCCCTGAAATGCTTAATAATTATGAACCTTTTTCAGGAACTGGAAGTCTATGATGCCGTGGTCGATGTAAGATGCTATGAATTGGCTGCTTTATTTTTGTGCTCCGTGTTTGTCCCTAAGTGTGGACCGACCGGCCAGTTAGTGCGACCTTGCCGAAACCTGTGCCATGGTACGATGCATTCCCTTACATAGCGTAACACATACATCACATACGTATCATCCACACAGTCATCACGTAGTGCGTAGAACAGATTGGGGAGAAAACTAATACAGTCTGCAATCCCCAGTTCTTGGTTCAAGTTGAAGCGATTACGAGCAAAATTCAAGAACGTGTCGACTCATATGACGAAACATGTTTCACACCATTCTATTCTATCATGTTCAGATTATACAAAACCAATCATTTTTCTATCAATAGCGATCATTGTTTCGATAGGTATTACTTATCGAATGTTCCTTTTGGATATCGAATCGAAACCCGAAAATATCGAAACGATCGCAAATATCGAAATCGAACGGCAAACCTACATTACCACTTCATTTACGGATAAATTTCATCTGTCGTCATTTTTTTATCATACCCACATTTTCCCGTGAGATGTATTTCCGAATGTTTATGAAAAAGAAGTTCAGCTCTATCAAACACGGTGCATCACGCCATTCTGTCACGTTAAACGTTTGCTCTAGCCAATATAAGTAGCATTGATTGATAACGAAAAGCCCACATGTGTAGAAATGCAACTGCTTAACTGCGTGAAAAGTCAGGATTCACTTAATTAACACAATTATGTTGACAAACTCAATATACTCATTTTATTTCACATATTCTATTTTCAATGCACTTTGTTTTGTATTTGTTACTATGGCTTCATTCCTAGCAAATCCGAGAAGGCAGCATCATGGGCTGGATATCCGCTGCTTGTTTAGCACATGTCCCATTCCAATTTCACGTATTCATACATTGACTTTGAGATTATTTCTCTCACCAACATCATAAATCTTACTATACCACGTATATCATACCAACATAATACGACAGTCATAACTCAATGTATCCGAACGGAAATATTGGCAATTCTTAAGACTGGAAATATCCTAGAAGATGACCTGAATTGACTAGATCTGGCACATACAATTCGTCTTGGCCTCAGCTATGTGTCAGAATCGTACGTTGGAATATTTCTGTTTTCTATGATTTGCATAATAATTAATAAACTACGAGATTGATGATGGCTACACTCTTGTTTTCAGAAACCAAACGACGCTGTGGCTTTTTTCTGGAAGTCTTTGGATTGACATTACCCGATTATTTGGACTGTAATTTCTTTCCTGAATCAGCTGATGATGACGTATGTGTAGGTCATAAAGAAGTCATCGAGGAAAAAAAAAGGGCTGACAAACCTGGTAAGTTCATATTTGTTGGTTCCTTTGAGGATATATGATATGTTGAAGTGACTGATCCAAGAGATGATAGGCTACTACACCGTCTACCATTTCATGATACATTTCGGGGCCACACTCTTTTGTGTGTAGGCCTATTCATCTCTCTCTCTCTCTCTCTCTCTCTATGTATATATATATATATATATATATATATATATATATATATATATATATATATATATATATATATATATATATATATATATATATTTTTTTTTTTTCAACAACTTTCTGATTAACCAACAGGACCCCTATTCCTGAGATAAATGAGATGTGAGAAAATAAAAATGAGTGAGAAAACGAGTATCTCAGATAAAATATGCGATGATTTTTGTCATTATTATATGAGATAGTTTCCTGAGATAAATGAGATCTGAGAAAAATAAAAATGAGTGAGAAAACGAGTATCTCACATGAAATATGAGATGAAATATGTAATTATTATATGAGATAGTTTTCTCACTGATTTTTCTCACATCTCATTTATCTCAGGAATAGGGGTCCAGTAGGTTATTATGATGATACGATTTAAAACTATTCCAAAATCGCGACCTTCTCCGGCACTTGAACCCGGATTTCCAGATTGCCGGTCTGACGCGCTACCAATTACGCCAGAGAGGATGGTCGTATTCAACTGTTTTAATTTTTCATATATTTCGTACTGTCACAAATTGGGGGAGGTCGCGATTTTTGAATAGTTTTAAATCGTACCATTATATATATATATATATATATATATATATATATATATATATATATATATATATATATATATATATATATATATATATATATATATATATATATATATATATATATATATATATATATATATATATATGTATATTTTGTTCTTCAAAGTTTTACGTTCAGTATTATGATAACACATTGTTTTGGGGGTTATAACGCGTATAATAAAAACACAGACAAATCCGAATATTGAATTGTTGTATAAAGATTGCCTAACGTTAACGGAGTTATGTCACTCCCTTCATCAGTG
>OU015463.1:1681947-1684447 GCA_907164805.1 Brachyptera putata
CAACTATACTTTGAATACGGGATGCTTTATTTAATAAAGTGAACGGCACATGCAGCACAATGGCTAACGCGCTCGTTTCGTGTGATCCGGAAGGCGAGGGGAAAACCGAACCCGGTTCGATCCCCGCCGCCGACCATCTTTACAGGGGGTTTTCATGGTTTCCCTCTGTAGTCTAGGCTAATGCCGGGATGGTTCCTACAATAAGTCGGCCACGACCGCTTCCTTCCCATTACCCAAGAACCTTCATCCCATCATCTCAATAATCATCCTTCCGACGCCACTAGATCTGCGCTATCATTACAGTGCGTCATTGAACAAAATTTAAATATATATATATATATATATATATATATATATATATATATATATATATATATATATATATATATATATAATTACACATTGCTTCAGGGTTTTCAACGCGTATTATAAAAACAAGGACAAATTCAAATATAAAATAGCTTTATTAAATGAATTGCCTAAATAATAAAGCTTTAAATAATAAAGCTATTTTATATTTGAATTTGTCCTTGTTTTTATAATACGCGTTGAAAACCCTGAAGCAATGTGTAATTATAATATTGAACGCGAAAGTTTAAAGAACCTGATATATATATATATATATATGTATATATATATATATATATATATATATATATATATATATATATATATATACATATATACAGGGGCGTCGGAACGTTTTCAAAGTTGACGGAGGGGGCATGCTCGACAATTGCGACCCGCGGAGGAAGGAAGTATGGGGTGCCACATATTCTCAATAACATTTGAGTATTTTTCAGGACAGAAGGGAAAAATACTGAGAATACCAAGATGGGGAGGGGGGGAATCTCAGTTTGGGAAAGAAAATGTTATATATAAGAACAGTTGTACAAAGGCCAGTTGACGCGAAGCCTGCGACCCGCGGGGGAGGCAAAGGGGAAAGAACCTCTTCTGGCCCCGCAGGGAATTTTTCAAATAACCCCTATTTCAACACGATTTAACGTGTTTCAGATAGGATTTAGATGACAAAATTAATTGTTTTGAAGAACTATAGGTAGCCAACTGATATTTGCCGATCATAGTTATTGTATCTGCAGGCTTGTTCTGGCTCATTTTAACGCCACGGGCAAGGACTCAATTATGAGCCCCAAAAACTGTATGTGCATAGTGAAAGTGAATGCAAGTGAGGGAGGAATCAAGCTCCGCAGGGAAATTTTCGAAAATTCATCTTTTTAAATACGATTCTACGGGTTTGGGACTACATAATATCTCTGGAATTCATTAATTCTTTAGTGTGGTGAGGAAGCTAGTTTTGCTGAATGGCTGATCCAAGAAAATAAAACGCTAAATTGATCTATATCATTCGATAACAACGCTGATCGAACAATAACATTTATTCCACCGAATAATGCATAAGTAAAATAGAATATGATATATGGAATATTATTATTGATAGAATGTTACAAATGTGGGCCGATAGCGGACCTCAAATTTGACGCCCCTGGCAGTCACGCTCTTTGCTCACCCCTAGAAACTACCCTTATTGGAAGTTCCCCTTCTCCATTTCACTCTATCGTCATTGTTACGACTGTTGGAATTTTGGAAATTCACAAAATTTACGAAAATTGTCATGAATAATTTACATCTGGAAGAAGCATGGGGTTGTTTGTTGATTTCTGCTTACTCATAAACTACTTACCAGAGCTGTCATTCCGAAACAGTACATCAATTTTCTTTAAACACACCTTTTTTAATATGGTTCAACGCGTTCCAGATGAGATTTAGATGCAAGAATCAATTTTCTCCCAAAACTGAAGGTACCCATCTGATATTTGATTTTCTATGCAATGTGAAATATGAATATATGTACGATTTTATCCATCCATATAAGCAGCTACCTCTTTCCTTCCTTCTCTTTCTTTTTTTTCTTTCTTTCCTTCCCTCTTCCTTCTTTTTTTCGTCTTTTCTATTTCTCGTCTTTTCAAATTGTGTCCTGCAAGACCTTTTTCTTATTCCCCCTTGGCCCCCTTGACCAGAAGTTGGGAAGGGGGCATCCCCCTCCCCCTCCACCCCGGTTCCGACGCTAGAATATATATATATATATATATATATATATATATATATATATATATATATATATATATATA
Organism: Brachyptera putata; assembly: GCA_907164805.1. Lineage (NCBI taxonomy): Eukaryota > Metazoa > Arthropoda > Insecta > Plecoptera > Taeniopterygidae > Brachyptera > Brachyptera putata. Next base: position 1,684,098 of record OU015463.1, read on the forward strand.
TATATATATATGAATATATATATATATATATATATATATATATATATATATAAGAAAGTAATGTAGATTTTACCGCGGTAATAGCACATTTCTGGTTTCACCCAGCCAGCGTTGAATTCAGAGATTTTGTTGCAGGGGAGCTTTTGTGTTTTGCGGAGGAGGGGTGATAGGCGGAGGGGGAGAAGCAAGTGATACGTACAAAAAATTAAGCATGTGAACCTATTTTAGGCCTATATATGACTAATAATCAAATACGTAGTTTTCCAATTTTGAGGTCAGTTTATCATGAAACGATTATGGTACTGATTCCTAATAATATGATAAGCTGCGACAAGCTGCAAGCTCTGTAA
>OU015463.1:1686947-1771947 GCA_907164805.1 Brachyptera putata
TAGTCCAGCTCTTCAACTGGTCCACCTCTACATTATTTTATCAATTATTTCATATTTCATATATGCAAGTGGTCCACCCGGCAACTGGTCCACCTCGCATTTCAATAATATTGATAATAATCGTATTTATATGTCCTTTCAAGTGATCCACCCGTCAACTGGTCCACCCGCACTTAAGTATAGCGCTCCATTTGAGAATTACATTTCCATTGTTGAGCTATCTACTCGCGGGTGGTGTCATTCGAAAGGTAATTTTACGTACGTTCTGAATTTGCACTTCGTTCTGCAATCGAGGGACAATAGTGGTAAAAAACAGCAGCATGACTGAAATATTCGGGAGGATAAATTAAAAACATCGTTCAGAGTTCAAAACACGATATTATATTTCAATTACGTGTAAGAATATCAAATTTTGTACTGTGTGGTAGGTTTTGAATGTAGCTAACACAGTAGATACCTAATATCTGGATATATGACATGTACATTCCCTAAAACTGTTCTAAACATTATGAAAAGCTTAATTTTCAATAGTGAGTGACATATATTCAGTTGTATTCGAGTCACTGTAGATTTCCCAATATTTGTACATACCTCATGGAACAGCTGAAGCATATTAAATACTTGAACAAAATACTACTCACGCAAAACGTGATTTTTGTAACACACTTTTTGAAGATCAAAGAAACTTCTTTCTCTCGAAATAATGCAATTTTTCAACATTGTGTGCCTTTTTCTGTTGAATTATATTGTCTTTGCAATTCATATCGTAAAGCATCGCAAACAAACGAGATTTCCTCAGTCCACGCGGTATTTTACGACAAAATTAAGTTTCAGACAAGACGATATGTTTGGCACGTCTTATTGGGAGCCCGTATCGCTTGAATACACGTAGGCCTACCTCGCTATCTTCTCGAAAAGCTCAGTTTATGTGATACCAAAAGTCGGTTATTGCTTGTGTCCAATTGGCATCCAGAGTATGATCGATCAAAGACCATACTTCACGATTCACAGATATTTTGATATGTATTTGCGCTCAGCAATAGCCAAAGTGTCTTCATAGGATTATTGAAAAATATATTTTACCATGCAGCCGCGTAATTAATTAACAAGTCAACTGATATTTCGGTCAATCGCCTAGCTCCCATGTTGTTTGTACTCGCTAGGTATGATCCACTGCGGCGAGAAGAAGTGCGTGGCCAAGACACACATGTGCGATGGAATCATCGACTGCCCTTGGGGTCAGGACGAACGGAATTGCAGTAAGTACAATTCAAACGAGTTAGTTACTGTCATTAATAGATTGGTCTAAATTCAGAAGTTACATCCCAAGTTAACTCGATCTACTGTCGCAGGGTCAGGCAATCATTTAGAAATATATGTATCGACATTATGTTGTTTATAGATAGGACTGAAAACAGTCGACAGATCGCAAAAATTGTGACATTATAATTAAGAACAGACATAAGCAGATCATATTTGTGTCAGAGAGATGTCCAAAAAATCATGTAATTCCATTATTAGTAAAAAACTAAGTTCCGGTTTCACCAACTGATTGTTAGGGGATTAAGTGATAGTTAGCGGATTAAATTGTTATCACCGTTGGTTCGTATGCTATTTTCCCATTTCAACTGATGGTGGATTAGTCGTTAACTAAGATTCGTAAAATCGGCGCTATAAGCACTGAATATGTTATTTTAATTTCTTTCGTAAGTTAAGTTTCATATATACTCTCAATATATTTTTCAAATTTTGGGTTTAACGACGCACTGTTATGATAACTGAGATCTAATGGCGTCGGATGGATGATTAATGAGATGATGGGATGGGATGATGAGATGAAGGTTCTTGGGTAATGAGAAGTATAGTGGGAAGGAAGCGGGCATGGCCGACTTATTGTAGGAACCATCCTGGCATTAGTCTAGACTGCAGAGGGAAACCACGAAAAACCCCTGTAAAGATGGTCGGCGGCGGGGATCGAACTGGGTTCGTGAAGCGAGCGCGTTAACCACTGCGCTGCATGTGCCGCTGTATAATATAGGCCTATATAAGTACAGGTTACAGTGATTAGGATCTTTTTAATGTAGCGTCGAGTTTTAATAATAATCAATTTGCCATCGACTCAGCGAAATATCAGTTTTTTGGTGATTACTTTCAAACAATATGTGATATCATAATTGTAATACGGAGGGAATGTGGATATTTGTAATGTCTTCAAGATGGTATGAATAAAATCTATTTAATTTACATTGCATAAGTGTCAGATGTGTAGGCCTGCAGATGAAGACGTCGCCGTATACTTCGACGCGGTTATAACGCATTGTTGGTTGCATTAGGTGCTGGACCCGAGACTGACTTATGCGATCAATTATATAGAACCTTGACTTTTGTTTGTTAGTGTATAATACCCACATCTTACAGCTCTCATACATCATAGCAGATATTGTGCGAAAGAAACATTAATGATCTTATACTTTCTTCATGGTTTTGTATGATTTATGTACTAAATGTGCACGTTGTTTCTTTCAAAAATAGAAGACTATGAATATAATATATCTTTTAAATATATATATATATATACTAATATAGGCCTATATAATGATAATAATAATTGAATAATATTAATAATTATAATATCTTTCTATTCCATATCAATTGTAATCACAATCACACTCATGTGTACAATTGAATTTGAAGTTCAAGTATTGAAATAAGTCAAGTTATAAATGTAATAGTCAATATGTTAAAATAGAACAATTAAAATAATGAACAATCGTGTTAAAGTCATGTGTTTTTGTACAGTCGTCAACCACATCTAATCACCGTTCATTTCCTATTATTTTCACACAGTGATCACACCTGCAAGTGGAAGATTTTAAAAATTCGTTAATGTTATGAAATGAATGTTAAATAAGGAAACTTTCAACGCTTACCTTGAATAAAACTCTTGAAGTGGTCTGTTTTTTTTCAAGTTGGTAAATTATTAAAAATAAATAGTTTGTAAATTATATGTATATATACATATATATATATATATATATATATATATATATATATATATATATGGTTTCACGTAGGCTTGAACGACTCATATTATGAGAAAATGATTATATTTAGAGGTATTTTAGTCGTTTTATAAGTATTATAGTTGTATGCTTGTGTGTAGATTGTTGTAATTTTGATAATTTTTGCTCTTGACAAAGGCTGGCATAGTTCAGCCGAAATATTGAGCTTCTAATAAAATAATAAATACTTATAAAACGACTAAAATACCTCTAAATATAATCATTTTCTCATATATATATATATATATTTATACATATTTGCATTTGTTACGTCTTCTATCACCGTGTGAGTGTAAATGATGAAACAGGCAGCTCTCTGGGAGTGGGTGAATATGATGTGTTTTCCGTGTGCCAGTGCGTCTGAGTGCTCGCATGGGAGAAGAGGGTCGAGGCCGACTGGAGGTGTTCCACCCCGAGGACCAGAAGTACCACCCTGCTTGCGCGCAGCACTGGGACCGGAACACGTCCGCCACCATCGTCTGCAACAAGCTAGGATATCAGTATGACAAGCATTTCTTGACACTTCAAACATTTATCTGAGGGGTCAACAACTCATCAAAACCGGTGTACACTTATGCCATAAAATCCCTCTGAAATACCGCAAATCCCTTGAAATCACTTGAAATCCATGAAATCCCCTAGAGATGAATGAATAAATGAATAAATAAATCCCGCAAATCAGTTGAAATCCCCTTGAAAAATCTTATAATCTCTTGAAATCATGTTGAATCACATGTTACTTCAATTACTATTCAAAATACACATGTAGCCATTTATTAGCTGATCCCAATGACGTGTCAATGCCAATATCATGCTCAATCCATTACAGTGATCTAGTCTAGGTCTGTGTTCGGGACTCATGTGATCACTTGTTCTCCGAAACCGAAGGCCTCTGATCAGCAGACTCTCATGTATTTGTCATGAAATGTTGGAGCTTGCTAGCTTTCATGTGCATGCCATTTGTAAACATGTTGATCCCTAGATATGCTTAGTAAACGTATGGCTGTTGTGAAGAATGCAACGATACACTAACTGAAGCAATAGTCTCCTTAGTCATTATGAGTTTGTAAATGTATCAAACTATCAACTCATGAAATTTGCCCCCATCGACAGTGCTGCACGAAGAAGTTTAGTAAACCTGATATTAAATATTCAAGTCAACAGCTATGAACACCAACTATGAATAGAAACAAATGTAACCAAACTATAACCATACAAATTCAGCAGTTCATCTCGAAACATTTCAATTACATATCACACACCGCCCTACGTAGTTCAGAAACTGAAGTCACTTTGGGCGTACGTTCGAATTTTGTAAACTTCCTTTCACTTATCACCACTTGACAGTTTCATCCTCGCTATCTCAGGCGTACCCCCAAATGACTTGGTATTGGTGGGGTTTGAATGCCGTGTTGTGTCCCACACAGAACTGTTGATTGGAACCGCCTGACACTGGAGGGCGGCAACATGTCCCTGTCAACAACACCGACCGCCAGCCCGGCTGCACGGGAACCGCGTGCCAACTTCCTGAAGCAGCTCCGATCATGCTCGGGCAACAACCACGCCACTGTGAACCTCTCTTGCTCGAACTATGGTAAGCTTTCTTCTGCTCTCTCACTCGCAGCCTCATGCTCCTATTATCATCTCGACACCAGTGGAATACTGTATCTTATCACATGCTCTGATCGTTTGGTAGTACACAAGAAAGAACTGACATTTTCTACAAATATTGTTCATAAATATATCTAGACCTACATGCCTTGATTGGGAGATGATTCTGATCGCTGGTTTCCCTCAGTCGTTACAGTGGAACAGCCCAGGTGGAATCTTCTTCCTCAATTCGGTCATTACAGGCACTTGGGAGGGAAAGGGGGGGGGGGGGTGTTACATTTCATTTCAATCTTTTCATAGTATACAAACTAAATATTGCGCAGCTGAGCCTATAATGAGTGTCTAATTACGGAAATAGCATAATAAAGTCTATTAGAATTTTGATTATGAATTGGAAATGTTATGTTCCCGTTTTTGACAGTATTACCGAATGGAAATGTGACATATATTTATGATTGTTGGAATACATAAAATTACATCAATAATAATATCATTAAATATTAATGAAATTAATATTATTGCAAATAATATTATATGAATAAAATAAATGCTCTCACGCATTCTGAGTTGTACCTAAATCATGAACATTTTATTTCTCTGAACAGTCACCAGTTCTCGTTTTGAAAACATATTCTGATAGAACATTAATCAAATAGCCAGAGTGACGTAATAATGACGAATGTTCGCAGAAAATTGCTCAGCGGTATTTTGTCTACAGGAGCCAATCATCTCCCAGGCCTCGTCACAAGCACACATCAAAGACTGGAGACTGCTTATCAAACTGGAGACATTCATCTTAAATATTTTGCTCCATATTCACGAATCAGTGTGATTGAATGAGAAGTATTTCAAGTCCAAGATAATTGCATGCTCTCCAAATAATGTGACATTCTATTTGTGTGAATTCAATCAGTTTTAAGATAATACGTCAAGAATGTGATGAAACTTATTCTCGTATTTTTTTTAAACCGATTGAATTCACACAAATAGAATGTCGTGTTGATTAAAATGCATATAAGTGTCTTAGAAATGATATACTTTTTATTCAATGACACTGGTTCGTGAAAGAAGAAAAAATTGTGATTAAGAATTTCTTCATTTTTAAGCACCGGTCCCTTGAAGCGAGGTTCTTACTCGTCTGGTCACCGACTCCATTGCTAATACAATCACGATATACGTGTACTATTGCCACCCTCGGTAGCTCGGTCAGCTGAGGCACCACTTCAGAAACTGAAGAGGCCGGTGGGCGTGGGTTCGAGTCCCGCCTAAAGCATGGGTTGTCGTAAACGTGCTCTCACTAACCATCACTTCATGGTTCCATAATCAACCGCTCATTCGAACCCCCGTTTACTCTAGCTGTTGGTGGGGTCGTTAAGCAAACAAAAATCATCATCTCGTGTAGTAAGTTATTTCTTCCAAAACAGAATGCCATGAACAAGAGCAGATACTCTCGATTCCACTTCTAACAAGAGCTGATCTTTGTTTGGTCCAGCCTGTGGCAAGAGGAGACATACTCGTCGTCTGTCGTCCAGGATTGTCGGAGGAACTGCTTCATCTCCTGGAGACTGGCCCTTCCTTGCCGCCCTGCTCGGTGGTCCTGAAGAGATCTTCTACTGCGCAGGAGTGCTGATTGGGGAGCAATGGGTCCTGACGGCCTCGCACTGTGTGGGCAAGTGAGTACATTAGGCCTACTAGCACCTCTTTTGATGCTCGGTTAGGGGCCTCTTGGACAACTGACGGAAGACAGGATTATCAGCCTTGATGCTCGGTTAGGGGCCTCTTGGACAACTGACGGAAGACAGGATTATCAGCCTTGATGCTCGGTTAGGGGCCTCTTGGAAAATTGACGGAAGACAGGATTATGAAGAGAGATTCCCAATACTTGACTAAGTACTAACTAGGATCACAATCTCTCTCATCAACTAAGTATAAGAATTGGGTTTCGCTAGCGCATCGCTTCTTATGACCTTGTTTCACCGAATGGATGTCAGGAGAATCCACGCGCATCAACGAGCATAGTGAAACATTACATTTCCTCATTATGAATTTATAATTGGCCAACCGATTGGTGTGAAATTGAATACACCTTCAGTCATCACTCTACTCCTTCAATCCTCCCAGAATTTGTTGTAAAAGTCATTGCATGTACTGTACGTAAGCTCGAGCTATCAACAAAACAAAATAGGAGCGTTTTTTCTATTCTGCATTCTATATTTACCCTATGTATTCTCGATTCTATCATCCTGTACTTCATCTGTAAAATTACATCGATTTTTTTTCATTTTTATGTAAAAATCTGAACACTTCCGATCTTTCAACTGTCTTTTTTTTTATTGTCACAGGAAAAATAATAACCAATATATAAACATTTTCAAATATCTACAAAGCCTATAAAAGGTCTGTCTGTAGGATACAAAAATAATAAACTGAAAAACAAATACAAACGGCTAGTGGTGAACAATATATAAATTACAATTTATACGGCCCACGCCCACTGCATTTTGTCAACTGACAATTATAATAAAAACGATCAAGGAAGAGAATTACATCAATTTTCATAACATATTGCTCATGAAAAACAGAAATATGAGAAACAGAAATGGAAATATAAATTATCTTAGAGGGAAGACAAATTTAATAGCTATACATGAAAAGGGAGCAGATTCAAGAACATAATCAACCTATATTACTTAGCAACTACTGTTTCAAATCACGTTTTATTATAATATATTTGTCTAGGTTAATCAATGAGGTAGGAAGCGTATTAGAGTTAGGAAGTAATTATTTCCTGAAATCTTATTGTGCTGTTATTCCATAAATCAGGAGACTGTTTTCACTCAGTTTCAGTCTTTCTGAGCCTTCAGGATGGACCATTCAGTTGGGAATCACGCGCCGCCACGCCCACTCCTACTTCGGCCAGAAGATGCAGGTGAAACGTGTGGTACCTCACCCCATGTACAACGTTGGAGTCACCCATGACAACGACGTCGCTTTATTCCAAGTAAGAAATCACAATAGGAAGAAATAAATAGTTCAACGCAGCATATTCATTGCTCAGCGAGATATGCAGATAAATCAGCGAGATAAATCAGCGAGATATGCAGGCTTATATGAATACAAATGTAATGAGTATTTACACACCCTCATAACCTGTACTCGATATTCACAACACTTCTCAAACATGCCCATCATTGAAGTCCTATTTTTCTTTTTTATTATTGATCAAATAGCCTACACTGGTACAGAAAGAAAGACACAATCACATAAAAAAAATCCACAAAGTCCTTGAAAAGGGCTTAACTGTGGGTTAAAATAGTGAGTGAAAACTACAAACTCAAATTCGGACGTATTTCACATATACATACAAATCAACAAAGTAGTTGGAGTAAAAAGGAGAGAACAAAACATTGAAACATGTTTATATTCTACTTACAATTGGTTTGAAGAATTATTGAGAAATATTAATTTTAAGCACTTTAGTTAACATCAAGTGGCGAGAAAAAGTAAAAAGTATTACAAAGTAACATCTTGTGACGAATAGGTGTTTCGGATAAAAATATGTTTCACTTTATTCACTGCGTTATTATTGCGAGTATGATCACAAATTCAATCGATAATTTCTCGAAATTTCCTCTCGCTTTTGTTACCAAATGCACGAATTAATATTTTCTAAGATGAATGATTTCTAGAAATATTTATTCTAACTGCATTTTCTTGTAGCAACCCTTCTCCGCGGGTGAGTTCGAATCAAGTTCTGACATAGCAAGACGGGCCGATCAGTCAGTGAACCGGCTTCGATTCTCTTTTCGATATTAAAGTGGTCGCCCTCTCTCTTTAGAATTAATTCTGGGGTGGTTCATACCACGACCGTTTCGGTTTCCAACTGTTCAAATAACTGATAAAAATCACAGTATAGTTTCATAATCACCTCCTGATTCGTACCCCCGTATAACCTAGCTGTTGGTGGGGTCGTTCAGCAAACAATAACCATCATCAACTAATAACATGACCTTTGATCTCGTCTTCTCATCAACTCATATGTCGCTCACTGATGCCCATCTTACTCTTCATTGCATTGCGTCGTTAAACCCAATATAAAAATAAAACTATTTTAAGGCGTCCCTAGTCACCATAGGACAAAAAGTTCCCACCAGGGTGATCATTTTTGAAAATACGGTCAGTGTTTATTATGGATTGACAATATTTTAGAAGCTACTTACTTCTCTGCACGGTGTAAAGCAGTTTGTTTGACACTCGAAATGGTCACAAAACATGCATCTCGCGTCTATATATAATTTGATTACTTCTGAAGATATTTCATCGTGTATGGTATTGATGTGTTAGTAAGACAACTTCCTTCGAGCTGAAGTGAAAATAACAGTTCAATCATTGGCGCTTGGCATAAAAAAAACAGGGAAGGTCACGCCATTTTTGTTGTAAATCATAGTAACGACCGGAAACTATTTTATTTGTATCAGAACTGTTACAGATATGATGATGAAATTCAGTTTATCTGATTGAGATAGGTTTCCTCAACTTATGTAGCAATTGTCATTTCCATGCTGACTATCTACTGGTTTTCTTGTATGTAACGGTTTGACGTACTTTTCAACTAGTTTCTCCAAAATTTTCTCGGAATTTTCAATTTTTTTTCAGTTTAAAATTTTTCATTTAATATTGTAACATTATTGATGATACATCAATAAATGACAAACAATGTGATACATTTTCGTGGATGGGCTCTTGTTCTGATGCATGCTGTGTGAAAGTTCGGTGCGTTGTAGAATGTCCTGCAACCAGATGACCCAGTAGTAGATGACCCAGTACTTGAAGCTTCTTCTGTTCTGATTGATTCCAGCTGGAAAGGCCAGTCTCGTTCCACGAACAACTCTTGCCTGTGTGTCTACCAGCCGCCAATCATGAGCTCGAACCTGGGACTATATGCACCGTTGTTGGTTGGGGCAAACGAGAGGATAAGGATGGCAAGTCAATCTGATCGAAGAGAGACACACATCCAGACAACTCACCAAATAAAGCCACTTCTCGATAACTTGAGCAAAAGCGGTTTCATTTCATGTTTCTATTGTTTTACGTCGGTTTTAATTTTCTTCTCCAAATCAGTTTCTCGGAGCAATATGAAATTTTGCATTAGTATTGATATTATTCATCATCATGTGTGGAACTGATTTTGACTTTTTCTGGGATAAAGGACTTTTTTTTATGGCGGGGTATTTCTCATGGGTAGCTGCCTATTTTAGAAGATTCCATGTCGCTTCAAATGTTCCTTGTATAGGTCATGGTGCCGAAAGCATCCGTGAAATAACACGCCTTAAGCTTGTCTTAGCTCCCATTTAAAACTCGTAGTGAGTCTGTACTCTTGAAGTAATAGCGATTCTCTGGCTTGCTGTATTAGTTTTCCAGCAAATGTTGGAATGAACGAATCATGGATAGATGGATATGCGAGACGAGGAAACCGATCGTTCAATTGTGCAAACTGACTCGAACGATTGATAATAGATTCGATCAACACATCTGTCTGCCGAAACAACAGAATAATAACTGTTGCCAGAGTGTCGTCTTGAAGAGTGTGTCACTCGGAAGAAAACACAAGAAAACAAGTTGAATTTGGGCAGTTGTAGATTACTGTATGAAGTGTTAATTATAATCAACTAAACGCTATATGAGATTTGTATATAACTTATGACAAATAACTGATGGATATTTCAAGCTAATCGAGAGATGTACTAGAAGAAAAATCATGGCATATTATAATGAGTGCAAACTACCTTGAAAATGCACGATGATTTTAACAACTGCATATGCATTATATACAATCGAGTAGAGAATAGACAATCATTACGTCTTGACATGCGCGTAGATAGTCTATTCTGGTTATAACCAGAATATCTCACACTAAGTGTTAAATACCGTATGCTATTCAGAATGAATTGACTCGAAAATGTGTGAAACCCATCGAGAACAGTTGCAAGTGATGGTAAGAAGAACACACCGTCGTATGTGTGATGACTGTTAAGATGCTTTACGAGGTACCCAAGCAAGACGACGTCGGCTTCAACATGACAACATATATCACCGTTGCATTTGGATAGATGTGGGTTTTCAGGGCCGATAATTGTTCAAGTCAAGATGTACGGTTAGAAACACAACTACATTTTTGAAAGCGTTAAATATTTGAAGCTGATTCGAGTATCGCAACAAATACCATAGACTATTCAATTATTTCTTTGGTTAGCAGACAATTCCTTCTAATCTGGTGAAGGCAAGTCTAATTGTATCCTATTCTAGTCGGACAAAAGCGCCAACATGCAGCTTGATCATACGGAGGAATCAATTAATTACTTGTGCGGCAGAAAACTTCAACTAATCAAATTCATTATTCGTTCGATATTTTTTTTACGTCACAACAAAGTTTATTTACATGCTTGATGACGCACTCTGGAAGGTGTACATTCTAATGCTATGAGCTTAGACACAAACTGGTATATTACGAAGTCCAGTCAGCGTTATTCTGAGAGTTAGTGAACACAATTAGCATAGTTAACTATGGTGATCAACAGCTAACTGTCGGCTAGAGTTGTCAAATCGGCTCACGGTAATATGACCGACTCAATAATGTCGACAACCAAAAGATCGCGGCAATAAGGTCGCGGCAATAATACCGCGAGAGACATACCATCGCGGGTACATAATATCGCGGAGGCCGAATAACCGCGGACAAAATGACCGCGGTCAAAATGATCGCGGACAAAAGAGCGCAGTGACCATATGATCGCGGGCAATAAGATCGCGGACAAAAGAGCGCAGCGACCATATGATCGCGGGCAATAAGATCGCGGCGACCAAATGATCGCAGACAGAAAGATCGCGGACAAAAAGATCGCGGCGACCATATGATCGCGGGCACTAAGATCGCGGGCAATAAGATCGCGGTGACCATATGATCGCGGGCAATAAGATCGCGGCGACCATATGATCGCAGACAAAAAGATCGCGGGCAATAAGAGCGCGGCGACCATATGATCGCAGACAAAAAGATCGCGGGCAATAAGAGCGCGGCGACCATATGATCGCGGGCACTAAGATCGCGGTCAATGAGATCGCGGCGACCATATGATCGCGGGCAATAAGATCACAGACAAAAAGATCGCGGGCAATAAGAGCGCGGCGACCATATGATCGCGGGCAATAAGAGCGTGGCGACCATAAGATCGCGGGCAATAAGATCGCGGCGACCATATGATCGCAGACAAAAAGATCGCGGGCAATAAGAGCGCGGCGACCATATGAACGCGGGCACTAAGATCGCGGGCACTAAGATCGCGGTCAATAAGATCGCGGCGACCATATGATCGCGGACAAAAGATCGCGGCGTCCATATGATCGCGGGCAATAAGATCGCGGTGACCATATGATCGCGGGCAATAAGAGCGCGGCGACCATATGATCGCGGGCAATAAGATCGCGGCGACCATATGATCGCAGACAAAAAGATCGCGGGCAATAAGAGCGCGGCGACCATATGAACGCGGGCACTAAGATCGCGGGCAATAAGATCGCGGGCAATAAGATCGCGGCGATCATATGATCGCGGGCAATAAGATCGCGGCGACCATATGATCGCGGGCAATGAGATCGCAGACAAAAACATCGCGGGCAATAAGATCGCGGCGATCATATGATCGCGGGCAATGAGATCGCAGCAACCATATGATCGCGGGCAATAAGATCGCAGCAACCATATGATCGCGGGCAAGAAGATCGCGGCGACCATATGATCGCGGGCAATAAGATCGCGGCGACCATATGATCGCGGGCAATAAGATCGCGGGCAATAAGAGCGCGGCGACCATATGATCGCGGGCCATAAGAGCGCGGCGACCATATGATCGCGGGCAATAAGATCGCGGTGACCATATGATCGCGGGCAATAAGATCGCGGGCAATAAGAGCGCGGCGACCATATGATCGCGGGCAATAAGAGCGCGGCGACCATATGATCGCGGGCCATAAGAGCGCGGCGACCATATGATCGCGAGCAATAAGATCGCGGGCAATAAGAGCGCGGCGACCATATGATCGCGGGCATTAAGAGCGCGACGACCATATGATCGCGGGCCATAAGAGCGCGGCGACCATATGATCGCGAGCAATAAGATCGCGGGCAATAAGAGCGCGGCGACTATATGATCGCGGGCAATAAGATCGCGGGCAATAAGAGCGCGGCGACTATATGATCGCGGGCAATAAGATCGCGGCGACCATATGATCGCTGGCAATAAGATCGCAGACAAAAAGATCGCGGGCAATAAGAGCGCGGCGACCATATGATCGCGGGCAAAGAGATCGCGGGCAAAAAGATCGCGGCGACCAATTATGATCGCTCGTTCTCACCCGTGGTCGCCCGAGCATTGTGTATCATTCAGGCGGGGATTGCCGGTGAACGGCGGGTCGGATCGACGCGAGGGTGGCACCGTTGCATGCACACTGACGAAACACGCATTCATGTACCGGGTTTGACCGGGATTCAAACCGCCATTCGATTCGACCATCGTTGCATATCGTTTAACACGGCGGTGCCCATAAGAGACACTCGGGAGAACTTTGCAGGAGAACGGCTGGTTGGATCGGGCTGATTCGACCACACGGGTGTAGAGGGGCACGATCCGCGTCTTTTACTATCCAGGCGGCGTTCCGTCGCGGCGTTCGGAAATGGGGGCTCGGACAAGATATCATTTTTTGGCCTAGCCGTGTTTTCCCTATACCCGAGATTTGCATACTTTCACCGGCAATTGCCGGCGAACGGCGATTCGGATCGAGACGGTGGTTGCACCGGTGGATGCACACCGACGGAACGAGTATTCGTATTTGGGTTCGGCCGGGATTCGAACCGCTGTTCTCCGACCATCTCTACATATCGTTTAACACGGCGGCGCCCATAAGAGACACTCGGGAGAACTTTGCAGGAGAACGGCTGGTTGGATCGGGCTGATTCAACTACGAGCGAACGATGCGCGTCTTTTATTGCCAGTGCGGCCGTGTTCCAACGCGGCGTTCGGAAACTCGGGTCTTGACAAGATTGCTGTTTTCGGCCCAGCCGTGTTTTCACTATACCCGAACGGTGCATCGTTCACACGGCGATTGCCGGCGAACGGCCGGTTGAATCGAGATGATTCGAACACATACGTGTAGAGGGGCGCCGTGCGCGTCTTTTTTGGCCCGTGCTGCCGCGATCTGTCGCGGCGTTCGGAAACGCGGCCTCGGACTAGATCCCTCGTTCTCACCCGCGGTCGCCCTATGCCCGAGCATTGTGCATCGGTTGCCGGCGAATGACGGTTTCGACTAGCGTAATATAAGTTATGGTTCGGGTATCCGTCTCCATGTATTAGATACTATCAAAGGCAGTAAGTTTCGTCCGCGATCATATGTACACCGCGACCGCGATCTTATTGCCCGCGTTCATATGGTCGCCGCGATCTTATTGCCCGCGATTATATGTACGCCGCGATCTTATTGCCCGCGATCATATGGTCGCCGTTTTGTCCGCGATCTTTTTGTCCGCGATCATATGGTCGCCGCGATCTTAATGCCCGCGATCATATGGTCGCCGCGCTCTTATTGCCCGCGATCATATGGTCGCCGCGATCTTAATGCCCACGATCATATGGTCGCCGCGATCTTAATGCCCGCGATCATATGGTCGCCGCGATCTTAATGCCCGCGATCATATGGTCGCCGCGATCTTAATGCCCACGATCATATGGTCGCCGCGATCTTAATGCCCGCGATCATATGGTCGCCGCGATCTTAATGCCCACGATCATATGGTCGCCGCGATCTTAATGCCCGCGATCATATGGTCGCCGCGATCTTTTGTCCGCGATCTTTTTGTCCGCGATCATATGGTCGCCGCGATCTTAATGCCCGCGATCATATGGTCGCCGCGATCTTAATGCCCGCGATCATATGGTCGCCGCGATCTTAATGCCCGCGATCATATGGTCGCCGCGATCTTAATGCCCACGATCATATGGTCGCCGCGATCTTAATGCCCGCGATCATATGGTCGCCGCGATCTTAATGCCCACGATCATATGGTCGCCGCGATCTTAATGCCCGCGATCATATGGTCGCCGCGATCTTAATGCCCGCGATCATATGGTCGCCGCGATCTTAATGCCCGCGATCATATGGTCGCCGCGATCTTAATGCCCGCGATCATATGGTCGCCGCGATCTTAATGCCCACGATCATATGGTCGCCGCGATCTTAATGCCCGCGATCATATGGTCGCCGCGATCTTTTGTCCGCGATCTTTTTGTCCGCGATCATATGGTCGCCGCGATCTTAATGCCCGCGATCATATGGTCGCCGCGATCTTTTGTCCGCGATCTTTTTGTCCGCGATCATATGGTCGCCGCGATCTTAATGCCCACGATCATATGGTCGCCGCGCTCTTAATGCCCGCGATCATATGGTCGCCGCGCTCTTATTGCCCACGATCCTATGGTCGCCGCGATCTTAATGCCCACGATCATATGGTCGCCGCGCTCTTATTGCCCGCGATCATATGGTCGCCGCGATCTTATTGCCCGCGATCATATGGTCGCCGCGATCTTAATGCCCGCGATCATATGATCGCCGCGATCTTAATGCCCGCGATCATATGGTCGCCGCGATCTTTTGTCCGCGATCTTTTTGTCCGCGATCATATGGTCGCCGCGATCTTATTGCCCGCGATCATATGGTCGCCGCGATCTTATTGCCCGCGATCATATGGTCGCCGCGATCTTTTGTCCGCGATCATATGGTCGCGATATTTTTGTCTGCGCGACCTTATGTACGCGCGATCATTTCACCCACTCGATCATATTGCCGCGAGATTATTGTCCGCGGTCTTATGTCCGCGCTCTTTTCGCCGCGATCTTTTTGCCGGCTACCGTGAAATCCAGCAGTTGTTTCAAATGGTTCTGTGGTTCAGCCTATTACCGGAGGTGATTTAGATATCTCGTTTCCCTTTGTTTATTTTCTGCTAATTGAGCTAACTGATAAGAAAATGGTAGATTTAAAACAGTTACCAAGAATCATAAACTCTTGAATTGGTTAAAAGTTTTTCAAATGGGGTCAGATTGATGATTAGATTAGTGCGTGAGGAAATGCTCATTTTCACACACGTCAATAAGTTTCCGTTCAAAAATGCATGGTTTCTTATGTTTTTTAGAGAGAATAGTATAATAAACTCCCATGAAAAATGGAGGAACTAATCAACTTCAGAATGTCCCCCATCATTAGCGCCATAATAGCATGGGACTGGAGAGATCTATAGAATCGGGTCTGTAATTGAAATCAGGTTGAAATTTGGAACAATAAGTGAATTCGCGGGGAAAGATGAAAAGATTGCCTTCAAAGAAATTACATTTTTGGTTGAATTCAGTGACTGTCGCTGTATATATCATAATTTCTGTGTCAAATTCCATTTCAATCACTTTCAAGATATTAGAATGAAGTATGAATCCACTTTTCCCCGAATATGCGATATCAAATATTGGGCTCATCTGATCAACTGTCATGTTCTACAGATGTATTCTGATTGATTCAGGGTTGATATTATCACTTATTTGTCGCTTAACATGTTTGTAGTGTCCGAATACGAGCCGACTGTCAACGAAGTGAGAGTACCTGTACTGAACCGCGACTTGTGTAACTCGTGGCTGCAACACCGCGATCTAAATGTCACAGATGGGATGATTTGTGCAGGCTACGCAGAAGGTGGTAAAGATGCTTGTCAGGTAGGTGTATGCCAACACGATTGTTGCTGTTTTCAAGATACCCGCACCGGTAACCGGGATTTTGATATGATTCCAACTATCAACAAGAAACTGTTCAAGTTTGACACTTGGGTCTGTCCGACTAGGATTTCAAGGTTCGTGTCATTTGTTTCCCATGGTTAAAAATGAACTCAATTCACACGTACATTCCAATATGCCAGTTGATCTATAACTGTATACAAGATGAATATGTAAACCCTGAACGTTGTTGCATATTTTTCGTATCAACTTATATTTCCTCAACTATTTGCCTCCAAACTAGATAAATATCGTAGAGTGTGCTCACTCATCTAAAATAAACATACCATCCAGTTTTGAAGTGTATTGATTTGTAATGTATGTTATTATGAACGTCCATGTTACTACACGTGAATGCATATACATTGGTTTCCGAAGAAAAACCTCAATGAGTTAATTAATATCTCAATGAAGGCATGATAATTTCAACGAATATATTGGTCTCTGCTATTTTGTGTGTGTTTTTTATTGTATCCGAAAAGTATCTTACCAATTAGTGTTATGTGAGCAGTCGCACGTGAATTCGAGTGGCACAACTAAATAAGCTCAGTGATAGATTTGACATGAACATGAACCGTTGCTTGCCTAGATACTCATGCCTGTGCGATTCATTGAAAGTGAATCCATATCTACTCTCGAGTTACTTGTGGACAATTTCAATTGCCTGCATAGACCAAAATCATGCGGCATCTAAAACACGATTTAATGTCAACATACTGTAGACTCACATAATTAACAGCAGTACTAAACAAAAACAGAGAGCCTTGAAAAGTGTTGTGTGAGGACGCAGTGTCTATCTACCTAGAATAGGCAAGTGCCAACACTGGAAATGTGGAAGATATAAATAACAAGATGAGGAGATACATTTTAGTTGCCTGGTTTGAAAGATCTACACTAAATCTATATTTGTAACATCTTTCGATAGAAACATGACAAATAGCTTTTTTACAGTCATTTCTGTCAGATATATTGTCTGCGACCTGGCCTCAAAATTGACGAGATTATACTAAGATTTGAGTAGGTGACTTTGTCAGAAGTCTTGTTCGTATTCGCTACTAGAATTACGAACGCAATCTAAATGGCCATCTCTCATGTGCTATGTGCTCATGTGTTCCCAGGGCGACTCGGGAGGCCCACTCCTCTGCATGGACAGCACCAACCACTGGTTTGTCGGAGGAATCGTTTCTTGGGGCATCAAGTGCGCTCATCCGCATCTGCCGGGCGTCTACGCTTACGTGCCGAGATACGTACCCTGGATCAAGCAGCAAATGGAGCTCTATAACAAGAAAGATCAAACTGGTGCCCAGTAATTGTTGCAGTAGTAAACAAACTTGCTTTTATACGTTTACGCTTAGATGACAATAATATTGCATTAAATAAAATGTCGCCTTTAAGCTTTATGTCAACCCTGAAACTAATGTCTGAATCACAAACCAACAGCAAATGCTGATGAATACTTTGATGTAGTAGTTATCGTTATGGTATCGCCATTTTTACGTAGTTTGTCCATATTATTGGAGTATTGCAGATCAACAGATCAATGGCTTTATGACTGTTATATATCATTAAGCTTGTATTATTCTTCAAGAAAGAATATACATCAATGGTGATCCCCTCCTTGTTGGAGCTATATGTGCATAATCCATCGGTTCTACCATACTATGAAGAGGGCATAGCCTAATTCAAACTAAACTATAGGACTACTTTACTTACAATCATTTAATATATGATCATTCTGTGTTTGGCTACTGAATTATCTAGTGTTGTAATTCAGTACTATCAGGACCCCTATTCCTGAGATAAATGAGATGTGAGAAAATAAAAATGAGTGAGAAAACGAGTATCTCACATAAAATATGCGATGAAATATGTCACTATTACATGAGATAGTTTCCTGAGATAAATGAGATGTGAGAAAAATAATAATGAGTGAGAAAACGAGTATCTCACATAAAATATGAGATGAAATATGTCATTATTATATGAGATAGTATTCTCACTGATTTTTCTCACATCTCATTTATCTCAGGAATAGGGGTCCAGCAGTATAATGAACATGTCAGTCAATTATTGTTGTGCTGGTGATAAAGATATATAGAGCCTATTAACTATAAGTAACAGCGCAGTTTGTTATCTACTATAGACTGTGCGATAGCTATTAAATAGGTATAGATTATCTGTTACAGGTAGAATGTCTAAGATTTAGGAGATACATTCTTGGTATTTCGTTATTTAACTGCTTATTATTAGGTTATTTTTTGATGTATTATTGCCTTGGGAAATGTCAGAAATCAGAAAAAATCAAACCCATACACTATTTACTTCAATATTGCAAACGTGATGAAATGTTTTCAACAATATTGGCAGGAAGTTACAAATATATCAAACAATTGTGAAATGAATGAAGGAAGGTGGCGTTTTGTGACAGATAAGGGGTAGGTAGTTTGAATCGCTGAGCTTGAGTTAGATGAGTGCGACCATCATTTCACAGGTTCTCATTACAGAGTCAATTTTAGATGTAGAGCATATTGCGTAAGCCAGTTGGTCATGTCATCATTTCTATCTCGTTAATACACTCCGATCAGAGGCTAAAATAATACAATTCAAATTATATTAATTTTGCAAATGAAAGTATAAATTGTGTCCATTTCAGTTCTGTGGCCAGGTCTCTCCGAAAACCGAGTCCTGAATACCTCCAGACTTGTAGATGATTGTTTAAATCTGGGACTCGTTGCTTCTTATTGAACACTTCGACCTAGATCTTGATAGAGAATTTGGTAACTTATGAATCAAAATATGGAAAACTTGATGCAGTAGTCATGCAGTAGTGCAGTGTTTGGAAACAGAAGTATAGGCCTACATATATATTATTGTGTTTTTGTGGTTATAGGTCTATTTATTATTGCCATTGAGGCGATCTTTTTTTCAACCTATTATTTATTCACTGATAATTCCTTTTGGTACTACTAAAATGAGACGTTTAATGTACATTAGTATCAACTAGATTGTGATTTCAAGTATTTATAATTAAATAAATGTCCCATAAATGCAACTGTGTGTACCTATAAGAATGATATAAGTATATATATATTCAACATGTTTTTCCAGGCAATGTTGTGAGTCGATGGTTTATATTGTTCCTTGATCAGTATGTTATGTTAATATTCTAGTCACATGATTTTGATCAGTGAGTAAGACATGTATTGACATTTTAGTTGAAAGGGGACAGTATGCTGAAATATAGGGATATTCAATGTTCAGCACTTGTTACTCGAGTAATCAGCTTGGGTAGAAGCCCTTGCGATAAGAGACCTATCGTGTCAATGCAGAGTAATGATTGTTCATAAATCTCATTTGAAGATTCACAAAGTATTCCTTCAATACTATATTTCATCCTTGCATTTCTGTCATCATTTTCAATTAGACCCTTATATATTATTCACAATATATATTCAAATACACTGCTAAAATTGGATATAGAAATGTAATCTATACAAATAATTTGTTGTATTCTTTTTCGAGGGGGGGGGGGGGGGGGCGTGGTGAATATTTATTATGAATTATTTTTTAAGTTGTATACAACCAATCAACTTCAATTTTAACAAGATTTATGAAGTAAAAACTGACTAATTCCAGAGAATGATATTTGGATATTTCTATCTCATTTGCTTAAAGAATATATTGAAGATGAAGAATAGAAAAATACTCAAATCAAGTACTACATGGGAATTCAGAAAATGATTCATTTTGACATTTCTCAAAATGCAGTAATATAGCTGAAATTGAAAATAATCATTAAAAATGTAATGAATTTATCATGGACATATTGACCTATTCGATCACATTTTAGGAACACGCACTTATACGAAATAAATTGTGATTAGACCTACTATAATAAATGAAAAAACGAAATATAGTCGAGTGCCAACATCAAATGTTTTATATTGATAATGTACAAAGTCTGCATATTTTGTCCATTTTACGGAAAGTGTGTTGACAAATTTCGTTCATTATATTTTCAGCGTACTGTGCTCTCGTGAAAACATAGAACTAGAAGGCGTGAACTAGATATACACTGTCAAATAAAGCGCTTAACAAGATTAGTTTTAAGAGCAAATAGATTTACAATATAGAATACTATTTGGTAAGCGTTCTCAAATATGTCGGAGGTGATAATCCAATGGTGTGAGTACTCTAGAACCATGCCAACTTTATGACAATTTCAGATGTTTAAATCATCAGTTCCAAACTCGATGCAAATGGCTAAAATGTGTACGGATTAGGGCCTGATCGGTACGTGATGTACGAATATTAAAGGGGCAATATTTTATTAGAAAAATTGTCAAAATAAACACTTTATTTTTATTTGTGGAAAGTTTATTTTTGAGAACGTTAAGAATGTGTCAATCAACTTTGTAATTTAAAAAAAAAACAATCGGAGTTCTATAACAAAAGTTATGAATCTCACAATTTGCCTCACTTGTAAGGTTTCCTCAAACATGCCGCAAATTCGACAATAACGATATGACAATAATCGTGTAGACTAGATTGTAAATTAGGCCTACAAGGACTTTTATATCCAGAGATGTATCTATATTATAATGCAAATGTGAATAAAACAGATTTTTGAATATTTTGTTCTAGTAGGTATAGGACCTACCTATCCTGTTTTTTGATTACAGGAAAATGAATATTCATGCTGGAATCAACAATTTCTTAGAATTTACTGATAGATATATTTGGCTATTTGTTATTTTTGATTGGAGTGTTGTGAATGGCCGCCCTCGGTAGCTCAGTCAGCTGAGGCACGCTTCAGACACTGAAGCGAATCGTTGGGCGTGGGTTCGAATCCCACATCAGGCATTGGTTTTTGTAAACGTCCTGTCACTCATCATGACTTCATAGTTTCATAATCACCTGATCATTCGTACCCCCGTATAACCTAGCTGTTGGTGGAGTCGTTAAGCAAACAATGATTATGTTTTGAATGAGTACATCATTTGTTTGAATGTTTACATCTTGTTTTACTCACTTGGAAAGATTAACGAATTTACACTAAAATACCATTGCTCGTATGGTACAACAATTTAGACAATCCGAACTCATGTTTTCGAAAAAAAATATTCTTGGCGCTTGTTGAATCACATAATACACATCTATATCTACCAATAAAGAACCCAGTAAGTAAATGTTCAGATCATCAATGTTCGGAAATATTTGATATTAACAAAAATGCGGCATGAATTGTTTTCAACAGTTTTAAATGATAGGGGAGACCAGGGACGGTTGTAACACTTTTTCTTGAGAAGCTTCCCATATAACACGAGAAGTTCTTAGGAGGAACTGCATTTTGCCTTTAAAGCAAGGCTGAGGAGGGCAGATCCAGCAAGGCACAATCACATCTTGACTACATCACAAAAGGCAATAATATCCTCACAACAGACTGATCAGTCTGCTTGTGCAATGTACTGGTTATGTTGCTCTGTGACAGCTAGCTGAAGTTCTCAGGAGGAACTGCATATTGCCTTTAAAGCAAGGCTGAGGAGGGCAGATCCAGCAAGGCACAATCACATCTTGACTACATCACAGAAGGCAATAATATCCTCACAACAGACTGATCAGTCTGCTTGTGCAATGTACTGGTTATGTTGCTCTGTGACAGCTAGCTGAAGTTCTCAGGAGGAACTGCATATTGCCTTTAAAGCAAGGCTGAGGAGGGCAGATCCAGCAAGGCACAATCACATCTTGACTACATCACAGAAGGCAATAATATCCTCACAACAGACTGATCAGTCTGCTCGTGCTATGTACGGTACTGGTTATGTACTGTGGTAATGCACTGTGACAGTGATCAGTCCATCACGTAGAACACAGCGTGTATACATATATATATATACTGTACATATGTATACCTATAAAGTATAAACTGTTTAGTACGCTTACCCAAGTAGTCATTTCAACTACTATTTATTTATTCAAGTTGTGAGAAAACTTGATCAATGTACAGTTCATAATCAAAATGTGTAATGTCAATTAAATACTTGTAGTTTCACATAGACGTTTTTTTTATGAGCGCAATTAGACTGCTTGAAGTATTTTCTCCATCCTCTAAAGTAAAAAGGTGATTTGACTACTTTAGTATACAGTGAAATTTAAAATCAGTCAGTATCGGTCAGTGTCAACCAGAGCCTTGATGACGCCAAATGTTGGTCCGCGTTTAACTGACAGACAAACATTCTTTATTCGGATGTAAAAAATACAAGTCACCACGAGAATCATTGTTTCAAGACAGTATAGTGTGTTGCAGTTTGAAACTTACGCCGCTTAGTTCTGACATTTACCTGCTCTATCCACTTGACATTAATCGGATTTATTCAAGCCAGGTAAGCAAGCATTTTTCCCTCCAGTAAAATGTGAATGAACATGTGGTAATACCGTAATATGACCCTACAAATGCCCTTAGGCCTAGGCTAGGGTCTCATTCAATTGGGCCTAGGCACCTACATCTTGCCAATCAGGCCATGCATTAGGCCTAGGCCTAACCACTGGTCTGTGGGTCTAACTCAAGGCTAGAACTGTCAGCTGATCATAGATAAATGTTGTGTATGCTATAGGCCTAATCCAGTGCTGCCAACAGCATTTTGTTGCATGCCAATGCAAAAATGTTTATTAGTAATAAATGGAGCCACTAAATTGGTGCGCGTTCGAAGGTGAAGAAAACATCTTGTTATAATTTAAATTGGTCACCGTTGATCCGAATCCCACGTCATGTTGCAGGAATTCCCCGCACCCTGAGTGATAACACAACAGTGTTCTTGAGATGAACTGAGCTCATCACATTAGGCAGATGGGTATGTACTGGGAGCATACTGCCAGGCGCCTCTGAGCTGCCTCACAGGTGCCTGACAGTGCAACAAATGACACTCTTTGTGAGATCTGAGGGAGTGGGCTGGCTATAGACTGAGAGTCTCACAGAGTGCTTTTCTGTGAGACTCTCAGTCTAAAGCCAGCATACTCCCTCAGATCTCACAAAGAGTGTCATTTGTTGCACTGTCAGGCACCTGTGAGGCAACTCAGAGGCGCCTGGCAGTATGCTCCCAGTACATACCCATCTGCCTAATGTGATGAGCTCAGTTCATCTTAAGAACACAGAAGTGTTATTAGGGTTATATCTCCGTAGGTTTGGGTAGCGGACGTTTCCAAAAAATTGAGATAAACAGTTACATATTCAAGATCAACTGTGAGTTTTTACATTACTCAAAAATCAACCGAATCGAGCTAAAAAAATTGATGATTGTGCCCGTGTTTGTTGTCACTATTGTTCCCGTATACGGGTCAATTGTAACACACATATGGGTCAGTTGTAACACCATGTACACATTACATTTTGTGATGACATTTGAGCTTGATCAATTACCTACATTCAATGCAACAATACAGGGAATATAGTATTTAAATATAGTAACCAAAAAACAATACAGGAAATGAAACCTCGTCCAATTATCATCTCGATGTCTAACCGGGGATGTGGCGCGAATCTGCGAATCTTGTCCGTGGCATGTTGCGAGGTTAGATTTTGTTACAATTGTCCCCTGCCATTAAGTTTAACCAAAGTGTTACAATTGTCCCCACAGCGCCTACTTTCTTCAAATCAACAATGTTACTCATCACATGTTGTTTATCAAAATATATCACAGTAGAAATTCCCCTACGTTCACCCACTTTCTCCAATACTCTCCTGATAACGACCCTTTCCATCAGTTTAACGTCACAAGTGTGTAAGATAATGGAAAGAGTCGTTATCAGGAGAGTATTGGAGAAAATGGGTGAACGTAGGGGTATTTCAGAGGTGCAGCATGGGTTCAGAAAGGGTTATTCATGTGAAACACAGTTGTTGGGATTTGCGGAAGAGATAGGAGAGGTCGTAGATAGGGGTGGGAGTATTGATGCAGTGTTTTTGGACTTTGAGAAGGCTTTCGACAAGGTGGATCACGTCAGGCTATTGGGGAAGTTGAAAGTGTCCAATGGAAATGTCGAGTTGGTAAACTGGGTTGGAAACTTTCTGAAGGATAGAGTGCAAAGTAGGTACAGAGGTCTCAAGTGAGGATAGGGTGACGTCAGGAGTTCCACAGGGTAGTGTGTTATGGCCGTTATTATTTGACTTATATATATAGATGATTTGAGTAGTGTTGTTAACTCGAGAATAAGGTTGTTCGCGGATGATTGTGTGCTATATAGGGAAGTCAATTCGGAGGAGGATGTATAAGCTATCCGGGCGGATCTAGCAGCACTAGATTATTGGGTACAGATAAACAAGATGGGGCTAAATGCAGGGAAATGCAAGGTAGTTACTTTTGGTAGGAGGAGAGAAAGGCTAGATGTAGTGGAATGTACATGTAGTAGATGTAGATGTGCTGTAGGGGGAAGGCCACTTGAATCAGTGGAGAACTATAAGTATTTAGGAGTAGTATTTGACAGACGCTTAGGGTGGGGGAGTCAAATTGAGCGAGTAGCAATGAAGGGTATCAATGCATTAAACTTTGTGATGAGGCAGCTTAGGGGGACAGGTACGGAGATTAAGGAAAAAGCCTACTTTACGTTAGTGCGTCCTTTGATAGAGTATGCAAGTTCGGTATGGGATCCATATAGGGTAGGTGAGATAAGGGATGTAGAAAGGGTGCAGAGGATAGCAGTCAGAAAGGTTACAGGTAGGGTTAGGAGGTGGAGGTGGGTAGTGAATGAAAGGGGAGGAAGGATAAGAATATTGGAGAGTCCATCTGAGATGATGCGCGAATTGGGGTGGCAGGAATTGGAAAAACGGAGAAAAGTGGATCGGTTGTGTAATTTTTTCAGGGCGATGGAAGGAGAAGGGGGGTGGGGAGAATTGAATAGGTTGATTGATGGAATGAGCTAGGGTATGGGGGCAGGAGAAGACATGACAGAGCGGTAGTTGTAAAGGGGGCTAGATTAGATGTGGGTAAATTCTCTTTCTTGAATAGGACAGGTAGGAACTGAATGACTGGAATGAACTGGTAGGACTGGAATGAACTTGGTAGAAGTGTTTTTGAGGGGGATGAAATAGGAGTAGAATAATTCCGGCAGAAGGTTAGGGAGGCAGGCAAACCGTCGTGATCAAGGGTAGGGAACTTGCCACCGTGCATTTTTGCGCAACTGTAAGAGTTAATAATAATAATAATAATAATAATAGTATTTATCATTCAATACTGTATCTATACACACAATCAGCGAGAGAATCAGATAAAATCATAACATGTCAGACAAAAAACAAACTGTGTCTTAAAAGTTGACAAAATGTGTCAAAAAATACATTCTTCTTCCTGGAGCGCACTCGTTTCTGCACATACATGAAAATTACGTCAGACATACTGCCTTCTATGACGGATTTTTGAAAATATCTAGCGCTAGTTCACAATCACAAATGTGGAGCTGAGAGTCGTTGTTACAATCGTCCTGTGTTACTTTCGTCCCTGGTCTCACCTACCATATATAGGCCTATATTATATATATATATATATATATATATATATATATATATATATATATATTAGTGATACCTTCGGGTACCCGGGTAATATTCTGTTACCCGGGTACCCGTCTAGGTTCCGGGTAATTGTGCTAACCAGTACCTATAATATAGAAAATAACTTTTATGAATCACTCAAGCTATCGAGAGAAATTCAACTTCGCATTCTACATAAGTTTTTTCACCTATACCTTCCCAGACCTCCCTCAACTTGTCATAATGCGCTCGTCAAATCTAGTCGCACCACCTACCGTTATCTGTGGTCACACGTGCAGTGTACTGAATCCCTGTCCTGTCAACCGCTCTCTAGTTGCCATGCCAAATACTATTCTTTACCGAGAACTGAGAAGATTATGAAACGTTAGAACCACGAAACTAGACAGGGGATGACGTTATTTTTTAAAAAAATTACCCGGGTAATACCCGGTTCCTAATTTGTTACCCGAAGGCATCACTAATATATATATATATATATATATCTATATATATATATATGTACGTTTTTGTCAAATCATAAAAATGTGACCAATCTGGGACTTGAACCCAGGACCTCTTGGTTTGTACCCAATTGCTCTACCACCTGAGCTAATTGACCACCTAGATTCAAGTCGAACATTCGACACACTTATATGATTTGACATTGTTTGAGAAACGACTCTCTTGGGCTTTGTCTTTTTACAGATCAACAGATTCCAAGGTGTAACGATTAGACGTTACCACAGGTCCTTGTGTTTCTCTTTTTAACCATCACCTAGGCTCAGGATTTGTATTTATCAACACTTCTTCATGAATGCGATTCATTAACGATATGTATGTACGTTTTTGTCAAATCATAAAAATGTGGCCAATCTAGGACTTGAACCCAGGACCTCTTGGTTTGTACCCAATTGCTCTACCACCTGAGCTAATTGACCACCTAGATTCAAGACGAACATTCGACACATTTATATGATTTGACATTGTTTGAGAAACAACTCTCTTGGGCTTTGTCTTTTTACAGATCAACAGATTCTCAACAATGTCAAATCATATAAATGTGTCGAATGTTCGACTTGAATCTAGGTGGTCAATTAGCTCAGGTGGTAGAGCAATTGGGTACAAACCAAGAGGTCCTGGGTTCAAGTCCCAGATTGGTCACATTTTTATGATTTGACAAAAACGTACATACATATCGTTAATGAATCGCATTCATAAAGAAATGTTGTTAAATATATATATATATATATATATATATATATATATATTATATATATATATATATAAGAGAGAGAGAGATACTGGCGTTGGAACCGGGGGGGGGGTGCAATCTCCCCCCCCAACATTTGGCCGAGGGGGGGGGGGGCAAGGGGGGGCAAGAAAAAGGTCTTGCAAGACACAATTTGAAAAGACGAGAAATAGAAAAGACGAAAAAAGAAGTAAGAGAGAAGGAAAGAAAGAAAAAAAGAAAGAGAAGGAAGGAAAGAGGTAGCTGCTTATATGGATGGATAAAATCGTACATAGATTCATATTTCACATTGCATAGAAAATCAAATATCAGATGGGTACCTTCAGTTTTAGGAGAAAATTGATTCTTGCATCTAAATCTCATCTGGAACGCGTTGAACCATATTAAAAAAGGTGTGTTTAAAGAAAATTGATGTACTGTTTCGGAATGACAGCTCTGGTAAGTAGTTTATGAGTTAGCAGAAATCAACAAACAACCCCATGCTTCTTCCAGATGTAAATTATTCATTACAATTTTTGCAAATTTTGTAAATTTCCAAAATTCCAACAGTCGTAACAATGACGATAGAGTGAAATGGAGAAAGGGAACTTCCAATAAGGGTAGTTTCTAGGGGTGGGCAAAGAGCGTGACTGCCAGGGGCGTCAAATTTAAGGGGCGCTATCGGCGCACATTTGTAACATTCTATTGAATCATATTATATTATACTTATGCATTATTGGGTGGAGAAAATGTTATTATTTGAACAGCATTGTTATCGAATGATATAGGCTAGATTAATTCAGCGTTTTATTTTCTTGGATCAGCCATTCAGCAAAACCAGCTCTTACCACACTAAAGAGTTCATGAATTCCAGATATTTCGTGTAGTTCCCAAACCCGTAGAATCGTATTTAAAAATATAAATTTTCGAAAATTTCACTGCGGGGCTTGATTCCCTCTCACTTGCATTCACTTTCACTATGCGTATACAGTTTTTGGTGCTCATAATTGAGTCCTTGCCCGTGGTGCTAAAATGAGGCAGAACGACCCTGCAGTTACAATAACTATGATTGGCAAATATTTGCTAGAGTTTGGAGAACCTATAGTTCTCCAAAACAGTTAATTTAAGCATCTTAATCTTAACTGAAACACGTTAGATCGTGTTAAAAAAGGGGTAATTGAAAAAAAATCCCTGCGGGGCTTGAAGGGGTCCTTCCCCCTTCGCCCCCTGCGGGTCGCAGGCCTCGCGTCAACTGGCCTTTGTACAACTGTTCTTATATATAACATTTTCTTTCCCAAACTGAGATTCCCCCCTCCCCATCTTGGTATTCTCAGTATTTTTTCCTTCTATCCTGAAAATTACTCAAATGTTATTGAATATGTGTCACCCCATACTTCCTTCCTCCGCGGGTCGCAATTGTTGAGCTTGCCCCCTCCGTCAACTTTGAAAACGTTCCGATGCCCCTGTATATATATATATATATATATATATATATATGTATATATATATATATATATATATACATATATATGTATATATATATATATATATATATATATATATATATATATATATATATATATATATATATATGTGTGTGGGTGTGTGTGTGTGTGTGTGTACGTATAAGCTTATATTTGAATATAAAGTATTTTTAGGACTTTCATGGATTATTTTTTGTGAGTTTCGAATAAACAATTTTCTTCAATACAGCAACGACTGGACACTCCTAATCTGGTTATTTCAAGAGGTTCAAACGATTACAAACACTTACGTTGAAAAGTTGTAAATCTAATTGACTAGGAAAACGCCTTATATGCGTTGTGACATGAGCTTAGAAGTATGGAAATGTAGAATTAAGAACATTTGGTCGGCTCAATGTGCATATACAGGCCATGGATCACTTCAAAAGTTAAAAAACCGCGGCTGCCTGTTGGTATATGGACCTTGGTTTCCCAACAATGGTACCAGTGCCTTCTTGATATCCATCACAGATTTTAAACGTTTTAATTTATTGGTGACACTTGTTGCTCACATTTAATAGTTTCTTAATTGCTTTCTTAATTGCTTTTATTGATGTATAAAAAAGTACATTAAAAATGCGTTTTTTCACATCCGATTGTTCCATAAATCGCTTAAAATATGTATGATAGATCTTTCCACATTCAGTATAAATTTGAGAGCTTTTGAAAAAAAAATATTTCCAAGTATTTCTCCCCTGGCCTATTCTTATGGGGAATTTCCATACTTTCCGATTTTTTTCCGGAAAATCCGTTTGACCGATTTTTCTGAAAAACAATCCCAACCTATTCTGGTATAACACCAATTTGTAAAAAAAGTTTCGAGTTGATTGAAACTTTTTCCTGACCTGTATGCCGCGTACAAAATTACACAAAAAAAAAAAAAAAAAAAAAAAAAAAAATACAAACATAAAAACCAAGCCCAAAATTTGTCGGTATATGGAATGAAAATCTTCGCTACGCTCATCTAAAAATACCGATTTGATGGTTTAGTGCGTATATGCTACCTGTGTAGAGCCTGTGTTATTCTTAGATGAGCGCAGCAAGACTCCACGGCGCGGGATCTCGATTCTTCTCTGCTTAGCTCTTTCTGCAAGCGTTCAACACTTTTTCAGCTAACCTGTGAACATGCTATCAATGATATATTTTCGTTTTATTTCACAACTTCAAGGGCTCAATAATTATTTGAAGCAATCATTTAATTGGCGATTTATAAAAAATAAAGCTCGTTGCTTTTCAAAACTTATATTGTTCTCGTAGTTTTATTTTTATTATACCCGATTTTTGGAAAGAATCCCAAATCAACAATGTAACATTGTTTCACATAATCTGTTTTTGTTAAGTTTATTATTCGAAAAATGGAAAAATATGCATATTCAACCACGGAACATTCTTGTCAACCCATGTTGTCTTGAAATATATACTATCAATTGTATTGTAATGTAATTGTCCTGCATTTTTCTATTTGATTTCAAGTATTGACTATTCCTTGAAGTGACTCCTGACACGAATCAGCCTATATTTGACTAGGAGTTGCGCGGTTCGTGCCAAGGTGGATCTTCTCTCCCATTGGTCCGTCAGGCCCGAGCTAGTCATGTGACATGTCTCGAGTCTAGGACTAGGCATTGACCCTGACTAGAATTCCCATTCTGCTCCATTCTGCGGCAGTGAACAGTCGCCATCCTCCGCACTCTACGCCACTCTCAGGTACACAACATTTCTCTCATTATTCTCTCTGCTTTCAAATGTTTGCCGTTGTATTTCGTTTCGAGCATTGATCGAGACTCGCTTCTTTCTTGTTACCGAGTCGATACTGCCACATTCTATTTCGTAACATTTTGTTCATACCGACGTCCGGCCGGCATTCTCTTATGTGGGAGTAACATATATTTTGTTGTAGGCCTAATTACATTTGGTGATGAGAAAGAATTTTGATGTACTTTGAAATAATTCTAATTTCGGAAATAATACGAATTATTAGTTTGAAAATAAAAATAGTATTGACACAATAACTTTTTTTGGGAGACCTGCATTGTGAAAGTAATAGTAATTTACTACCTGGGTTTTCGGTAAATTATCATAAAATAATGAAAAACCCTCAGTTGACACATTATTCATGTTCGATTATTTATTTTTCACCGAGAATTTATTTTCAGTCTCGTACTTATCATAATATTCAATAACCTAGTATCTTTATAGTCTAGTATTTAATATTTATATGTCGAGTACCTGTACTGCAAGGAATTAAGCTTTTCTGCAATAGCTAATAAGCTTATTGTTATAACTAGTACCCAATGTTTGATAATTTCATCGAAGTGCATCAACTTATTCAAGACAGTTACCCTATACCCCGTGGATTACTTTCGCTTTCAAAGGTCCAATCCGAGCTGCTCTTGAATGTGGAGTGAAGGTCTTAATTTAATACCCAATTAAATTGACCTTGGTCACACTTATGGCTTCGAACTCGTCTATTAATGCACTTGGAGAACGCAAGGGAAATGACGGGCGATGTTTTCGGTCGAGTGACAAGACGGTAGTAGAAGGGATCGATCTAGTGACCTATCTAGACTTTTAAGGGCAAGTCAGCATATAGAACATAACGCTACAGGGATTTAAATTCGAAACAAATAGTTCTAGGATTACACTTAGTTTTCGACTGGCTATAGGAAGGTTGTAGGTTTAAACGAGACATTCAATTACTTCTTGCGTTATTATCCATCCATGTAAACTACAATAAGTCGAAAATGAAAAAGAAGGGATTTGAAAATAGAGTGAACTAGTATCCAAATTAGTTCTTTATACAAGTGTGGGAAATGCCTATTATACCAGCAGACTTATTAAACAGGAAGTAATACTAAGCTAGTAGGAATATGTCGGAACGTTTTGGTGAAATATATCTTATGCTTACTTTATTTTAGGGCCTCTATTCGAATGTGTCATGTTATAGGACAGGAAATTCTCACTTTTAAACCGGATGTGCCGCTGTTTTAGGCCTCTTGATGTTTCATGTTTTACCAATTGTCACTTCGTAACGCCCCCCAAGTTTGACATCTGTCACTCATTGCTTCTGGAATCGGACATTGAAATCGATCTCGAAAACCGAACTATACTTGTGATTATGAAAGTTTCCGAGCGAACTTCCCTTCTATCCCACACCACTAGCGCACGGATGGTTCGCGCCTTCTTTCGTGGATATATGGATAATATAATTCTAGTTTCTTCCCGTACTGTTACTTCGTCTATGCTGATTAGGATGGCATATCAGCCAGCATGTCAACACCAATAAGCAACTAATAGTAAAGCGACAATAAATACACATTTTATATTCAAACTGAATATTGGAAAAAAGATTTGTGTACAGTTTGAAGCAGACGTAAGAGTCTCTTCGCTACCTGGTCAAACCAGTTGACCACGTTATATTGCATGGGATTTAACGGGTATCTACCGACAGAACCAGACTTTTATTTATGCTTCAAGCCGTACCAATCAATGCATCTCTCGCTACCTTGCTGTTACTAGGCATCATCTTGACATTGGCATATGGCCTTGCCATTGAGCATATTGCGGTTGCGAGAGATGGAGTAATTGAAGGTGAGATGATGCAATGCCAAGGTGATGTGTGATGCCTTCAAATCGTGCTAAATGTATTTGAGTCATCATTCAGTCAACCATCAGTGGAATGCGTCTGGTTCAATTCACACTATCTAGACTAGGCTACTAGCCATTGATGGTAACCATTACCTTTGTTTTTTTATGAAATCCTCATGTCTAAGCGGAAACATTTAGCCCACTTGTTCACTTGTGCCTACTATACATGAATGGTCGAGAACCATGTCTATGTAAGTATGATGAGAAACACTGATAAAAATAATGAGCAGTAACTTATGTAAATAATTTGCAATTGACAGTGACATTTTTACGAATGGCGCGAGTAGCATATATTTTGATCACATGACTTGTATTGTCGTTCAAAATGTCTGAGGCCCTGTTTACATCATATGTAGGCCTACTACTCAATACTTATTATTTTTAATGGTAATGTTCCGTCAGGTTCGTGAATGAACCAAGTGGGAACATTAAAATTGCATATTTTTAACAACATCAGAATCGGAAATTTCAAAATATTTGAAGATTTTTCTCCAGTATTTTTTTAATGAGACACAATCCACAGTTCCTGCTCTGTGCTATGATTCCATCGATCAGCTGCAGCGTTAGCCGTATAGGAGTGAACGCATGCCCTATGCGTGCTGCAAATCTCTTTATTACATGGACAAATACTTATTTGTTGGTCCCCAATAGTCATACCGGTACTTATTTTCCAAGATATATGTATTTTCGTTAATGTTTTTCCGTCTTTTTTAGTAAAACCAACCAATCGTACATGAAGCAAGTACAATAACTTGACGGAATCGATTATTATATTACATACAATAACAAAAATAATACAGGCAAAGAAAATCCAATAATTTACATAAACTCTCTATGAGACTTTCTCCTACATTGTGCACATTGAATTGTTGTCTCGCCACTTGATTTACATATCGCTCAATTGATTGATACCACATGCTTATAATGCACTCAAATGATACTCATGCACTTCATCAGAGATACCTTGGTCCTTCACTTCCTTATCTAGAACAGCAATGGTTGATCATTATTTATTTCGCAGATTTTAGATTCGATTTCGATAGATAGCAAATGACTACAAATGAGTAATTATGTTTGCTAATCGAATTACGATAACGTTTAGTATTGAAGATTACGTGATAATATACAGGTTCCAAGGTTTCCTTTATCTGCGGTTGTATATTTTGTGAGCCGAAGTGCAAGTATCATCTCTGATTCTGGCTACACCTACGTGGTGTTTGATTGGTTCATTTGAATTGTGTCGTGTGTTCTGATTGGTTGGTCGCGCGGCTGCATTTCATCTAGGCTCTCTAGACTGCACCCTCTACGGCGTATATCGATCCAGTTTTAAAGGGCTAAACCTTACATTTTCTGACCGCTTCTCTTCGTATAGTAGCTGTAGCTTTACTAGTGGCCGTTTAGTGTAGTAAGCTGCGCCTGTAGCTCTTTTAATTCGATTGGCATTAGGCCTATGTTCAGGATATAGAATTTTAAATCACAGTAATTAGTGTTAGTTGTAGATCTTTTGTACTGGCGTGTCTCTCTATCGAGTGAGGATTCAAGCTGTTTACGTGTAGATAACGGTTGCGAGTGCAAAATGGGAGGATGTGCATCGAAGGAGAAAAAAGCTAGCAAAGAGACGCAAGGAAGTAGCGACTCGAAACAAGAAAGGTATGGCCGCGAGTTTTGTCATTGTGTTTGTCGGTGTCCTCTAGCCTCACTGGGACAGTCGGACCGGATACGTCACGCACCATGTGAAACACCGATCGGCCTACCGGCATTCACAAAACAGGGCGTAGCGAATACCACCATTCGTATCCCTTGTTGATTTCCTTCCTTGTATGCGCTTCACATTCACAGGTCGCACGGCACAACCGACCACTAACAATTACCCTATTAACACTAAATAATAACACTAATAATGATTAATATTTTAACAATCCCAATTGATTACATGATTATGCTTGGACACATTGATTATACATCGATAATGTAATTGATATTAATTAAAAAATTAATGTTATGATCCAGACTTTTCCTTCAAAACACTGTATAGTCGAGTTAAAATACAAAACGCATGCACAATAAGTCGTAGCTGAAAAATTCCACAAAGCTATAAAAACAACATGTGAACTGGCAGGCTTTCAATGCATGATTGACATTCAACTTTTAAGGGAAGGGCATTATATACTTTTTTGCCTCAATATATAGGCCCGTTTTCAAGATATTATGCTTAGGCTTGTTGATGTATTCATTTTCCTACCTAGTTTGAAGTATGTCATCAGTGTTATATTGTTATCAACTATAAGAGAATCATAAGAGAATCGGTCTAGTCATATAAGATTTATAGTCGTTCGGTCGGATCATAAGTCAACAAGAGATGACACGGTTTAAAATATACACAAAGAAAAGGTCATAGACTACCTGTGTCTATTCCAATTGACCTAGAGACGTGCTAGTGCCACCGGGAATTTATACCATAATTATCTAAAAATATCAATTACTAAATGTGATTGTATGAGTATAAGTTTTGATTTTGAACCGTTCTCTCTATAATTTGTCTTGAAAAGAGTTGAAAAGCAGGATATTATGATAAATTGACAAGTATAAAGACCTGTTCGAAGCAAGAAATGTTTGTTTGGTGTGAAGTATTTTGTCTCTTCACAACATCCAGACACAATCACCATTCCGTTGCACTTCGAAGTCGGTGCGCAAACAAAATAATCTGCCATCAGAAACTTCAACTTGGGAAACCGAGTGGTGCAGTCGATCGCGGGTTTTCATCAGATAACAATAACCACGTGTCTGATTGGCATTAGTTCATAGCCAGGTCGTATTCGTCGTCAAACGCTAGATATTCAGAGCTTACATTCATCATTGTATTTTTTTATATCTTATTTTAAATCTTTGGAGACGAAATAATCGCCAGTAAATAAATAATTTGTGTTCGACTATATTTGCTAATTGCTATTTCAAAAAGTTACCTGTCTTTTGCCATTCATTTAATTGTAATGAAACAACTTTTTGCTGTATAAACTCACGTAGTTCTTGACCTATGTGCTGAGTGAAACGTAAGCACCCAGCTGCATTGTATATTGTTACTAGAACATGGTAGAAATGTTTGCCGTGCTAAAATATTCCGCATCCGTCGTTATCAGCACAATATGCTTTCGCGAGTTAGCATGGCGTAATGAGGAAATGGTTTTAGAAGCTTTTTTGTAAATAGTAGATTATCATCACGTTCCTGATTAAACTATAAGAATTCGATTAAAACTTGAAAAGCCAAACCCAATTGCCTCTTATAGTAATGACATAACAGTTGCCAGAAAAAGATGAACTTTCTTCAACCAATATATTAGCGTTGTAAATATTGATGGAATATTAACAAAGTATAACATGTTATTCTACTACCCCGGCTGATTATTATTGGCTATTTTATTGGCTGAGTTTCACCATATTTGGGTTGGAATTATCGCGTTTCCATCAAAATTGATCTATATCACTGTTGTTTTCAAAATAATTAAGACCTAATACTGACAATATTAATATCTTTTGGTATTGTGCGAATCGGATTTAGAGTTGATAATATTTTAGTCTAAATCCGGTTTCATTTGGCTGATGTTTGTTAATATTTAACAAGCTTGTAATATTATTATGCACGTATATAGCATATACTAACGAAGTGATGTTAACCCGTGCTTTTACTGCGATCTCAGCTCAATCCAATAAAATTGTCATCTTGAAGCAAACAACGTGCCTATTTGCATTTGACATCGCATACGTGATGTTCTATGCATTTGCCAAGGACTTATCTTGTTATCTTGAGACTTTGTTCTCAGAAGCACTCGCCATTACGAGTATGACGCATTGACGCTTATATCGTGTCGATTGTTTAGTGTAGGTTGCCTTCATTGATGGATGATATAACGTATCAAGTTATCACTCGTCCCAATAACTATACGTGTCAATATTGACAAACTACACTTTTGAAATCGGTGTACAAAATAGGTGCATGACTAAATCGTACACGAATGATCTTCAAAATATTGGGAGAGTTCTGTGTAAAAACATACGTGATAACTGATAAGTGATGAGGATCGATGCCATCAAGCTGAAAGGTCTGTCGTGTTCTGAAGAATGTCACGCAGTCAGTGGTCGACAGACAGCTAGAAGAGGGTATATCAAAGTTCAAGTCTGGTTCAAGCCCATGGAGGTGCAATATCTGACATCGTTTCAAATGGCTAGAGTAGGTGTGCTAAAACATTCATTACATGAAAAGACGGTGAAACTTTATTCTAATATCTAAATAATTTGTTGACCGACAGTATTCGATATATACCCCTAATTCTTATAGGCTATACACACTGAGTAATTGAATTTGAATATTAGTTGGATAATGTCCTCACTAAATCAATAGACAAGGAAACACGAAATTCGAGCACTCTGGCTTCTATCTGATGGGTGGGTCTTTTATTGGCCAACATGCACGATTGTGCTATGAATTATATAGTGTGGACATGTATACTAGTTGGTTGATTGTATAGTGCATGGTCTGAATTTACTAGAGAGAAATAACCTAAACACTTTGACAAAAAAGTGAAAAAATCGAATTGAATGTCGTACCATATGAGGTATTATTAAAATAATGGTACATTCAATTTTTATTGAAGTGTAATAATAGTCTCCATGGAAAAGAATATTTTAGAATTGACATATTTATGCACTGAAGCTTTAGTTGAGTCACTTCTTTTTACACCAAGCACATGAATATAACATGAAAACAATAATTAGGAAAGATAGGCCTACTAATACTCATTTGAATCAATATTCAAACCCACCACTCTACTGGGATAATGATTGTGAATTAAGGGGAACCCACCCACAAAAATGTATCAAACATTTTATTATTTAAATACGTATCAAGGTTAAAATAGTACAGGACTATTTCAAATTTGAAATTGGAAAAAAGTTGAAAATTCCGAGAAAACTTTGGAAAAACTAGTTGAAAAATGCGTTAACCCGAAAAATACACACAAAAACCGAAAACACGAATACACGAAAACCATGAGATAGTTAGCGTCTAGACGAAAATTGATACATTGATAGGGTGAATCTTCCTCTACCAGCTAAGCTATTTTTCTTCAGCATACCTGAAGCTGTTCTGATACATAAATAGTTCCGGTTACCTCGATTTACGGTAAAAATTTGCATCCCCAGTCTTTTGTGCCAAACGCATAAAGTTGAACTGTTTATTCTTAGCTAAGCCCAAAGCTAGTTCTTTTAGGAACACATCGATATCACACACCATCAAATACCTCAAGAAGTAATCAAATGGTATATGTAACGCGAGATGCATGTTTCGTAACAATTTTCAGTGTCAACTAAAGCATAAATTATCGTAGTGGCTTTCGGTATGAACATATTGTTGTGAAACTGCTGCACAACATTCAGAGAATCACCTTTTAAATATGGCCGAACCATAATAAACATTCACAATATTTTCAAAAATAATCACCCTAGTGGGAACTTTTTTCCCTCTGGTGACTGGGGACGCCTTAAGACATTACATTCTGGTCTTTCGAACTTGAAGTTATAGCATTGTGAAAAGCGTACTCGATCCTGTTTCTTCTCCACCTCCTCCAAATCCATGTAGGCGTAGATGTGAGGAGTCAACATCATGCATGCCTGCCCCTCGCAAATCTCCCGTCTTGAATTTTCCATTTGAAATTGTTAGTACTTTGTTAGTACCAGTTATTAGTCTAGGCTAGAAAGTTTTGTTAGTACTCCCTTGTTTTTGTTCTCAGGATAACTGATCTGAAAATCCAATCTTGAAATTTTCCAACGGCAATCGTTGTATTTGTTAATATCTGTTAGTAGGCCTAGTTTGGTATGCCCAAGTGTTTGAATAGGCCTAGCATGGGCTTGGCACTCACTTTTTACAAGTTTTTGTTGGTGGTGAGCTGAATAAATACATGAATAAATGAGTAAATAAATGAATAATGACTTCAATTTGATGATGTGAAGTTAGTTATTACCAAACTAGATTTTTCACTGAACAACACACTAAATCTGTAGGGCCTATATCAAAACAACTGGGCCTTACATTTCTCTGGGAAATAGGAAACTGCCAGTAAATTGGCTAGGTATATGCTAGTAAAAAAGATTTTTAGTTCACAAAAATTCAAAAAATTGTCAGGTGTAGACCTGATAATCAGTTGGTGAAAACTAAATTAATTTATTCTGATCGGTTCACTAGGAAGAAGTATCCGAACAGTAATATTGTTTCATTTCATTCGTTACCAATTATTGTTTTTGTGTAAATTCATGTCATCATATTACTCAGATCTGTTCATGTTATTATGTATTTGTATATTGATTAGTGATTACTATCCTGTAACAATCTTGTCGGGAAGGAAAATTAAGGTTACATATAATATATATACATGTATATCAATATTAACGATTTGTTGATTTCCAGTGTGAATAGGGTTTTTCCATTGGAGTAGATGTGTGTGAACGATGTTCCTTGTTTCAGCTCAGACATGGTTGACGCCGCGGTGTTGGAAAAGCTTGAAGCTGGTTTCCTGAAGCTGGAAGCCTCCGACAGCAAGTCGCTGCTGAAGAAGTACCTCACCCGAGAGGTGTTCGATGCCTTGAAGACCAAGAAGACTCCGTCGTTCGGTTCCACCTTGCTGGATGTCATCCAGTCGGGTGAGTACTTCCCTCGTCTTCCCTCCAACTATCTACTGTCATAGTAGTAGTGGTAATATATATCTTTATTCAGCATCAAGCTATCATTTTCCACATCCCAATACATTCATTACAAAATTGCACATAATTTGTATATTACACATTACACATAATTACACACAGACTTCTGGAATATCCCAGTAATTCAATTTTTGTTCTCATTTGTTATGAACAAGTTGCCCATTTCTTATTATTTAAACCTTCACTTCTCAATTCTCTTCTCAGAATTGTATTGAAAATTCTCATTCTTCCAACCTAAATGGAGTTCTCCTCTGACTTGAATGAATCCTGTACCGTAGTGTTCTGTTTCGACTGAGTCTTGAATCGCTCTTGTTATATTCACGTTGTTCTTATTTCCAGTACTATATAAATATGAATGTCACCAGTATTTTTCACTTTATTACTTATATTACTTATTTCTTATCATCACAAAAATACTTGGGGACTAATCATTTCTCAATTTTAAATATTTCTGTGAGTGTATCAATGAATATATGAAAATACTCCCAACTATGTGAACCAAAATACGCCAGAATATATGCTCCCAATTGAAAATCTGGTTTCCATTTATTGTAAATAATATTCAACACTCTAGGTCTTGTCACTGAAGACCAAGTAGTAGCGATTCACAATATCAAATATGTATGAAAAAACATAGTAAATTACAGGCAATAAAACTTAATGGTCACTAATCAAGATTTATTGTGGGTACAATGCATTGGCATAATGAACCTGACATCAGTTAAGTAACTTATTTTCTAAACAACGCAGTTTCTAAAAAATCGTATTTTCATCTTTCATTCTCTCCGCTGTATGATTTGCTTTTACATTGATTCATCTGTTGAGTTACAACAGTGAATGTGCAAGCCTACTACAGAGTAATGTATCCCTCATCTTCATGCACATCATCAAATACTGATACAGGTTTCCAAGTGAATGTGTTTGTAACACATGAAGAAATTGCAAATTCATTCAATTTTCTTATTCATATCTTATCTTCCTTCCTAAGTGTATTGCCAATATACGAGTTTTCAAGTCTTATTATTTTTCAATTTTATATTTTGTAATGCATTCAATCATTTGTGCTAGACAGTGTCTGTTGATGATATGTAAAATTATTGTATTGTTCCAAGATGACAAGTGGTGTATCAATGATGCACCTTGAAAACCCTTCATTCATTCTTTTTTCTTTTTTTTTTTCACAAGAAATTAGTATAAAAAAGAAAAAAGTACAGTTTGCTCATTCTAAGCCACAAAGTCTTGGTTAAGACTTATTTGTGGAATAACATCATAATTAATATGGGAGAACATAGCAAATTAACGATTAAAACGGTGGTTATAAAAACAAACAAACAATAACATTGGATTTTCAATTGTAAAACAAGTAAGGATATAGAGATAGAAGAACAAAGAAAATATACAGCATTACATGTATCATGATCACAGTATTATGATGTCGAACGAGATTTGAACCAGAGCGCCACCCCCGACCCCCTCCCCGACCCCACACCCATCAGCAACCCGGCCAGCGCCCCTAAAGACAACAAAACCACGATCACGACACTGTTTTGGCAAATAATAAAAATGAATATTGAGAAAATGAGAAGAGGAAGTGACTTAATAACAGTATGTTGAGATGGAATATTATATGTTGACTTTGGTATTGATTTTCTTCTAAAAGCCATTTCTTTATCTCTCTTTTAACTATAGCATATTTTTCCAAATTTCCTCTTCATTAACGTCGGCTACAAACTATATTAACCTGTTGATTGGCTGTAGGAATGGCATTTCCTTGTCATCCTCTTTCAGAATGTAGCGGCATGTATGCAACCCTCGTTGCTTATTCAGCCGAATCCAGAGCTTAAGAATCTGCCATCAAGTCTGGCTTTGAGTTGTGCACAAGGCATGGGTTTTTGTAAGCGACGTTTTCATCCATCACTCGTAGGTGGTGATGGGCGCATTGGAATGTTCCCGCTAGTGGGTCTATTTCCCATGTTCAAATAAACTCCCATATTCAGGGAATATTTTCCAAAGATGAGTTCAGCAATTTGATAATTGATCAGGTATTATTCAGCAATTTGCCTACTACTTGTATTTTATTTTGATTCAATTCAATTTTTTTTTCGGGTGGTGGGTTTTCAGAATACAGGTGGTGGAAATATCTTGACAGGTTTCAGACGAGAAGATTTATAATACTTTTTTGGTTTTAAATCATGT
Source organism: Brachyptera putata (assembly GCA_907164805.1). Classification (NCBI taxonomy): domain Eukaryota; kingdom Metazoa; phylum Arthropoda; class Insecta; order Plecoptera; family Taeniopterygidae; genus Brachyptera; species Brachyptera putata. Next base: position 1,728,347 of record OU015463.1, read on the forward strand.
TTTGTGATTATTTTACAAATGGACTTATTTACGTGAATATAAGTAGGTTGTATAATGTGTTATTTTTCTTATAACCTTCCTGTAAGTTATGTTTTAGCCCAAATATATTCAATACGCCTTTAGGCAGCCAAATATAAAGAATGAAGGAATATTGATACTTCTACTTTGAATACCCTACATTTTTTTTCATGTTTTTTTTAGGCGGAGTGAGTGTAAACAAGAAAAAAACAAATAATGCCTGAAAATTATCATTTTGGGAATATTTCCTCGATTATAAATTCCAGGAAATTACTCATCACTACTCATAGGTACCCTCTAATAACCCAGCTTGTTTATGAGGTTAAAATGATTGCTGGGCAAACGAATGATTTGTATGAGGATAATGAATGTTCCCAGGTCTTGAGAACCACGACTCTGGAGTCGGTATCTATGCTCCTGATGCAGAAGCTTACACCACATTCGCTGACCTCTTCGACCCCATCATTGAAGATTACCACGGTGGCTTCAAGAAGACAGACAAGCACCCCCCAAAGAACTGGGGTGATGTGGATACCCTGGCCAACCTGGACCCCACTGTAAGTAGCATCTCAAAGGCACACAATATTCGTTATCGGCATCAATCGGCAAGTGGTTTGTATCATTATTACAATCATTATGTTCATGATACAATAATAATAATAATAATTGATAATAATATAGTATATTTATTAATGTGACAAAGTTGAGCCAATGGCTTCTCTTATACTCGACCGCTTCAAGGTATTCATAGACGTAATGTGCAAAATACACTGATATATTCTAGTAACAACACTTAATATCAGACTTGAACTAGAATAATACATGTGACATAAAATATTGCATATAACTAATAACTAAAACCGAGGGGTTAACAACTCCTGAAATCAGGTGTACACTTGCAATGAAATCCCTGAAATCACCAGAAATCCCTGAAATCCCCTGAAATCTTGAAATCTGAAATCAGGTGTACACCAAGTTTTCTAGCTGTAAACCCCTCGACTAGAACATATTGCACCAATTTTAACTGCTAAGTGAAGCTTACATTCAATAATTGGTAGGGTTGGGCGAACCGGTTCCAATTCGAACCGAACCTTAAAATGAGGTCGGCTAGGTTTGAAAACGAACTTATTTTGAACATCTACAATGTTTATCAAAATAGCCTACAAATGAACAAAAGCTGTCAGTGCAGTGATCAGGACCTATCAGCTGTTTGCTTTTATCGACTCGATGGGTCGATCGCCGGGGAACAGACCAGAACTTCAGGTTAGCTGGCTGTGTGTCTTGTGTGACGTAGTGTGGAAATTTGTTATGGAGTCGACAAAACTGTGATGTATTAAGCATGACATCTTTTTCGTAATTTTGCATTAATCGACGTGATATTGCTTTTGAACTAGGAAAACAAACCATGAATTCCTTCACTGCAGAACTGGAATTATGTAATCAATGGCGCAATTTTGTACTGACCCAGTCTGCCCTACGAATCTTCGACGCACTTTTACTTTGGGCCTACTACTGAAAGTGTTTGGCTCTCATTTCGAACTCAAGGTAGACCTAGGCCTTGAAATGGATAGAAGTAGGAGAATATTGAATTTTCCTGGAAGTGACAGCGACAGCGAGGACAACAATGGGTAATTTGGGAGATATGTGTAACGTGTAATCGTATTGATTTCACATCGATTTTTTAGGTTAGAAATTAAGATGGTCAATTCACTCAATTGTTATAGGCTCCTAGGCTTGCGCTCAATGAAAAAGAAACGAACATAAATAAAAGTCAGACTGAAATGCTATGTATTGAGTATTGATTATCGATTATTAATTTGTCTACCAGACGATGAAGATTTCCTCCCTTAATTCCATCTATCTAAGAGTAGGCCTACCCGTGCATTAACGTCGGAAGTTTGAGTGAAGCTAGAAGAAAAAAGGTTCAGTTCGAGGTTCGGTTCGTGGCAAATATCAAGGTTCGCCCAACCCTAATAATTGGTTCAGGTAGGCCCTAGTTGATTGTACAGTACTGATTCTACTGTATTCATCTCACTATAAAATTCATCATCCATCAAATATCTTTGAACAGGTTCAAAATAGAAAATATGGGTACATTTTTGAATTTGGAAAATAATAAAGAATACAGTATTTGCTCTACCAAACTCAACAACGTATTGCATATTTTTGTTTTTTTTTATGGGAATTTCAGTAGGGTCTACAATATCAGCAGTAATTAGTAATTACAAAAGAATCTTCTAAAAATTTTAATTTATAATTACACCCACAACTCTCTAAATGTGAGAGCATATTTTCCACATTCAAAATGCACTTTTTCTACAAAAAATAGTACAGCCAAATGATTGTTATCTTTTCAGTGAAAAGGAAGTGTAGAAACTCGTATTGATACAAGTATCAAAGATTGGGTGAAAGGACTTCCTGCTAGATTCTTTGGATCAATAAATGATCATAAGAATAATCATCTATCAAACTAAAGTAACTAACCGTATTCAACCGGAATATACTCTGTATTATAATGTGTTGTGTGACTACCATCTCAATAAAGATGGTCAGTAACGTCCGAAATTTTCCCGGAAATATTTCTGTTCACATCCTTGCAAGAGGGGACTAAATTGTGCAGGTTTTACAAACGTATGTGTGGAGAAAAAGTACCAATTCAATTAATTAGAGAGTATCGATAGAGAGTTTCTAATATGAGTCAATTTGGAACAAAGGAAATCCTGAATTTTATTCGAATCTATTCAAAAATACAGGTCTTCTAAATGCCCTCTATGAATTGGTTCCAATAATTGTATTGTATAATTTGATAAATGTATAAAGGATGTGTTGTATTAGGGGCCACTTGTATCTGTGTAGGGTGACTACATCATCTCCACCCGAGTGCGCTGCGGCCGCTCGATGGAAGGGTACCCGTTCAACCCTTGTCTCACCGAGGCCCAGTACAAGGAGATGGAAGCCAAGGTGTCCACCACCCTGTCTGGCCTGGAGGGCGAGCTCAAGGGCCAGTTCCACCCGCTGACGGGCATGGGCAAGGACGTGCAGCAGCAGCTCATTGACGACCACTTCCTGTTCAAGGAGGGAGATCGCTTCTTGCAGGTACAACTTCACCTTGAAATACAAGTCATAGGCACTAATAGAGAGACCAAACTACAAATATCAAACAGATTCAATCAATAACATTCTATAATTCAATGGAAACAACTTTAATTTGTTCCGTTGCCATTTAGGCGTACTTATTCTATCGATGATCATAATTTCATTTTTCGAGTCTATATTTGATAACGGACTCGAATCACCAAAGGAACCTTCCTCTTGTAATCCCAAACACGGCTCAACATGAAGCAGAAATGATTATAACGGCACTTTATAACGAACTTAATTATTCCACATGATCAGCAATCGGCGGTGTCGACGCGCCTCTAAACCTAACGTTCAATAATTCATTCATATAAAGTACCGTAATGCCGAGACGAGTGGATTGGTTGCTAGCGTATTGAATCGTCATTCCAGGGTACGATTCCCGTCATGGTCAACCATCCTGATATCTCTATTTAACCTTTTAACTGCTGAGTTTTCTGACACCAGCTTTACCCCCTGTGCTGAGTTATTTTCCGTAAATACAATAGTTTGTACAAATAGTTCCAGTTACTACATTTATGATCATTTTCCCAGAATTTTTCGACCGTATCACAGAAATGATGAGTTCCTCAATATCAGTTTAAGAAAGCACATTATTTCGCCAAGCCAGCGCGCCAACATAGGCCATTTTCACTCGACTTGGAATCATAGTTTGACGTTTGAGTCGTTGACAAAACTTTCGTCTGAATAAACGCTACTATTATGAAATATATCGAAAGTCGACGTTGTTCTCAAGCAGTACATATGTTCGGCCAATAGATCGCGCAAAGCACAAAAAAAAATTAGGTGGATAACTGAAGTTCGCCGGCCAGTAGAAAATAAACAGTAAAGCGCGGTATTCAAAACGCGGATACGCTTGCGTAGCATGGTGGGCACGGCGGGCTAAAACGCGTATACGCGTGTGTAGCAGTTAAAAGGTTAAGGAATGCTGGTATCAGGCCACGCCCACTTTCCCACTCTCCGAAACACCTTATTGTGCTGCTTTACTTGCTTCATCAAGAGCAAACCCTTTCCTATCATCTCATTGATCGCTGATGGGTGTTGAATGTTTAGGCGGCCAACGCTTGCCGCTACTGGCCGTCTGGCCGGGGCATCTACCACAACGAGAACAAGACCTTCCTTGTCTGGTGCAACGAGGAGGACCATCTTCGTCTCATCTCCATGCAGATGGGTGGGGATTTGGGAGCAGTAAGTAACACCTATTGACAACACAACATTGATTTACATCAACTTTCAACATTGATAGGTGCATTTTTCATAGTCGTGGCCAGATATTTTTCGATTCATCGCTCAGGCATACAAGAGAATCAACATTATTTTTCCTTCTTCCAATGGAAGAATAAACTAAAGTAAAAAAGTACCGTACACTTGCGGTCACTTAAAATGGTTTGTTCTGAAATTTGAATTCAAAAATCTCAAAAAATACAAGCACAATTTCAAAGCAATTTTAAAGTAATTCAGACCATAGCTCGAGTGCGTGTGTACAGTTGTTGTCACATAACATGATTTTCCCAAAATAAAATTTGAATTTTCGTAAAATGTACACACATTTACCGTTACTGATATTCGTTACATAGAGTAGACTATGCATGGAGTGCTTATGCACATTGTATTCAAGTTTAAGTGCCTATAATATCAGTATATTTTCTTCGAGATGTATTTCATTGCGGCTCGATTGACTACTTTGTGTGATCGCAAGTGTACTTTTATTCCTGAATAAATGCATGTTATCCATAAGTATGCTCTTTTGTCTCTGTATTATAGATATATAGAACTTTTATTTTACATAATAAATTGTATGTAATTGATTAATAACATAGTAGGCATACTACGATCATACGGCATACTGTATACTTACGATTTTCTGATGGAAAGTGGGCAACATTTGAATCATTGCTCAGCTATTACTGCTTTGTGCTTGTTAATTATCATGTTCAACCAGTTTATTGCCATCTTTACACAAATTCATCATGACTATTGATCATTTATGAATATGGTTGAGCTTGCATCAATTTGTTTATAAATATTGAAGACTAACCATTACATGGTGTGTATTTCAGGTGTTCCGTCGTTTGGTGAATGCTGTCAACGACATCGAGAAGCGCATTCCATTCTCCCACAACGATCGTCTTGGCTTCTTGACTTTCTGCCCCACCAACTTGGGCACCACAGTCCGTGCGTCGGTGCACATCAAGGTCCCCAAGCTGGCTGCTAACTACGCCAAACTTGAGGAAGTTGCTGGCAAGTTCAATCTGCAGGTATGTTCCAGTTACCATGCTTCCGAGATTGCTGGTATTACATTCTGGCCATTTTGTTTCCCGAATGAAAAGCCAGCCTGTTGGTTATCCATTCTGTTTTCTCTTGGAATATAGAAAACATTGAAACGTTGAAACCCCTACATAAATAACGTAACTGTTCACATAATCACATAATAAAAACTAGTTATTCACGGTTACCAGTACTAAACTCCCGCTCTATTTCAAACGATACTGACAGATGACTCTTTCAGTTTTCTAGAATCTAATGAAGATGGTTAATTATTATACTAGTAAATATAAGACTCCATTCATCTCCGTCTACACATATTCCAAAATACAGGAACACAAATTTACATTGGAATTTTCACAATTTAAATTGAGATGAAACTAAATTGGCAAGGTTCAGATAGCATCTGCTCTTCCACCTAACCTTATATGTAAAACATGAAGAAGAATTGAACAGAATGAATTGAAATTTTACAAACTGAGAATAGATTGAAACTGAATTATCCATAATTTTTTCAAATTATCTCTGAATTTTGCGTAGCTAAAAGTTTTTTTTTTGTGATGTTTTGAATAGTCGTAATGCTTTGAACGATTGGTAACTTGATTGGCAGGTGCGTGGTACCCGAGGTGAGCACACGGAGGCTGAGGGCGGAGTCTACGACATCTCCAACAAGAGGCGCATGGGGCTGACTGAATACGAAGCAGTCAAGGAGATGAATGACGGTATCGCTGAACTCATCAAGATTGAGAGCTCATTGTAAGCGCATTCACCCTTCGATCCACCTACCATCTTGCTTCTACATTTATCAAGCCACAGCAACTCAAACAGTATTTCAATTGTTATTTTATTGGGTTCGTTTGTTCCTTCTCAATTGTATTAATTAAACGCATACGGAGTGGTTTGTCAGAATTTTTATACATCTATAAAATTTCTTGCACAATGTGTTCTGGTTTACCATTTCTGTAAACTACTTGTTGGTATCCTTATGTGAAAATTGGAACTGCACAAGCTTATAGTATTATATATTTTAATATATTTATCAAATATTGCTCCACTATATATTTATTGTTTCAACTGCCTAAATTGACTGTGGTGATATTAAAAAATGTTTGATCATGAAAAGCTTGAATTGAAGGTAGCTAACTAAGTTTGGATATAATCCAATAGAAAACTTACACTTGATCAAATGTGCTTTAGATTGTTGATGAATAAGAACATCATAATATAAAAACTAAAAAGCCGATAGCAATTCCTAGTCAAATTGTCTCGCACAAAAGCAGCTACCATCAGTGTTGTTAACGTGTACTCTATCTAGTAAGTTGCTTTCTGTTCTGAATTCTTAATACTGTGCTTGTTTATTTAGATGATTTCCATTCCTGGTTGTACTGGGAATTGTTTAGAGAAATCTTGATACAGTAGTATGGTTTGTAAGATATTCATCCTACTCATAGTAGTTGGGAATTGAAACTAATGCTCTACAACTGCTCGTTTGCAATTCGTGGTATGTAAAACGCTTCTTGAGGAGAAATTATTATGCTTTGTTATAAAAAAACTTATAATGTTGCTTCTATAGTTCTAGTCCTAGGAAAAAAATTGCTATTTTTTTTTTTCTTTTCTTCACATAAAAGGGCAAGACAAGTAAGTCAGTGAAATGAGGGAGAATATCTATAACACTCGCATTATTCCCCCACCCACCCCAAATAATAATTATATTGTTGGATGAATGTCCACTGTTTAAACAAAATAAACAAGCTGATAAATTTCCATAAAATATACTGTCGTCTGTCAATTGGTGCCCTGTGTATTCCAAGCCATCTGACTCCATTCTCCTCAATCATCCACTCTCATCCTTTGCAATGGTCATGCTACTCGATGATTTGTGAAACTGTTTAGTGGGTTTGTACTCGAGATCTGATGGCATCTGGGAGTGATGTATGAGTTGGTTGGAAGATAAAGTGAAAGGGGATTTCATTGAATGTATTTGGACAGAAAGAAAACATTTGTGGGGACAATTTTGTTTTGTAGTTCTCAATGAAAGCCTGGTGTAAAAAATGAGAATTCTCCAAAGTAATTTTTTGTTTATGCACTATAACTAGTGATTTGGCTATCAAGTCTCAAGTGATCTATTGAAATGAAACCTAGTGGAGATTTCAATTTTTGTGAAGGGTATAATTAATGATTACTTTAAATTATCATAATCACAGTTACTGTATCTCCAGGCATATTTTGATCCAAGCTGGACTAAATTATAGCTCGGCAAGCCTTTGAAATTCAATTTTGTACTGCTAGTGCACTTGCGGTCACATCTTCAGGATGCATTTGAATGTAGCTGGATCGAACACTGTATGTCACAGTGCTGTCCATGTGTTCTGTACTCCCCAGGGAGGAATGGCAACATGATGAGGAAGTGGGTAGCTGTGAGGCTCGACTCGGTCAACGCTGGGGCACTTCATGGCAGCCTCGACTTGGCGGTGGATTCAGGGACCGTGTACCCGCCCAAATTACCCGGTTAATACCCAGCTCATTTTGTAAAGAGAATCGAGAAACAATTTTTTTTCTTGCATTTACATTATTGCTTACAATTCTTGCTGTTTTATAATGGTAAGTCATGGGAAGCATTCATCTGCGAGTTTGAAGAAAATATACGCCTGTCGATCACAAATATAACCACTTGACGAGCCTCGAGATTTACAGACAAAAGATCATCAATTATCTATTGAAACTGGTGAAAAGATATGAGATTGTGACTGTACGTGATCAAACATACATCACTACTGACAGCAGTAGCAAACCATGACGCAGGCCCTATTATTTATTGGATTCACTTATTCGCTTTTACACTTTCTTCTGTATGTTGGTTATTAGACTTGTGACTCACTACAGCTATTCACGATATTTCAATTCAATGTCGATCGTTTCAATACCGAATTAGTTGAACATTGAACATCCCAATTTGATATAGAACCCAAGTCCTACGATTATTGAATCGATCGAAAATATCAAAATCGAAAGGCAACCCTGTAAGGAACATACAAATGTACACATACCCCTATATTTATACATCTATATATATATATATTATATATATATATATATATATATATATATATATATATATATATATTATATATATATATATATATATATATATATATATATATATATATATATATATATATATATATATGTTCATATATTCATAACATATACTGGTATAAATATATGTATAATATATTAGTAATACCTTCGGGTTCTGGTAATGCATTACCCGAGTACAATTGTCACCCGGGTACCCGGGATATGGAAAATGGAGTGTAAAAATCCCAAACTTTGCATAATTGTCTTTACTTTTTTCTATCACTCTTTCCAGGGTCATGATGTGCACATACATTCCAAGAGGGACCGTCGTAGCAGTAGATCTTGCTTTACGTAAACGGGGCAAGGGGGGGCACGAAAAAGGTCTTGCAAGACACAATTTGAAAAGACGAAAAATGAAAGAAAATAAGAAAGAGAAGGAAGGGAAGATGTCTATAGATAGACAAATCGTACATAGATTCATATTTCACATTGCATAGAAAATCAAATATCAGATGGGCACCTTTAGTTCTATGAGAAAATTGATTTTGGCATCTAAATCTCATCTGGAACGCGTTGAACCATATTAAAAAGGTGTAATTTGAAGAAATTTGATGTACTGTTTCAAAATGACAGCTCTGATGCGTAGTTTATGAGTTAGCAGAAATCAACAAACAACGCTATGCTTCTTCCAGATGTAAATTATTCATTACAATTTTTGTAAATTTCCAAAATTCCAACAGTCGTAACGATAACAATGAGGTGGAACTTCCAATAAGGGTCGTTTCTAGGGGTGGGCAAAGAGTGTGACTGCCAGGGGCGCTGTTGACGCACATTTGTGACATCCTATCAATAGTAATATTCCGTAAATCGTATTCTATTTTACTTAAGCATTATTGGGTGGAGTAAATGTTATTATTCGAACAGCATTGTAATCGAATGATGGATTAATTTAGCGTTTCATTTTCTTGGAACTAGCTTCCTTACCACACTAAAGAATTCTTGAATTCCAGAAATTTCGTTAGTTCCCAAACCCGTAGAATCGTATTTAAAAACAGGAATTTTTGAAAATTTCCCTGTGGGGCTTGATTCCTCCCTCACTTGCATTCACAGTTTCTGGGCTCACAATCGAGTCCTTGCCCGTGGCGCTAAAATGAGCCAGAACGACCCTGCACTTACAATAACTATGATTCTCAAATATCAGTTGGGCACCTCCAGTTCTAACTAATTTTGTCATCTAAATCTTATCTGAAACACGTTAAATCGTGTTGAAAAAGGGCTAATTTAAAAAAATTAAGAAAAAAAAAGGCCAGAAGGGGTCCTTCCCCCCTTGTACCCCGCGGGTCGCAGGCTTCGCGTTAACTGGCCTTTGTACAACTGTTCTTATATGGCATTTTCTTTTCCAAACTGAGATCCCCCCCTCCCCATCTTGGTATTCTCAATATTTTTTTCTTCTTCCTGAAAAATACTCGAATGTTATCGAATATGTGGCACCCCATACTTCCTTCCTCCGCGGGTCGCAATTGCTTAGCTTCCCCCCACTTTCAAAACGTTCCGACGCCCCTGTATATATACATATATATATATATATATATATATATATATATATATATATATATATATATGTGTGTGTATAAATATGAAAAATGGTATAAATTAGAGTGGTAAAAATTAAATGATATAAAAAATTGACTTAATTATGAAAATATACTAATGTATCCAATAAAAATTATCTGAGTTCAATAGAAGGTGTGAAACTGAAATGAACAATACGTGAACAATGAGAAAACTCACCAAGGCCAAGATGTCTTAAGGGGACCCTGCTGGGGAGAATTAACATGTAAATATAGCAAACTTTAGGAACACATAGTTCAGAAACGGTCGAATGAATTAAATTGATTTATTTTTATTGATTTTGATTGAAGTGTTAGCTATAAAATTCACCTGTCTGAGTTTTGTGATATTATTATTTATTCTGAACCAAATTTTCTTATAAATGTCTGTAGAAAAGAAAAAAACTACCACGTTTTGACATGGATATTTTTTTTTTAATCTCTAGTTTAGATGGGACATATCTGAATGAGGTCAAATTCATGCAAAATACTGACATCATTAAGCACAAAAAAATGCATGTCTCTAGCACAAATAGTTTCTGAGATATATGTTCCTAAAGTCATGAAATTGTTATTTCTTCCAAACAAGATTTGAAGTTGGAAGTTAAAATTTTGAATATTAAGTAATTGTCATTAGAACTTTAGTAAAATTGTTGACACGGAGGATGATGAAATAATTATTTTCATGACCTATTTATTCGAATATGCGCATGAAATAAATTTATTAGGAATCAGAAAATCACGAAGAAAAATGATCACAAAAAAAAAATTGAAAAAATTATATTTTTTGCCGAAAGGGTCCCCTTAATTTAATAAAAATTGACTTGATTTCTGTCAATTAGGTGTCTTACAAATTTGGCAAGCACAAGCTGTGAAAAACTCTGATTACTTTCTAGTTATAAATCTAATGAAATTAAACACATATGAAAATAATTGTGTCAAATTGCTGTTGTAAACAAGACCTTTCTACTTGTCTCCCAAATTGACGAATGGTATGAAAAAAATGTGACACATTTTCGAATGTGTTGATAGCAAGATAGGCATACTTGCACGGTTTTATATTTTAAGTTTCATTATGTGATTGTTGGTTTTTAGTTTTACACAAATATTTAAAAACAGCAGTAACTTGCACCATGATGGCTTCGTATCTGTTTCTTGTCAACAATAGGCTAGCTGTTCATAAAGCCATCAAATACTTTTCCTCGGCCTTATGTTACAAAAATGGAATGCAATAAATATAATGATAAAGGGTTTGTTATCGGCAAAAGACGAGCAAAGAACTAACATAACTATTGTGTCTGATATATTGAGCACACTACCAGCAGTGGAATACAGATCGTACACTCAACATTTTAGAAATGTTTAATTCAACCGGCCTTGGTTAAAGTAGACCTACATTTCAACATGGATCCCAAATGGATGAGAAATTGCAAAGCAATTGATCAATTCTAAAAAACAAGTGTTCCATCTTATTTTACCAACTATTATCATATCAATTGCAACAACGGAAATCGCCTCTGATGAACGCAATAGGTCCGACGATTCAACTGATCGCCAAGAAAGTTTCTACCAAATTTAATTGGACGAATATAAATGTGTGTAATTCTTCAGAATATTCGAGTCGGTAATTTTTTATGTGTCAAGAGTATATATCAAATTTGTTGAAATCACGTTAGCGTAGCAAGGTGGAAAATAATTTTCAATAACAAGTTTAGCTGAAATTGAAATTATGTTTACTAGTTATGTATATCCAGGTAAACAGTTCTAAGAAATCCCTCAAATATTCTCAAGAAATGAAAGAATCGGTTCTTCTAAAGGTAAGGTATACGTGGATCCAACTCTAGCAGGTGCATCCATAATCGCAAAACATATAGCGTTATCTTTTTTCCTCTATGGTTCCTCTATGTTGAGTACATCGACAAGTAATAATAAATTACTATCAATCATCACATGGCATTGGAAAGGGTAGTGGGAAGAGGATGCCCCCCCCCCCCCCCCCCCGACTTTCAGACGATGGGGGGGGGGGGGGGGGGTAGAGGCAAGAATAAAGTATTATAATTTTGTTCCGTATGGTTCTCGTTGAAACCCCCTGTGTAAATAATCAGATTCTGTATGCAAATTATTCCTTAACTAGTGATATGACTGAAATCCTAGTTCTATTTTCCACTGAATTGAAATCTAGTCGGAAAATTTCATTTTTTGTGAATAGTAATTAAAAAATATAAAATTATGAAATGGCATAATCTCATTGATTTCTAGTATTATTTTAGTGAAGATTACCTAATTTTGATTCGACACTTCTTTTGAAGAGGAAGTCATTTAGGTGTCTCAAATAGTGATAGAGGATTTCTAATGAAAAATCCATTAAATTATTTCACTCTGATTCGATTGAATCGATAAATCTGGTACAAAAAATCTCCTTATAATAACAATTCTTAAAATGCTTATTCATAAAATATTCACAGCTTCAATAGCATTATTCAATAGCATTTGGATAGTGTAATAATAATTCTGTGTGCTGAATTAATGATTCAAATGAGTTGTTTAATCAATGTTTCTATCGCTTAAACCAATTATATTAACGCAAGAATTAAGAAATGAATTGGCCAATTCGGTATTATTTAAACAATAAATATTAATCAACATCCATCCACACATTATATGCGTGCATTATAACATGATTATAATCAAGTCGAGCGATAGATCGACGGGAGCCAAGTCCCGCACGCACGAAACTAAAAGCTTGGATTGGCGATACGAGAGCCACACACATATGCCACAGGCCACGACGTATCAGAGGTGAGCCAAATTGGACCAGACGTTTGGAAGTTATAGCACTGTAAAAAGGGTACATTATCCATTTTTCTTCAACTTCTTCTACATCTTCTTCTTCTCCTACTTTTTTGTCTTACCACAGACAATCGAAATAGCTCGAATGTCTGTGGTCTTATATTCATTTACTACTAGCTGTGACCCCGTGTTTGAGAAACACGGGCCTCTCCTTTTCTCCTATTAACGCTACCTCCCTCCCCACTACCCCTCCTCACTCGACTTCTCCTCACCCACCTCCTCCTCCTCCTCTCCATGCCCTCCTGTCATCGATTCCCTCCCCCTCTCCCCTTTCTCTCTCTATCTCTCCCTCTCTCTCTCTCTCTCTCTCTCTCTCTCTTGCTCTTCTTTTTTCACTCTGCATTACACTTCCTCTCTGTCTCCCCCCTTCCCCCTCACACGATTCGACTGTGTGACGTGTCATTGCCACGACATGGCGTATGAAGCACAACGGTACCAGACAGCGGAGTGTCTGCCATCTAGCGTGTACTTCCGCAACCTTAAGCGTGACCGCAGGAGAGACAGAAAGAAGGACGGACAGACCTGGGTAATTCTTAATATAATACTGTATCAGTGTATTAGGCCCTACAAGAAAAGGTGTATTTTCAATGAGAGTGATTGAAAATAGACTCACTCCCCAATTGCCACTTCAAACGGTTGCAAAATTCACCGTACTACGTAACCCATCGTTTAAGATTTTATCGACAGAAGTTGTCACTATAAATCCTTTATTTTTCGGCCTTTCCATACCTAACTATCAGTTCTTGTATGAAAATAAGAACATTTATTTTGATTTGACATCCTCACCAGTGTGTAACAATTTCTAACATAATTATGTTCTGTTCAGGTGATTTTCGGTTGAATTCGCTACCACAATTGTTGCTACAAAAGATTGCGTCCCAACTGACCTCATTCCGAACTGACCTCATCTATTGAAAACCCTGTATAATAGCAAAAGAGGTCAGTTAGGAATGGAGTCAGTTAGAAAAGAGGTCAGTTCGGAAAGAGGTCAGTTAGGACTGCTATCAAACGGGCTCTCTTTAAATGAGGTCAGTTGGGAAAGAGGTCAGTTAGGAATGAGGTCAGTTAGGAAAGAGGTCAGTTCGGAAAGAGGTCAGTTAGGACTGCTATCGAACGGGCTATCTTTAAATGAGGCCAGATGGGAAAGAGGTCAGTTAGGAATGAGGTCAGTTAGGAAAGGGGTCAGTTCGGAAAGAGGTCAGTTAGGACTGCTATCGAACGGGCTATCTTCAAATGAGGTCAGTTAGGAATGAGGTCAGTTAGGAATGAGGTCAGATGGGACAGGGGTGTGTGGCTAAAAACGGTAGGCGGGTATCTTTATAGGACGCATGTTTTATTGGGGTGGGACTTCTTTCAAGTACGCTCGCATCAACTTACCACGCCGTGGCATTGCCGTCCACATTCATACCAACATTGATTAGCTTCTAATAGAAGAGCAATGATTTCCACAATTGGAAAATAAATATCGTAACTTGGATAAACGTTAACCATGCCAAATTCTTTTTTGAAACTGCCAAAATATGTATAATCTCAATTACCTTTTCAAGAATCTTAACTTGAAGCTGCACTTAAAGCTATGTAACTTTGCATTTAGACCAATGCGCATAATAACAGTTGATGATTTCTTGTAACATTCAGTCACACGCCGTATATACCTACACATGTCTTACACACAATTACTACTACGCAAATCTTACTGTTTATTTTCGTTATAATCGATTAGATCTGCATTGGTTTGGAGTACATTTGATGATTTTTCAACGCAACCATCATAATTGGCCAAAATTATAATATATGGGGCTAATATATCAATATATAATAATATAATTATATAATAATATAATAATAATAATATAATATAATAATAATATAATATAATAAGATAATAAGATAATATATTATAACGAATGGGGCAAGTGCTTTAGCACTGTGCAACATAAGCCATGTGCAACAATAATAAATATATCATAAAATCCACATGACTAATTCCACATAATATGGAACGACGGTCTACGTGTATATTCCATTATAATTGAATAGCACGTATCTTATCGCACGTGTATTCAACAAATACATGCTGTATTTTATTCTCAAGTTGAATTAATTAATTTTTCCAACAAATATAGAGAATGACAATAGGCATATAAATAATGATTATAAAGAAAACAAGGGCGAAATAAAGAATATGAAGTAGTTCTTTGGGTTATAATATTATCGAATGAACTTTTAGTATGAGTGCGTAAACTAATGGGCATTCATTATCTTCGAAATTATCGATTTTAAAATGCATTTTCGACTTTCGATTTCCATGTTGTTTGAATTTGAATTCCGCGTCAATTCTAAATGGGTTTGGTTGGAGAAAGTTGATGCGAGACCTCTTGTCGTCCTCGCCGTAACCAATCACAGGGTGCGGTAGTAAGTCCGCTAGTAAACGCGCGAGAATCTCGGCAGTGATTCTGTATCGAAACGTGTTACAAAACTGACAACTAGAATTAGTTTTGATTTTCAAGATAATAATATTCTTATATAAAATTAGTCAAACGCAGCATATGCTTTGTAGGATGAGCGCGATTTTGTGTGCATATATAATACCTTTTTTCCGTCCCTGACAAAATTGTTACAGAATAAAAATCAATTAACAAAATTACATAACAACATTAACAGAACAAATTATAAGTAGTAAGTATAAGTAACAAAATAAAAGAGGGAAGTGAAATAGTTGATGTATATATATATATATATATATATATATATATATATATATATATATATATATATATATATATATATATATATATATATAAATATATATATATATACATACCGGTACATCGGAACAAACAGTAACGTACAAAATAGAAAGATTAAATATATATTAACATATAATTATATGAAATATTTCAAAAATATCCAAGTCTATCAATGGAAAGTTAATTATAAAGATGATTCCTTAGAATACGTATTGAATCTTTCAATACTGACATACCAATCTGGTATTTTAAGAAATTATCTGATTAGAAACGTTTACAAAATTGACTAAATAAATTGGAAATTGTTTCACGGGAACCAACAAATAATCCCATGAATTATATATCTCTTATATTGTACGTTATTGGATGAGCGAAGCGAAGGCTCAATTTCACCATACTGGAAAAAAATAATCAATGTTTGTTTTTTTGTTGGCGCCCCACAGGTCAAACTAAGGAAAATATCCTGATGAAACTTGGCATACTTATATGTCATCATCTAACTCGATACTGTATGGTTTTGGGCTCAATCGGTCACACCACTTCTGAGGAAAATGATTTTGAAGTTTTGAAAAACCCCATGACAATAACCCACAGTGGGACAAATTATATAATATTCATCTCCGACTGGATTCAAAATTTCACGGAATGTGAGCACAAAAATGATACATATGAATACAAACTTATACTTGAATCAGATATGCCGTCTTGAAGATAGAAGTTATTATGTCCCGTTTTTACATCAATTTGAACAATTTTGAATATTAATTTCATTCAATATCATATTCTATTGGTTCAACAATTAAAACTACATCTGGAAGACTGAGACTTTATTATTTCTAATCCAAGGTGTTTATATTACGAGTACATTTCATACAAAGCACTTATCCTGAACAGAGTCGATAAAGTAGCATAGAACAGAAAATTCTTTGAAGCTTTAAAGCTTTATTTCATTAGCTTTATTTCATTATTCGACAATTTTATTCTTACATGCTCATCCATCAACGCGGAAACACATAACGCGTTTTCCTAGTACTGAAAAAATGGTGAAGGTGTATGTATACACATTGATTTTAGATCTCTTGCGGCCATAAAGTTTAGGATTCCTTATGGTCATATCAGTGGTTATATTAGTGAAAATTTAGAACTGCGCATATTAAATCAATTATATAAAGAGGTAGTCTCCGTGCGGATACTGGGAGGGGGGGGGGGGGGGGGGGAAGGCGCATCACAGCCCCGCAGGGATTTTCTTAAAAAAAATCACTTTTTCAAGTATCTTTGTTACTATATGGGAATATGTAGGCCTAGGCTATAGTGCATTATTTGCGCCAAGTATACGCGTATTTATTAATGGGAGAAGAATATTTAGGGGAGAATCATTCAAATTATTGAGCATGAACATGAAATAATGTGGTTTGAAGAATATCGATTTATTCACTGTTCAATTCTTCTTTGATAATGTTCATTATTCAAGAATATTCGTTATTCCACAACTGCGCAGATTGAAATTAAGAGCTGCATCTTTGAAGTTTAGAACTGCGCATATTAGGGTCAACTGCGCACTAATATAACCCCTGGGTCATATCAGTAAAATATGCAAGTTTCATGCTTTAGTCACGATTGCACGGTTTTTACATTCACAGACTCCACTATACGAACAGGTGATGCTATAGTCCCTATTGTGAAATATAGGTCTATTGTGTTTTAACATATTCAACACGGCATTTGTTATATGGACGCTTACCAGGGGTCTTATTGGCCTCACATAAACGAAGGAGGATAAAATGGCAGCTATAGGCGGGGTTTCAAATGAGGTCAGTTCGGAAAGAGGTCAGTTAGGACTGCTATCGAACGGGCTATCTTTAAATGATGTCAGTTAGGAATGAGGTCAGATAGGAATGAGGTCAGTTAGGAAAGAGGTCATTTCGGAAAGAGGTCAGTTGGGACTGCTATCGAACGGGCTATCTTTAAATGAGGTCAGTTGGGAAAGAGGTCAGTTAGGAATAAGGTCAGTTAGGAAAGAGGTCAGTTCGGAAAGAGGTCAGTTAGGACTGCTATCGAACGGGCTATCTTCAAATGATGTCAGTTAGGAATGAGGTCAGTTAGGAATGAGGTCAGTTAGGAATGAGGTCAGTTCGGAAAGAGGTCAGTTCGGAAAGAGGTCAGCTCGGATTGAGGTCAGTTGGGAAAGGAGTCAGTTAGGATGAGGTCAGTTCGGAATGAGGTCAGTTCGGAATGAGGTCAGTTGGGATTCGTGTCAGTTGGGACGTCACCCTACAAAAAACATACAATTCGAATAATGCTAGCATTCATGCAATTGTCTTGTTGAACGAGTTAATGAGTGATCCACTTTGGGCCAACTACCATTCATTCTGACTTCCTTCCTTCTGGTACAGCCATCATTAGTAACTGTTCATTACATCATTTGTAATAATGGGACAACAATTTCGCTTTTTTATTTATATTGGATTACCGACGCAGTGTATTGATGTATTGACTTCGGTTGAAGGAGTAACGAGATTATGAGATGAATGTTTCTTATGTAATGGAAATGATATTGAAAGATTTCCACGAAAAAGCACCTGTAAAGAAGGACTAGGGTGGGGATCGAACCCTCATCTCCTGTATCACATGAAAGAAGACAGTTCTTCTCTTTATGGCGGAAGTGTGAAAACCAGACGCGTAGGAAGTGAGGGGGGAGGGGTAAAACTGACCCCCCCCCCCACACTGTACAATCACCTATATACTGTCATCAGATTTTACACCAACTTTTACGCCAACTTTCAAAATATGCTTTCAAGTTGGTCAAAGAACAATAAAAGGGCTAGACATATTCCGCCTCCGCCGGCTGTGGCTCAGACCCAGTGTATACGAGAGCCCACACACTACCGGTACCTTTTGATTTCAAGCGCACCAAGTCATCAAGCTATGGGCCCTGCACCTTTCCACTGCCGTGACTCGAGCGTTCTTCGTCTCCGTATAATGTGCAGGCTTCTTCAGAGCCCCTGATTGTGCACTAGCTCCAGTCGTCGGTGTGAGACCTAGACCTCGGCTCGATTAGCAGGTGGTGGATCCGTGATCTCCAGGGTTGTCGTCGGGAGCAATTGATTGGCTCCCGAGAACCCATAACCCATGCCGGTAACGTGTGGAGTGAGGGCCTATACCAAGTTAAGACCGTCTCAAGCAGACAGTGTTCAGAAAGAGGAATCTTTTTTGGTGACCAGAGTACATGGTTAGGTGGTACTGAGCGTTGCGTTCTTATTTCATTTTATCTGCTTTTCTTATTTTATTTTTTATATTGGGTTTAACGACGCACTGTTATGATAGCGCAGATCTGATGGCGTCGGATGGATGATTAATGAGATGATGGGATGATGAGATGAAGGTTCTTGGGCGATGGGAAGGAAGCGGTCATGGCCGACTTATATTATTACTTATAACCATCCCGGCATTAGCTTAGACTACAGAGGGAAACCATGAAAAACCCCTGTAAAGATGGTCGGCGGCGGGGATCGAACCAGGTTCGAAATTCTCCTCGCCATCCAGATCACACGAAGCGAGCGCGTGAACCACTACGCTGCATGTGCCGATTTCTTTACACTTTCTTTTTTTCGTCTACACTTACTTTTCTATTTCTTGCCCGCTCCCTCCATATGCTTGAAACATCCACAAATTGGCACAAACGTTGACAACTATGGACAATTACATGGACAGATTTCAGAATCCAGATATCTACTGCAATACAGCGATGGAAACTGCAGCACAAAGTATTATCAATTGTATTTAAAACAAAACTCCAACACTCGACTAATTAATTGCGATTGATTGAAAATATTTTATTCATTAAACTGTATCTAAAAATATATGGAACCGACCCGAACCGTTGAACCGCATTAATCCGATTGATTCAGTTGGTGTTATTGTCCAAAGCTCTTGTGCGATCAAATGGGCATGGATTAGGGAAAGTCTCCAAGTAAACCCATCGACTGTTGTGAAACCATCGTAACACGTATTACGTGGTCCGTGACACTGCGGGGAGGGGGGCTGGAGGAGGGAGGTGTACCAATCTGTTTTATGCATAATGCACAGGTCGAAAACTGTAATGTTTTTTCTTGATCCGCACGATGGTATAAACCAGAGTATAGGGGTGCGTATTAGATTGGCCTGGATCAAGAAGCCATCGCAAGTCCACCGACATTGAGACAAACAAAGAATCCTAATAAAGAAAAACGTGTTCTGCATTTCAATATCCGGCATAAACCCCCACATGTCTTGATGTCATTTTCTTCAGCCATCAGTATTGTTCTATTACCCTTCTCTGGCCCCTATTGTCTATTAAATATGCCCATCAGGTAGAATATTTAAGGATACTGGTTCGAATCTTTTCTTTTTTCCCCCTTCTATCCCCACCAAACGCTCCTTTCACAAGCCTCCGGCGACATACTGTGAGCCGAATCGCTCTTCGGTAATACTCGGTGTCATGTACTGCTGTACAATACTGCGGGCTACTGCCAACACCAGTCGGCCATCTATCTGCGAGCTGTAGGAAGCTGGCTGGAGTAGCAGCAGCATCATCTAGCAGTACACCGAAAACAGTGCAATCGTGTTCACATGCTAGTTGCAATGTTATGACCGTAGTTGTTCATTCTAGTCAAGTAGTGCAACACGATCCTCACAATATCGCTCTCAGCACTCAGCACCATTCAAATATTGAGGTAAGATCGCACAGGAACACTAGTATTCACTATTGTTGTTTGGTATGTGAGATGTGTTAGGTTGAATAGAATGAGCCCAAGGCTTGGACACAGTACAGTTGTTCCGAGCATAATAATTATTTATTACCATCATTTTGATTGACGTATGGAATAGGGATCTCTATTGTCATGAGTGCTTTTCACGCGAAGAGTGAATATTTCATCAGATTTACTGATATACCATCGCTGTATCCATGACACATTTTAATGGTTTATCAAAAGGGTCGAAACTGGAATACTTTTCCATATACCAAGCATATTATTCTGAAGATATATAAAGAAAGCTGAATTAATACGTTAGCTTGGATTTCTACTACCTGGCATCTACTATATGGAAATATTACTACCAAGATACCAGGAAATTATTAATTTATATATTATTCATTTTTGGGAAGATGACTTCTACCTGGAAGTACTGCTACCCGTATATTAGGGTTAGGTTAGGTATGGGTAGTAAGTAGTATTCCCAGGCAGAAGTACCAGGGCGAAGTATTTTTTGGAGGAAAATAATATTTGAATTATGTCAACTCAGTAGCGGTAGTAGTAATCCCAGCTAGTAATATATATATATATATATTTCACCAGCACATATATATATATATATATATATATATATATATATATATATATATATATATATATATATTCATATATGTGTGTGTGTGTGTGTGTGTGTATATATAATCACGTAAGGGTATTAGGACTTGACGAAGGAAAAGCGTACATATTTCTTAAAGTTCCCAGATAATAATGGTTATAACTTGATGATAATACAAACAATTGAAAAAGTGTTCCGAAGGAGCGAATGCTATTGGGTCTAGTGCATCGACCTCATAACCGAGCTTAAAATTAAGAAAAAGATAAGAGGAAGAGCATGACGTATTTGCTCCTCAATTCGATCTACAAAGTTGTTCAACGCGATTTCGACTAGCTAACTTCGAATACTCGGCTCAAATTAAAAGTTTGGAGGGAGACCCTTCATAATACTGAATGAATATTTCTAAAACATGTTATTGGTAATTGAACCCTATATAGTAACATTGTACGATCTTTGCTCAACTTTGTTTGTTGACACTATATACAATACACACTATACACTATAAATAATCTAACACGCCAAATGATGGATAGATTATAATTAACTTACTTTACACCGTATTATTGTTCATTGTTTCAATTTTGTTTTTCACTAGCCCTTATATAACCTAAGCACACTATCACCATTGGATTAGGTACGTACGGGTCAAGTGTCAAAAAAAAAAAAAAAAAAATCCCGGGGGGGGGGAGACGAGACTCAAATGTGAAATAGAATACGCCGATAGAATAATTTGAAAATATGCTCAACCAACTCTAACTTCATAAAATAATTTATAATATTTTATTTATCACAAAATAATTATTCTTTTTATTCTAATGATGCAATTTCAGTCCAGCTTCGGTCAAGTTTCGGGGGGGGGGAGGGGGGGGCCACGCCATTGTCAAGGTTGGTCAAATTTTACCCTCCCCTCATATAAGTAGGCCTAATACTGCTATAGTATAGCTACAGAATAAAGAAGGCAGGCCTATCTGTACACATTTGCTCTATGGTAGGCCTATATCATGCTACTGCCAGAAGTAGCTCAGTGGTAACGCGCTCGCTCCAAGTGACAGCTGAGATTTCCCTAACGGAATTACACATTGATATGAAATAAGTGGGATATGCTATGAGAATTTGAGAATTTTTAATTTATTCGGCGGGCCACGCCTTGTGCACTTCTGGTGTTGCTGGTCTGGACTCAATAGAATTTTGAGGAATTTCACTGGCAGAAAACTAAAATACAGTTTTTGTAGTTTCTCGCAGTTTTTCTATTGTTATAAATAAACTGTGTGGAATGAGAAATCAGCTCACATCTAAACGTGTTATGATTCTTCTTTCATTTGAGATTGAGAATACGCAAGCTCTCTTATAGCCTCAAGCATTACTGATTTACTATATGAATGATTGCCTCGGCTTGGTTGATATTTACATGGAGACCGAATTCTCGAAGTAAGGTAGGCTACTTAGGCTCATAGACAGCTAGGCCACGCAAATACAAGTGTACTACATTCCAAAAATATTTCATATTGATTTGCTATATTTACACTTGGTTTGACCAGTAGGCACGTATTTCTGGCCGCGTTTCTGTCATGCAAAACGGAAATCTTTGTTTGCTCACCAAAAAATAGTACATTTGAAATGTCGATCTAAAACATTAATCACGCTATATCAAATGATTCACCGTTTGATTGAATTGTGAAGAACTATTTTCAAAGCACGCATTAAAATTCAGCTTGTTCAATTTAATATTTATTGTTTGTTTATTAGTGACATAACTGATAACCGACATGGACATTCCAACATCAACTTTCTTGTCTAGGCTCTATCGTCATGGTTCTACTCTCTCAATGGATTAACACAATGCAAGTAGCCAATCGTATTACATCTTCACACGTCCATCTCACGCATTTCAATGGCATTTTAATTATGTTGAGAAACGAAATACACGGGTACCTCGCTGCTATAGAGAATGGAAGTGTCGTGTGAAATTTTGGTATTAGGCTTGTATCAATATTCTATTCTGCACTTTGAATGCAATCGTCTATACGTAATGATGAGCCCATAATATAATCCGTGTCAAAAAGTACAAGAATAGAATACGTAGGGTATATATTCAACTTTCAAAACCAATAATAATTATCATATAAAAAAACGTGCCTGACCAGTAGCTATAGCCTCGGGTATTGTTTGTGCATATTATGTAATATTGTGTAATATTAGGTAAGTGCAATTAGTCGTCGGAAAAGAATGTGAATACCGGTATGCAATACTCGTATGCATGAGAGAAGCAAGTTCGAACCACCCGTGTTACAGTGGTGTGGGATAGGGGGGAGGCTCTCTCGGAACCTTCTATATTCGTCTGAATCAATTTGTTAGGTCTCATTATTACGCCATCAAATATGATTTGGTACGAGTTCGATGTGCCACGAGATCAACACCAATCAAAATAATAATTAGTCTACTCTTACAACTCTGGATGTGAATTGCAAATTGTAATTAGCTTTTGACAGTCCGTGAGTATTCATAGGCAATTGTTATGGTGATAACATTGATACTACACGCGAGTGTAATCCTATACCGGTACTGAATTGATTTGATTAGTCGTTTCAAGATAAGTTACATAAGCATATTGTTTGATTACATCGACATGGTTAATAAACATTGTTCACAGTTCTCAATTCATCTTTCACGAGCCCATGTCCCGTCGTAGCTGGGAAGACTATCAGACGACCATCTATGTGGCCACCCATCAGACATGGGCAGTAACTATAGTCCAGATACATGTATCTTAAGATACGTATTTTAGTTACATTTGTATCTTGTATTCAGTATTCCAAATAAATGCTTGGAATTCTTCTTGTATTTTGTATTTCAAATACTCATTTTCAATATAACTTGTATCTTTTTCAAGCTTTTTTAAATACAAGATGAATATTTTTCAACGATCAAAAGTAATCCAATAAAATAGTTCTTCTTCTTCTTCTTCTTCTTCTTCTTCTTCTTCTTCTTCTTCTTCTTCTTCTTCTTCTTCTTCTTCTTCTTCTTCTTCTTCTTCTTCTTCTTCTTCTTCTTCTTCTTCTTCTTCTTCTTCTTCTTCTTCTTCTTCTTCTTCTTCTTCTTCTTCTTCTTCTTCTTCTTCTTTTTGACTGGCCTTTGGACTTTTTGTACATCCTTATTTATTGGCCAAGTGGTTCTTTTGGATTTGATGTAATTCTGCAAATTAGAACTGATTCTTTATACAATAATAAAGTCCTGGATGATTATTCTAAGATAAACAGCCTTTTTGACCCTATACATCCATAGCCAGATTATTAGTCGATAATATTGCATTTAAATAAGTAAGTTAGGATCACATATGGAATACGATATTATAATCAGGAGCATTTCATTTTCCAAACGGAGCTATAATTATCTAATTATGCTTGTTGTAAAAACCGAAGCAAAAAAACAACGTATAACATATTAAAGATGGCCTAAGGACTCTAATGATGTCTCCATCTTCTTTCCTGAGACTCACCAGGGCCTACCCGAAAGTTCAGACTCGAGTCATGGATGTTGGTTTAACTCTCTCGAGCCAATGGATATCGAACTACTAATATACCTTGCGAACTGTCTTGAACTACTGTGTTATTATAACTAGAGTTATACATTAGTTATAATTAAAAAATATGTTCATTAAGGTAACTATAAACCAGTGCCACCACCTTGGGGGTGGATCTACTTAGCCAGTCGTTTACGCAGAATGGTCTTTAATATTCTATTCCTATACGTCCTTCTTCATTGAGAAGAATATTTATTTTGCTATTTAGTAACTCACATTCCAATATAATGTGATTTAGGGTCTGAACTTGCATATCTGGACATGGACATGTCAGTTTCGCTCATTCCTTTTCTGTGTAAATGTTGTTTACTGCTCCAGTGCCCTAATCGCATTCCAATGAATGTTGTTATTGCTGGTTTCCTAAGACTGGTTTTGTGAAACCACGGTTCCTTCCTCATTATTGGTTGTATTCTATTATAATAGCTAAGGTGACATATCTTACATGTTCTCTCCACATATTCTCCCTTTTCTCAGTTATAGTTTGCTTGATCTGGTTGAGAATATCTGCGTACGGTACTTTGATTTCTAGTTTTTTCTAGTTACAGTTTTTTGGTTTGCAAGTTGGTCCACTATCTCGTTGCCTCTTATCCATACATGGCTATAGGTACACATGTTAATATTAGATTGATCTCCTTATTTTGTAGTTGGTAAATGCAGTCACTGATCCTCGAAATAATCGGGCTCTCTTTGCTGTTGTTTACTGCATTTTTCAATGCCAGCAACGTACTTAACGAGTCTGTCGCAATGAGAAACTGATTATTCATGTTTGTCTGTGAGGTGTTCCCTGATGTATACTAGGGTCGGCAAAATTGCAGTAGCCTCGGCCGTGAAAATCGAGGCGTGGGGTGGTAACAGATACTTTATTCTCGTGTTGTACCACCATACATGGTAGTAAGAGATCGTAGTACGTTTATCACCTTTTCACATCTATTGATAAAATCTTTAATATGTGGTAGCCATGTAGATTTACTGTCGAATGTAGCACCCAAAATTTTAATATTTGGTGCAAAGGCAGTGTCGTTAACTGTTACTTGGAAGTTTGGTATGAACTGCTTCTTTGTGAATAAGATAGTCTTACATTTTTCTGTTGACAATGTTAATCCATGTCCATCGGTCCATTCGTTGATGTTCTGTAGGGAATAGGTGATAGATTCTGTTGATACGTGTAGGGATTTAGAGTTACCGGTACTGTATATAATTTCATCATCTGCAAACTGTAGTATTCTACTTGCTGGATCGATTACCCGGAATAAATCTATAGTATATACAATATAGAGTTGTGGACTAAGAGAAGTGGACTAATATATAGGTTATTCCATCTGATCCAGGGGAGGTGTCTTTATGTTCTTTAAAATAACTTATACATCTTCCAATGTGAAATGATTCGTCAGAAAGTGACAATCCTTTTTGTCTTGACGACTATCCAATTAAATATGTTGGTTTCTGTTGGACAGTACGTACTTGGTGATAGATTATCTAAAAATGCATCTATCGATCCTGTATCCAGGTGATTCATATACTTAGGGGCTCTGGAGAATCTATGTATCTTCTGATCATATTCCAGACTTGAGTGATGGGAGTTTCATTATTGATTGTCGAGCAGAAGTTTTCCCAACCTTCCCTCTTTCTTTCTTTCAGGTACTTCTACACTTAAGCTTGCACTGGACGAAATCTGATGAAAATCTCAGTCGTCATAGATCTTCTATATTGGGACAAAGATAGTATTCGCATTGGTACTAGTTTGGTGTACTCCTGATCCCACCACGGGGTAGGAGTATTATAAGGTCCATACATTCTTTTTCCCGGATCCTTTGGGTTCTTGTTTAGGAGTTTCTCCCTCTTGGGAATAGCCTCGTCAGCGGCTTTGTTTAAAATGTTTATGAAATACCCAAATTGTTCCTTGGCTGTTCTCTTAAATTGTATTTCATAATTATGTGTCTTAGGCAATCTGTGTGTTTATTGTAGTCCTGTATTTGTACCAATCCGCTTTGTGGGTCAACCATTTTCTAGGTGTGTTACCCGATATTGGAGGCTCCTGTTGAGACGTTATGAATATTGGACAATGATCGCTCCTTTTGGAGTCCTTACCTATTTGCCAAATTGAATTGATGTTACAAATATCCGGTGTGCAAAAGGTCAGGTCCACTGCACTCTTTCTTCTTCCCGGCATAGCCGATCCGTCATCAAGAACTACGAAGTTCTGCGTCCATGCATTCCATCAATTCTCTACCTTGAATATCGTTATAATCACTCCCCCAAGCTATTTGTTGAGCATCGAAATCTCCTGCTATACCGGTTCCGCAACATGCGGGAACGGTCCAAGACATTCTGGGGGAGAACGGAAGGTCCGGTCGGTGTCGCGCTGGGGAATTCATGCGTAATTGGCTTAGTGCGTAGTGAGGCTGTGCGTTCAAGGTATATGCAGTGTGATAGTTATAACAATAGTAGTGAGAAGTAAAGTAACAACAGGACCCCTATTCCTGAAATGAAATTATTTAAAATAAAATATGTCCATATGGTTCAACGGTGAAATATAAATAATTTTCTCATTTTAATATAACAATAGATTAGCCTATTCCTGAACAGTAGTCTTTGATTGTCTTGGCGCATCTGATTCTTCCTATATAGTCTTCGGGTCTGTCTCTGTCAGCTTTTCTAGATAAAGTTTGAATTTCTGTAAGTTTGATGGGAGGTGTGTCATTTGGAGCTCATTCCAGTCTCTTATACCCTGGCTTGAGAATGAGTGGAGTCCGGCGCTGGTGTTGTACCTCGGTACAGCTATTTTACATTTTACATGGGTGGGTATTTCTTGACACTCATCCTATCCCGAGTTGGTAGCATGTTGGATAATTCTACCCATGCCGGATGTTCAGTCCATATATTATACATATAAATTAGCCTCCTACGCTTCTTTCGCACTTCTAGCGATTCCCATTTCTGTCTCCTTTGTAGTGCAGAGTTGCTGGAGTATATGCTGAAATTTCTCGTAACGTGCCGGACTGCTTTTCGTTGCACTTTGTCAACATTTGTTTTCAAATAATCGTGAAAAGGGCTCCAGATTGGAGAACAGTACTCCAACAGTGGTCGAACTATGGATGGGTAAGCTCTCTCTCTTCCAGTATTTGTACCATACTTGAGGTTTCTAGATACGAAGAATAGGGATTTGAATGCCCTGGATACTGTTGTATTGATGTGGACATCCCATTTCATTTGGGAATTCAGAGTGACTTCAAGATACTTGCAGCTAGTGGTTCTGGACCCCTATTCGCTAACTTTTGAGCCGGTGATATAAGACCGTTTCATTTCACTGTGAGACGGTACTCATCTCGCGTGAAATGACAACTCGACTACATCGCGATTCTCTTAGAGGCAGTGAGATCAACAGTCAACGGAAACGTGTTGTTTCCAACGGAGAACGGGTATTTGGTAAAATTGAATGCAATCAACCAATCACAACAACGACATAATTTCTACAAGGCTGTGAACGACTCTGGCTGTGGGGAAATCAGAGGTTATAAACATGTTTTTTGACAGATGGTCAAAAGTATACAATCTTAGGTAGACATAGGCCTATACATTTTGATGAATAAATGAGACAAAAATAGCAGATTTTTTTGTACTAGCACCGGCAAATCATCTCTTTATGTCGTCGATTAGAGTCCGAACGATCCTTCAAGGCAGCCTATATAATTTGATAAAATCTGCAACTCGAAATAGAGAGGTTCCGTGTTAGGCCTAGAGTTTATTTGTCTCCTTCGTTGCCGCATTCTTTTACGTGAAGCATTGTGCTCGAAGCGAGCTTCTTCGAACATGTTCAAGTATCGTCATGCATTCGTCTTATGAATTCATTCAATTTTAATTCACTTGTCAAATTGTTAGAATGGAATTGAAATATCCATGGTCCCTAGCATAAGCATAAGAATGAACCAAAGGCATTGACTGCATTGTAATTAATTTTTGTTTTGACATAAGTTGGAGACTTTGAGCTCTATAATTCGACTAGACCTACATCACACTATTACACTAGGTCTAGAACATGACAACCTAGTTATAAACTAAGTTATTGTTATTTAGGATGAGACTAGGAAATGGATAAGTGTATGGATGGTATAGCCATTGAGTGTATATTGGTATAGCCTATACCTAGGCCTAGGGGTTTGTATAAATCACTTGATTGACATTACCGCATAGGCCTCAACTATACGTGTTGGCCCTAGTCAAGACGGTCATCAGTATTAATCATAACATAGGTTGGTCATTAATTGATCAACGTATACTTGGTATGGGCCCAATATAAATTGAAAATTACGTTGGTTCGTGAAGAGTCAACTTGACTTGAACTTGAATTTCTCAAAGTAGTGGCACGAAAATGTATTTATATAATATCAAACTGTACTATTTATGATTGGGAATAATGTGAAATAATATTCATATACATATGTATATATTTATCGAGTTATTTTTATATAAGACACATCAATCACTCATAACGTTACAAAATTACTGCCAATGTCCATAACCTTTAACCCGTCCCACGTCGATCTCACGAGTTTGGTTGACAGTGAGACGAACTCACTGTGAAATGAAATGAGACGGACATTTCACGCGCGAAAATAGTTAGTGAATAGCGATACTGGCTTTCATCTCATTTCACCGTGAGACAGGCTCATCTCACTCTCACAAAAGTTAGCGAATAGGGGTCCTGGGTAGTATTGATCCTCCAATGCTGTAGTCGTGGTCCACTCCACCTGAATGCGTCGTTCTGAAGGTTATTCGTTGCGTTTTATCTACGTACAACTTCATGTTGCTTACGTTAATCCACTCACCGGCTGTATTCAGGTCATTCTGTAGTGCCTCACAGTCACTTGTGGATGTAATTTTATTATATAGGATGCAGTCATCCGCGTAGAGCCTTATGCTACACTTCAATTCTGTGCATATATCATTTATAAAAGCTAGGAAGAGTTGGGGTCCTAGTACGCTTCCTTGAGGAACACCGGATGTCACAGGTATTGAGTCCGATAGTACCCCTACTCACACTTTCTGTGTACGTGAAAAGAGGAACTCCTGGATCCATTTGACAATTCTCTTGTCAATGTGTGACATTCTTGTCATCTTGTCGATGAGTAATGCTTGATGTACAATGTCAAATGCCTTGGACATGTCGAGTAGAATGGCATTTTCTTGGCCTTTATTATCTTTGGCATTCGTAATAATTTGTGTTAGCCCTGCTAGGCTAGCTTCACAAGAGTAACCGCGTCGAAATCCGTATTGAAAAGGATTGAGGAACTGTGTGTTGGCCCAAAGGTCATGAAGATAGTTGCATATTAATTGCTCGAATAATTTACATGTAATGCAGGTAAGACTGATAGGGCGATAGTTTTCTACCTTACCCCTCTTTCCCCCTTTAAAAACTGGAATAACTATGGCAGTCTTCCACTCCTCGGGAATAGCTGAATTATTTAGACATATTTAAAAGATAATCATCGACAACTACTCTTATCTACTCATCGACAACAAACAATCTACATAGGCTGTTGTTTGTTCATTTCCTATAGTTTCAAAAGTTGGCTTCCAATGTTGTCGGGACCTGGTGCCGAGTGGGTTCTCAATTTTAATTATGCCCGGTGGAGTTCGCCTGATGGTGAAGGGGATGTGATTTGGCTCCTGGAGGCCAAGTCTTGAATCCTCGCGATTTCAAGTCGCTAGCGGTTTCGCATCGAAAGCGCCGAAAATGGCACCTAAGCCAGTCTCGAATTCAAAAACACAAACCACTAGGCGACTTGAAGTCGCGTTTTTTTAGCGGCTGAAATCACGAGCTATTTCGTCGTGGTTACAACTTTTGGGCGGTTTCAAATAGGTGATTTGGAATAGTCCGCCAACATTGAAGTTGTATTTAGTACAAGCAGAACCTTTTTCCAAGTGTAAAATTTTAATTACCGGTAGTGATGGACGACATCGTAAATATACAAGCTATTGCTGACTTAGAGTTGGCAGAAATTGCAGCTCATAATATCTATCCTCGTTTCCATAATCGGGAAGATCCTTTTATCACATTATCTGATGTTAAATTCATAAAAATCTTCAAGTTAAATGAGCAAATGGTGAGGGATTCAATTGAAGAATTGAGAGTCTTTATTCCTCCTAAAACTCGAACTTCTGCAATTGATGTTAAAACAAAGGTGATTATGTATATTTCTACTATCATTATTGTATTCACAACTTTGAATTTATCACAATTCAGTGTATTTGAAATGAAATGCTTCATATTAGTTAGTTCAGCCAATAGCTATTGATGAAGTAGGCTCAGCCTATGGCTAGAGTATTGCTATGGCCAGTCTTCAACTTCATTGTTGTTTATTTTTATGCAGGTTCTTGCTGCACTCCGATTTTATGCCATCGGTGGCTCCCAAGACTCAATGCCAACCGTGGCATTGAGGTTACACTTAACCTCTTCCCAAGCATTAATTCGATCGAGCTCACTGCAGTGAGCAGTGCTGTTGAGCAGTGGCTTGAAGATTATTAGTATTAGACATGATCGATTGTAACCCTAAAATATCTTGATCTGTCAAAAGTGTCAACCAATTATGGTCCCAACTTCCAACTAATGGTGCTTGGCACGTGGGCGCTGCATTTGCATATAGTTTATGACGAGCGTTGTGATTGGTTCTTTCAATTGGAACTATTCGGATGAGTGGTTTGAAATCACCTCACCGCAAACCACCATACACTGAAATCACTGTCGCCTTGGAATCACTTTTCGAATTTCGAGACTACCTTTTTGACATTCACTGAAATCACTAATGATTCCACGGCGCGGTTTGATCTCATATCGCTACTGAAATCCGCCGGTTCAAGACTTGGCCTCCAGTTCTCTTGGTATGTACTGTGAAGTGGGTTCATTTAGAGTTTTCATTCCAAAAATGCGGCCATAATTTGAATTTAGGGAATTTGCTTTCTCGATAGGTGTTGTTACGACCTCCCCGTTGTTTATCTCAAGTGAAGGGATGGTAACCGAGCTCTTCTTCATTTTTTGGAGGTGAGAATAGAATTTCTTACAGCTGTTATTTCTTGAAGAGCTTGTGCTGTCACAAATTTTCAAAATGTAGTGCTCATAAGCTTCAATTTTCGCCCTGACTAGTTTGGTTCTGAGATTCATGTATTTCAGTCTTTGATTTTTTCTGTGTCTATATGATCGTCTACATTTCAGCTTTATTCTTCTTACGTAGTCCGTATAGTAGATTGGGTCGGGGTTAGTTTTACTTTTCTTGGAGGGTACGAATTTTTCTCGTGCTTCAAAAATAATACGTTTGAACGAGTTCCACCTGTCTTCCATATTACCCTGTGCCGAGGCCCAATCTGCCAGACAGTTTTGGAGATGATTTCTAAAACCTGTTATGTTGGCCTTGTCATACTGCCAGAATATATCATTGTGTGGTTCAGTGTGCTGTTTGCGGTCCTTCTCAAGCATGAGGCTGAGCACTACCCAGGGACGTCGTTAGGGGGTCCAAGGAGGGGCGCGCGCCTCCCCAATCGACATTTGCGCCCTCCCCCCCCCCCCAATAATTTATCTTCTTTAAAAAAATATAAATGTTCACCTATTACGAATAAACACACAATGAAATATTGCTACTTATCAATATGAATTATATCAGTATAAACTCGACTTCCTCAAACTTCCTTCCAGAAGTGATAAACATAGGCCTACATGGTTGGTTTCTACGAGAATAATTCTGGATCCCGGTGACACTTTACTTCGAATTCATTCAGATGTCCAACTCGTTTTTAGCAATACAATACTCATTATAGCGATTAACTAATACACACGTAACGCATGCTTTGTGTTCCTCGTCCAACGATATTTCATATTGAGCGATAATAAAGTACACAGAACTACACAAACTCACCCCTGTTCTTGCCGACAAAACCGAATTAGCCGACGATATTACTTGATGATATTTTAAAATTCTTATCTGCGCCCCCCCAATACAGAAATCCTAACGACATCCCCGGCACTACCGCTTTGTGATCGCTTAGGCCGTCAACCACTTTACAATCCGGAAGTAGGTATGGTGGACTGACGAGAAATATGTCTAGCAGAGTGGATGTATTGTTGTTTATTCTAGTGGGTTGTATAACGGTTTGGATTGAATTGTATTCATCTAATAGATTTGTAATTTGGTATTGTAGCGCATTATTTATGTTAGTTAATTGTTTATTCTTATTTGCGTCAACTGCAGGCCAGGTTATGCTGGCTGGATTAAAATCTCCTCTCATTATGGTGGCATGACCGGAACAAGCATGGTTTAGAGTTTTCAGTCTGTCTGATATTATGTTGATGATAGCATGACCTGAGTTTGGAGGCCTATATCGTGCGATGATATATGCATGTTGCTTCTTGGAGCCTAAACGTACACACATAAGTTCGGCTGTTGTGTCAATCCACTGTAGGCTGCTGACATATCCCTGTCGTATACCTATTAGAACACCACCCCCATTTTTTTCTCTGTCTCCTGTGCAGTTGGAATCCTTCGGGGCTTACTTCATTGTCATATATATCCTCGCTCAGCCATGTCTCGCAGCATATGAGGGCATCTGGAGAGTGTTCTTCAATACATGTATGGAAAGCTATAATCTTCTCTTTACATCGTATGCTTCGCAGGTTTGCCTGGACTATTTCAAAGTTCCCCCATAAAGCTATATTTAGACCAATGGTAGACTTCTCTGCCTGAGTCACTTCAACTGTTGTGTCTTCATGAGCTTCTGATAAGCACACAACCTCAGGTTTGTTGGGTTCAACAATAATTGTTTCACGTTGATACACGCTACGCTTAGCAGTCTTCCCTCAGCATTACTATCGGTAGGCTTAGGATTATTGTTTAAACTTATAGTTATTAATAGTGGAGCTGTGTGTTTACAGCTATTAGTGCCATGGCATGTTTCATTATGGCAAGCTGGTTGCCAACTCCTCTCTTCTACTCTGTAATTGCTCTTTCACTTTCAAGAAGTAGGGACATATATATGAGTTTGCTGCGTGCCTGACGTCAACCTCATTTTCTAACCTATTCATATAATTACTTTTTGTACAGTTTGAGCATACTTCATAGTCACTTTGGCATGTTTCTGTATCATGTGGGCCAGCACAGTATGTACAAACTTTATTGCTGTAGCACGCGACCGCATAATCTCCGAAGCATTGGCACTTGTGGCAACGTATCACTTTATCGCCTTTGTGTGAGCTTTTTGATACAAGTAGTTTTTTCGATGACGTTGATAGTGCTTATTGTTTTGGCCGGTGTTCTTCTCTTTGTAGTTAGATTCAAACCCAATAATAATACCTCCTCCATGCTTATTTCTATCTCCACGGTGCAATACATAACCATCTACAGTATTTTCATTCTCTGTGTACCCATCACCAAGCCACGTTTCTACCGCAGCGCAGCGATGATACGTTCATTTCTTCAGCTCTTTGGCACAAGAGCGAAACTTAGCATTTTTTGAATTGTATATTCTATGAGTCCATTCCGAAGTGGGGTAGAGGGTGAGGGGACTGGGAGGAGGAGATAGAACACGTGTATCCGGTTTGATTTCACAGTGGAAGTCAATTCAATTTCATCACACTGATGAGAATTGAAATTATACGTTGAATTCGTTATCATGAAACCTTTGAAACAAATGGTTGCAAGATGAGTTTCAAGTGAACATAACATTTTCGCTGATTGAAAATTTTGGCCACCCCACCGACCAAATTTGTGGTTTCTTTACTATTCAGGTGTATACGTCCATCAGCAATATATAGCACTATATGATAAATTGTCGAGATATATCCAGTTTAACTGCATGCAGAGACTACCATAAAATAAGGCAAAATCATTTTTTTCTTACCCAAAATTTGAACTCCTCACTCTACCTAGAATAGCAAAGTATTTTTGCCATTTTAACATAATAAATTCATAACATTGACTGGAGGTATAAATTATCAAAAAAAAAAAAAAAAATGGGTCTAGTTCCAAATTCTAGAATTTTTAAAGATTTGGCAGACCGAAGTTCACACCTTATTTGATGATCGCGGGAAATTCAGATATTATTTCATTTTCATATTCGGTGAAGGATTACCTTCAAAACAAATGGTCGCAAGACAGGATTCGAGTAAAAATAAGAAATGCAGATAAAAGGTCAAAGGTCGTCACAGTGGTTAACCCCGAGGTCAAATGACTGTTTTTCTGAATCGAATTATATGTTCATACTATTTGATGGCATATTATGAATTTTTTATACTTTTCAGTTGCGCAGACTACCCTCAAGAAATCAATCGATATTTTCCACCCCCAAATTTCAACCCTTCTTCACCCCTAAACGGGACAAGTTTTTTCAGGCCTCCCCGAGCCATTTTCGTTTGATTTGCAATTTACATACGTGGTGAAAAATTCATGCTTCTATCACTAAACCCCGAATAGTTAATCTAACGTGCCTAACTATTGGTCAGGCTGCATTGTGTTATACTATATTGCAGTTGCTTCTCTTGAGGCTGTTTTCTCTTGCTGGTGATTTTTGTGCTGCTGCTGGTGTTTTTTCTGCCGGTGCTTCAACTGAGTGTTAAAATTGTCAGTACTCGTGAGTTTTTTGGCATTGGTTTTGGGTTTCATTTGTTAGGCCGATATATGCACTATAGTCGAACCTATCAAATGTATGCGGCTTTTCTTGTGTAGAATCAGTTTGGGCACTGCCTATCTTCACCCAGGCATTGAATTTGTTGGCTCAGGTTGGTTGGTAGGCCTACTGTCTATGCCTGCCACTAGATCTGTGGGTGTGTCCATGCAAGGCTTAGGCCTATTACTACTATATTTTAAAGTCTGTATCTCTATTTGGTGGGTATCAATTTTATTGCTCTGTACCTTCATATCTGTTAGATGTATCTTGATAATGTTATTCATCTCATCCATCTTCTAATTCATGGCTTCCATTTTTGGTCTTGTGGGCAAGTTACTGGGTCAAGATTTCCTAGGCCCAAATAGGCTGTAGGCAAACACATGTCGCACAGCCAGACGATATTACTTCTCTTCTTTATTATTTTCATATCACTTTTAGTGATATTGCAGCAATCTATATGATTTGTTTTTTTACACTTACCTGCATATGTAACCATATTTTCTGTGTCATTTATGGAGGAGTTACAGGCTTCACACTGACTGTCCGCCATCTTGAATCCTGGTAAATCGACATATCTTGTATATCGACATTATACAATAGTACAAGATGAGTATATAGGTAGGCCTACAGAGTACCAGTATAGAAACTAGAAAGGTTTGAAGTGACAAAACCATAAATATAAGTCAAGAGTCTTGACAAGCCTTTTGAAGTCGATGCAACATCATTTATAATCACGTCAGTATTTAGTCTAAGAGATCGGACTTGCAATTTAAAATGATGTAATTTTCAAGATGTTCTTGAGTGACGTTTGCTCTAAGTTTATTTTTTACACAGTCAAGTTTTGAAAAAGATCGCTCGCACCGTTCTTGTGTGCTTCGTAAAGTATAAGTACCGACTACCGATATATATACGTCCACATTGTATAGGCGTTTTTAAGTCTTACAATGGAATTTGTAATTATGAACATTTTCAACTCACAGCCAAAACAGTTTGCACATTTTCCAGTACAATATGATTCTTCGATATTACTGAGCTCATCCCCGATGTCCTGGTCTGTTCCTTTCAACTCTTCTCTGCGGTACGCGTCAGGTTATCAGAGTCTGATTGTTCGTTTGTTTCATCCTCTGACTCCGGACCACGTTCTTTACTGTTTAGCTAGTTTCTTGAATTGTCATAAAGATTCAATTTGTTGTTGAATTACGCAAAATTTTTCAGTTCTTCACAAAATAACTGCCTTGAATAAGTTAAAGACACTAAATGACAAATACTGACATAATGAAACGTATGCGTGTTCCAACATGTACAGGCTATAGCAATTTGTTATATTATTATTCGCCTACTACGTAGTATTTCGTTGGCGATGCCGATATAGCGAGAAATAACTTCGTTTTGACATGAATTTGTGCTTGCCGCCCCAGATGCCGGCGGTGGTAAGTGTACACTGTACATGAAAGTGAAATTCGAAAAATACATGCGTCAATATTTTCTTGTCTATGCGAATGCTTAACAGATAGTGGAACAATAATGTGCATGAATTCAGCCAGCACCGAAAGTATTAGACAAAAGTATCGCATGTATACGTGAATATGTCGTAAAAAAATCCTGATAACTGTGGGAGCCTTATAGCCAGTACTTGCCTGTCTATATATAGAGATCAGTGGAACCACCCCGTCCACAAGTAGGGGCAACCCCCCTGAAGTTGGCCACGCACATGTGCGAAATCGAATTTTGACAAATGTCATTCGTTAGTGCTTCGTTAGTGCAGGTTAGTGCCGCAAATGAGATCGTTAGTGCTATTATAGTGCTGGCACTAATTTACCAAATACATGTGCGGGGCCAACTTCACGCTGGCCCCGCACATGATCGGAAATTGGAATTTTTTGACGTCATCATCTCATATTGTGTTGGTGCTCGTTAGTGCCGCTCATTTTATCGAACGACCTAAGTCATGTGTGGGGCAGCCCCTCACATGAGCAATTATAGCGTTTTTATGGCGTATAAATTTAGGTCTTCCTTAGTGCTAGTTAGTGCCACAAAAATTATCGTTGGTGCTAGCTTAGTTTGGCCACAAATAAATTACAAAAATAGTTTAATAATTCAGCGAAGGTGTTATCTATGTGCGGGGCAAAAGCAATTATACACATGCGAACATGAGCAATTATGGCATTTTTCTGTCACACGGAATAAGGTAACTTATACGTTGATGCTGAATAGTGCCACAAGAATTATCGTTAGTGCTAGCTTAGTTTATCCACAATTCAATTCACAAAATCGATATATAATTTGGCGATGGTGCTATGTGCGTGGCATCCCCGAACCGAGGGGTTTTAAACTCGAAAATTTGGTGTAGGGCCTACACCTGATTTCAGATTTAAGGATTTCAGGTGATTTCAGGCATTTCAAGTGATTTCAGGGATTCCAAGTGATTTCAGAGATTTTATGTGATTTCAGGGATTTCAAGTGATTTCAGGTGATTTCGAGTGATTTCAAGTGATTTCGGGGATTTCAGGTGATTTCAGGGATTTCAGATGATTTCAGGGATTTCAAGTGATTTCAGGTGATTTCAGGGATTTCAGCAGGGATTTCAGGGATTTCAAGTGATTTCAGGTGATTTCAGGGATTTCAGGTGATTTCACGGATTTCAGGTGATTTCAGGGATTCCAAGTGATTTCAGGCATTTCAAGTGATTTCAAGTGATTTCAGGTGATTTCAGGTGATTTCAGGGATTTCAGATGATTTCCGATGATTTCAAGTGATTTCAGATGATTTCAGGGATTTCAGGTGATTTCAGGTAATTTCAGGTAATTTCAGGGATTTCAAGGGATTTCGTGGCAAGTGTACACCTGAGAAATAATGGCGTTTTTATGACATATACACCTGAGTTTTCGTTAGTACTGGTTAGTGCCAGCTTAGTTGGGACACAATTGTTTTTAAAATCGATACATAAAATTTAGCTACGGTGTTATCTATGTGCGGAATCAACTTCACGCTGGCCCCGCACATTATCGAAAATTGAAATTTGTTGACGTCATCATCTTAGGTTGTGTTGGTGCTGTTTAGTGCCACAAAAATTATCGTTAGTGCTAGCTTAGTTTTGCCATAAATTAGTTTCTAAAATCGATATTTAATTTAGCGACGATGCTATCTATGTGCAGGGCCAACTTCACGCTGGCCACGCATATGAAAGAAAATGTGTTATTCTGCTGTATGCCACCATCTTAGATTGTGTTAGTGCTGGTTAGTGCCACAAAAATTATCGTTAGTGCTAGCTTAGTTAGGCCACATGCAAGCAGTTCGCTAAATAAAATATCGATTTTTGAAACTAATTTATGGCCAAACTAAGCTAGCACTAACGATAATTTTCGTGGCACTAACCAGCACTAACGAAAACTCAGGTGTGTATGTCATAAAAATGCCATTATTGCTCATGTTCGGGGATGCCACGCACATAGCACCATCGCCAAATTATATATCGATTTTGTGAATTGAATTGTGGATAAACTAAGCTAGCACTAACGATGATTCTTGTGGCACTAAACAGCATCAACATATACCTTATTCCGTGTGACAGAAAAATGCCATAATTGCTCATGTTCGCATGTGACTAGATTCCAAGATGGTGGCTGTTGATGTACCTGTTTTAGATGGTGCCAAAGTGAATGTGGAAAGAAATCAAAATTGTTGCTTGGTATGTGACAAAAGTGTAAGAGCGGTTGTGCTGTATACAGTGTAAGAGATGGGCGCATTTTACTTGTGTGGACAAGAATAAAAAGGACTATAAGGTCAAGAAAAGTGACCTCGTGTGCACTCACTGTAAAAGTGGGTTTAAGTATGATCAAGACAGTTGCAAGAAAGATGGGAACAAGAGGAAAAAGCCACTTCGGAGAAAAAAGAAGAAAAGCAAAGAATTACGAAAACGAGATACTCCAGATTTGAAGTACACATTAATACTAGGAAAAAGATACATAAGAAATCTGGAAAACAATGCAATGAGAAATGAAAAAACAATCAAAGAATTGAAAGAGAAAGTAGATGCGAATGTAGGGATAGGCCTAAGCCTCAGTCTGGGTGCAGAGAGGGAGACTAAATGGAAGGAAGACAAATATAGGTTAGAGAGGAATATCCAACTAATTGAAGGGAAGTTACAACAGATGGAAGAAATTTGTAGAGACTTGAAGAAGAGGCTCCAACGGGAGCACGTAACAGTCCAACAAATGTCTGAAGAAATACTAAGAAAGGAAAACTAAATAAAACAGGCAAATGTATTAGATAAAGTATCAAGTACTAGAATGAAGACACTGATCGAGTACAAAAACAACTGTGGGCAGATAACTCATCAAGATGTTGAGCTAGAATCTGATGAAACTGAAGAAAAGAAAAAATGCAGAAAAGAAAAAGGGAGAAAAGAAGATGAAGAAGAGAAAAGCCTACCAGAAAAATAGAAGGCAGGGGAAGTGTTGATTAATATTGAAAAGGAACTGAACGGAGTGAGAGTGGTAGGGGACTCAATGGTGTACCGCACACAACCTATAGTGGAGAAGATGGGTGGAGAGGTCAATAGCTTCCCAGGGATAAGGGCTGACCATTCTGCATGGTGATGGAGAATGAAAACGTTGTGAAACCGCAAGACAAAGTTGTGATAATTCATGCAGGGACAAATAGTGTGAAAGGGTGGTTAAGAAATGAAAACATGATTGAAGAAGTGGGAGAAATGTTGAGTAATGTAGAAAAACAATGTGAAGACAAGTCTAAATTAGGCGTGGTGGGAATTATCCATAGAAAAGATGTGGACGCACATTGTGATAAACGGTTAGAATGATCGCATGGAATGGATTGCTGAAAGAATGGGGTTATTTTTTCTAGATCCAAATCAATGGATCTCAAAAGAGTGCATGATTAGAGATGGGTTACAGATGAGCAAATATCTTCATTGGTTTTTCAAAAAGAATTTTGGAAAACTTAGATGGTAGCAAAGAAGTAGTCTCAGGTGAAGATGCTACTGGTTCAAAAAACTAAAAACAGTGAGAATAGTTAGGAGCTATGGGGAAGAAAAGAGCACGCCCAGGAACGTGGGGGTTGTGGCAAACAATTACGTAACTGAGACAGAATGGATAGTTTATATGAATGTACAAAGTCTGATCAAAAATAAGGACCAGATAGAAAAATTATTAATGAGAAGAAAGCCGAAGATTTTATGGCCTATCGGAAACTAAACTTACTATAGATATAGAAGATTGCGAAGTAGATATACAAGGTAGACTCTGGAAGCTTTCATACTGGTGGAGTAGCAATTTATATTGCCAAAGATATTAAATATTGCATAGTTAGATGAGCGTAGCGAAGATTTTCATTCCATATACCGAAAAATTTTGGGCTTGGTTTTTATGTTTTTTTTTTTTGTGTGTGTGTGTAATTTTGTACGCGGCATACAGGTCATGAAAAATTTTCAATCAACTCGAAACTTTCTTTGCAAATTGGTGCTATACCAGAATAGGTTGGGATTGTTTTTCAGAAAAACCGGTCAAACGGTTTATCCGGAAAAAAATTGGAAAGTATGGAAATTCCCCATAAGAATAGGCCAGGGGAGAAATACTTCGAAATTTTCTTTTTTAAAAAGCTCTCAAATTTATACTGAATTTGTAAAAAACTATTATACATATTTTAAGCGATTTATGGAACAATCAGATGTGAAATAACGAAGAAAACGCATTTCAATGTACTTTTTTACACATCAATAGAAGCAATTAAGAAAGCAATTAAGAAACTATTAAATGTGAGCAACAAGTGTCACCAATAAATTAAAACGTTTAAAATCTGTGATGGATATGAAGAAGGCACTGGTATAATTGTTTGGAAACCAAGGTTCATATACCAACCGACAGCCGCGGTTTTTAAACCTTTGAAGTGATCCATGGCCTGTATATGTACATGAGCTGACAAAATATTCTTAATTCTACATTTCCATACTTCTAAGCTCATCTCACAACGCATATAAGGCGTTTTCCTAGTTAGTTCTAAGGTTATAGATGAATACTGGTGGGGGGTAAATATTAAAATATGTAGTGGAGAGATGAAGGGAGTTTTATATAGTGTAGTGTATGCATCACCAAAAGGGAAGAAAGCTAATATTATTGAATTACTTGAAGGTAACATCAAGACCTTGGTAGATCTTGAAAGCAAATTTAATTTGAATGGAGATCTAAATATAGATCTGAGTAAATCAACACTCTATTCTAAAAAAATGATGACAATGTTGGAAAGACCGGCACATGCAGTGTAGTGGTTAACGCGCTCGCTTCATGTGATCCGGCAGGCGAGGGGAATTCCGAACCCAGTTCGATCCCCGCCGCCGACCATCTTCACAGAGGTTTTTCATGGTTTCCCTCTGAAGTCTAGGCTAATGCCGGGATGGTATTTACAATAAGTCGGCCATGACCGCTTCCTCCCCACTATCCTTCTCATTACCCAAGAACCTTCATCTCATCATCCCATCATCTCATTAATCATCCATCCGACGCCATTAGATCTCAGTTATCATAACAGTGCGTCGTTAAACCCAATGTAAAATGAAAAATAAAAAATGTTGGAAAGAAGAGGGCTAGTACAGCTGATGCAAGAATACACTATAGGATAGCTAAACTGGTGAGCAAAAAATAAAATAAAATAAGAGTATCAAAAACAATAATTGATTATGTAGTTACATACCGGTACTATGAGGATAGGCATTTATTCATTACAGAAATACTATAGGAGATAATGTCAGATCATCAGATAATTAGTATAAGGAAAGGACTGGCGAATAAATATAGGGATAAAGTAATTAATAAAGAAATAGTCATAAGTGGTAGAAATTATAATAGTTTGTTGAATGATAAGGAAAAAGAAAACGATTTTGTAATGGCTCTTGAAGGAAAAGTGTTGAATGTGAATAGAGATGGGTCAAATGTATAGATAGTATGACAGGATAATTTATTAAAAACTTACGCTCTACTATTGAAAATAAAATCCCTATAAAACGGTTTAAAATCAAGGAACAATACACAAATAATGGATGGTTTGATAAGGAAGTAGAAGAAATCCAAAACAAGAAAAATATTTATACAGAGAAGCTAAAAGAAGTAGACAAACAGAGGACTGGGAAGAGTGTGCTAAAAAACGCAATGAATTTTTGTCTGTAACAAGGAAAAAAAGAAAGAGTTCCATTCGATTAAGATTTTAAAGTGTGAAGGGGAACCAAAAAAGTACGGGGAAATTGAAATTCTGAAACAACTATACAAGGGTAAAAAGAAAGAGAGTAACGATGAAATGTTCTTCAATAATGAAAAGGTAACGGGTAATGAAGAAATTGCTTCAAAATTTAATATCTTCTTTGTGAGGAGTATTGAGGATATTTTAAGTAGCATCAATGTGGTGCATGGAATGAATAACGAACTCGACACAGTTAATCCAAATAGAAGTTATGAGAGTATGTTACACTTCAAACAAATAAATACGGACATAGTGAAGGAGAAAATTAGTATAATGAAAAACTCAAGACCGTGGGAGGATGGTATTAACAATTATATACTAGATCTCTCGTTTGGTGTAATAAAAAACTATTTCACCAATATTATAAATAAGTCATTAGAAAGTGGGATTTTTCCAGATAGTCTTAAGAAATCTATAATCATTCCAGTACCTAAAGTCCCAAATACTGCAAGAGGGGAAGAACATAGACCGATTAACATGCTTCATATAGTAGAGAAATGTTTAGAGTTCGTTGTAAAAGACCAATTAGATGAATTATTGATACTTACAAATAATATACTAATAAAGGAACAATCAGGATTCAGGAGTAGACATGGATGTGAAACTTCCATTCAATTAGTATTGGCTAAGGTAAAGGAGAGAGTGATAAAAAAGGAAATTGGAATAGCAGTATTTTTAGACCTTAAAAGAACTTTTGAAACGATAGATAGAGAAATACTTATCAAAAAAACTGTCCAAATATGGTATAAACGGAGTAGTATTGAGGTGGCTAGCTCCTATTTGGAAGATAGGAGGCAGCAAGTAAAATTTAATAACATGTACTCGGATATAGTTGAAAATAAAGTAAGTGTACCAGAAGGGTCA
Source organism: Brachyptera putata (assembly GCA_907164805.1). Taxonomy (NCBI): domain Eukaryota; kingdom Metazoa; phylum Arthropoda; class Insecta; order Plecoptera; family Taeniopterygidae; genus Brachyptera; species Brachyptera putata. The sequence goes on from OU015463.1 coordinate 1,771,747, forward strand.
ATATTAGGACCCCTATTATTTATTGGGTACATAAATGATATGTGCAAGGTACTAAAAAAATGTAAGATTTATTTATATGCAGACGACGCACTAATAATAGGTAGCCATGCAAACGCATGCGTACTTCAGATATGGTTAAGGAAGATTTAAAAGAAGTTGAGAATTGGTTAAATGTGAACAAAGTGAAACTTACCACTTCAA
>OU015463.1:1781947-2031947 GCA_907164805.1 Brachyptera putata
TGATTGTTACGAGGTAAGCTACAAAAATAGGTACCGGATGGAAATAATATACGTAACCAAGTTTGACGGATAGCAAGTTAATCTGCTATTTAATGCTCAATCCACAAATTATCAGTTGGTACAACTGGCTGTAAATAGTTCCCGAAACAATTTGTGTAAATAGCTTTTGAGTATTTCATTATCTTCAGTTCATATAAATATCTCACTCATCTTAGTTACAACACATGTGCTGCATATCCTAGCAATTTTCATCTTACAGAAATGGGTCAATATTGTCACCCCGAGTCAGATAGGTCTGAATCTCATCATTTGAGACTTCTTGAGATTGTGTGTTTAGGAAAATAGACTGAGGCCCAATATGTGAACTGGGTGAGAGGGAAAGAGAGAACAGCAGCTAGGCCTACTCACGGTGGGGAGCCGTTGATAGAACACAGAGAGTGACGTTTCGGCTGTTGCCTTGGTCACAATACGGAGGTAACAGCCGGAACGTCCATGTGTTCTATCAGCGGCTGTCCACCGTGAGTAGGGCTCGAGAGCGGAAGTGACAGCTTGAAACAATTGTAGGTGGATTGCAGTAACTCAGTTCCAGCCGACCGATGCTCGGCGAGCTTTCCCGTGCTTCGACGAACCAGCATTGAAAGCCAAGTTCACGCTCAGCATTGCAAGACCCAAGACTATGATCTCCATCTCCAACATGCCACGGGACGGTGACCCAAAGACAGTGTAAGCCAACGTTGAATTGCTATCGTGTATTATTCTGTCTCATAGGCATGACAATTGAAATGTGAAATAAGTTTTCAAATGAGTATGAGTTTCGCTATGAATAAAAACAAGACTGGGTGGATTGATGATGTATTCAAATTGATCCAACAAAAATAATAATCCCTAGTATATTGAACGTCAGCAAGAGATTCATTCCTGTAGAAATGAAGCACAGTTTTGTTTTTGTTTGTGTAAAGTCTAGGCTGCCCAATACAAGATTTAATAGAAGGTATAAACCTTGCATTAAATCTTGTTTCATAGCTAGCTATCAATAGCTGTAATCCAAGATTGAACTGATATGTGTAAAGGTGGGTTGAAAAGCATATTGTTCCATAAAATGAGAAAACATATCATTCTTATATATGTAGATATGTAGATATATATATATATATATATATATATATATATATATATATAGGTATTATAACATATATATTTTGAGTGTATGTGGAAAGTGGAGAGAGAAAAGTTCAGTTAAGATACATACATAAGCCACAACTCTGAGGTTTCAAAATGCATTTTATAAAGTGTCTCTTTCTATGTGTGTGAAAATGCATGATGACATGCTTCATTTTGAGAAACTGTTCTGAGGGAAAAATTGCCCCAAAAATCTGGGACCCAATTCTTGAGTTATTGTTCAATATTTGGATTCACCTTGAATACTAGACTAGTGCTGTGTCTAGTAATGTGCTAATTGTTAACTGAGATGTTTCCAATTAACCAGTAGGCCTATGTCTAGTGTGAATGATAATTCGTAAATTTTATTATCTTTTCAACATCATCAACGTATCGGTACAACGGCATCAAACTAGAAATGATGTCAGGTAGTCAATTTGACAACTACCGGCTGTCCGACTTGAAACAGTCGTCCATTGGTCTCGGAACGACCGAGCATCGATAGGAGGCTCATGTGACGACAGGTAGTAATGTCCCGTTTGTTTTTAAAAGGAAGAAATATAAATAAGTGTGTATGTTACATACCGTATTCTGAAATTCATTTTTCATAATTCGTTTTGGTTTTAAATTGAAAAAACTGATGACATTTGGTGAATCAATTTTTGAATTGCACATCAAATTCAAATAACTGTTTTTCTATCAATAACATGTGTGGGCTACATCATCGGAGTTTGAAATTGTACGCAATTACTATAGGCCTATATGAAAAAATATATTCTTGACTCTAAGGACTAGAAAAATCACCCAATATTTACAAGAATTGTACAAATTCCAAAAACTTCTCCTGCGGGGCTGGTGAGCCTTCATTGTGTTACCAGGCACATGGTGCCTCAAGTGGAACAACGCAGGGAAAGCTCTCGACCGTCTTTGTGTAGATGTAGTAAATTGTCTTACTGACTGCAAAAATCAAGTGATTAATAAACTTTGTGAGACTTTGATTAATTGTGTTTCCAAATCTTCTCATTGAGGCTAGTAACTGTACTGAGTCCACCAAAATGACATTGTATCATTCATTAATGAAACTGATGTCACATATGCATACGTATGATGTTGATGATTGATCGAAACCATAAATCGCTTGCGATAGAATATAGGGATGATACTAAATCAGAACACGTTCAACATTTATCATGTATTTCTACTCTATTCAGATTTCCTATGATGGTCGTTGTTCTTAATTGTCTCTTTTGACCATCACTTGTACTTGAACCAGTTGTATGCCTATGACTCTTTTTATATCGGGTTTGATATCTTAAAATCTTCTGACTTGCCAACTATTGACGTTGGTAAATGATATATGAGATGAAGGCTATTAAGGAACCCTCCCAGTATCCACCTGAATGACACAGGGAAACCATCAAAAACCCGTGGCAGAATGGTCGACCAATACGAAAATCAAACCACACTCTCATTTTATAATATAGCCTCAATCATGGTATAACATATCTTATTGCTTGCACACATATAGAACCTATTTCTAATGATGTTTGTATGTGATTATTATGGTTTTGTTGACTGCCTACATATTATTGTATTGCTTGTTTCAGCTAGTGTTGGATTGCCAGACTATGCCTGGGACCATTATGTGCAGTCAGTACCAATGTCAACATACCTTGTTGCATGGGTAGTTTCTGATTTTGATCACATTAACGAAGGACGTTTCTCAGTTTGGGCGAGAGAAGAGGCATTAACGCAAGCGCATTATGCTCTCGACATTGGTCCAAAGATACTCACATACTTTGAGCAATATTTTAATATCAAGTTTCCATTGCCAAAGATGGATATGATTGCATTGCCTGACTTTGCAGCTGGTGCGATGGAAAACTGGGGGCTCATCACTTATAGGTAAGCGTGTCCATTTCCATCACCACTTGGCATTCTAATACAACCCCCCATCGTTAGAGTAATGATACTTTATTGCCAGCAATAGGCAACTATATCGTAACCATATTAAGAACTAATGAATACTGGCCGTTAGACATGCTTTAGCATCGGGTAGTCTATTGATGTAAATATTACAGAATTTACATCCACACAATACTGTAAGAGTTTTTTCATTCTCTTGCAGGACCTATCAAATAATGCTCAAGTAATTGGTTCATTATATTTTTTAATACAATCTTCTCACCGTAATCATTTTATTGTTCATTATTGTAGAGAGACAGCTATGTTATATACACCAGGAGTGTCTACCAACAGCAACAAACAAAGCGTTGCCACGGTTATTTCTCACGAGTTGGCACATCAGTGGTTTGGTAATCTGGTCACCCCTAGCTGGTGGACAGATCTTTGGCTGAACGAAGGTTTTGCCAGCTATGTTGAATATCTGGGAGTGGATGCAGTAAGTTTACTCATTTGTCAGTATATGCGTAGACCTATAAGTTTGCTTTACCCACTGTACTCGAAACTTATTATTCAACCAAAACTTGAACTCAATGAAGACAAATATTCACTTGGTTTAATAAGGAACTGTGGGTTTGTCACATGCGTATGTAGCTAGTGAAAATAATCTAACAACAACTGTTTGTTTCATGAAGTGATTGGGACTTGAATGTCAGTCCTACAGTAGAAAAGAAAGTATTCAAAGTACCGGTAGTTGATTTCTTCCTGGCAATAGAATATTACAATAAATAAACCTAGTTTCTTTCTTTGATACCAGGTGGAACCTTCCTGGAAGATACTCGAACAGTTCGTGATTTACGACTTGCAAAATGTTCTGTCGCTTGATGCTCTCAAGTCGTCCCATCGAATCTCGATCGAAGTTGGCCATCCAGACGAGATCAATGAAATCTTTGACCGTATCTCGTATGGCAAAGGAGCGTCGATTATTCGAATGATGGATCATTTCTTGACCACAGATGTGTTTAAACGTGGCATCACCAACTATTTGAACGCTCGAGCGTATGGTAGTGCCACGCAGAATGATCTTTGGGCTGCACTCACTTCTCAAGCACATAAAGATAATGCTCTTGACAAAAGCTTCACTGTCAAAAATATTATGGACACTTGGACGTTGCAAACCGGATTCCCAGTCTTGACAGTTACCAGGTAAAGAAATCATATTTAGACTGACCTACTGTTTTGAGATGTTGAAAACCTGTCAAATGTGCATAGCAGTGTTTCAGATTAGCTGATCTGTAGGCCTACTCACAGCATTCAACCAATATAGTGTCCTTAAATGACTTTTTACTTTTTAGCTTGTGCAATGCTGACAGTATATGTTGTAACTAATAACAACCATCAGACTTGTTGGAAGTAGATACATTTTTGTTGATTTGGAGCATTAATGTTTTTGTAACTAATTGTCTTTGAGAGAGCATACAGAATAGTCTGTCGGTGTACTTAAGAGGCCGCAGGGGCTCGACACGGACTCGTTGTAGGCTCGCTAGGCCTAGACAGCGTGGAGTTTGGAGGTATGTCCTAGAGTCTTCGTAAAAGAGCGGAGATTACCGAGCTTGACCGAATCATCACGTCACTGTCAACACGGCAAAGTAGGGAGGGTAACCGGCTACTTGGCTGCTGACGCACGCTAATAGATTTAATAACATTCACAAAACTAAGAGATGTAGCAGGCGTATGCTAGACCTAAGCTCGCACTACCGTAGTTTTTTAAATATCACTTTGATTCTCTTCGAATTACTTCAAGTTCACGCCAACACCAGAGTGGAGATAAATTACAAATGCTCAACTCGGTGTGTGATTCGATTTTTTTTTAATTTCAATTTTTCTATTATAAATATATTTCAAATAAACTACTAGCCCACATGTATGTTATTGTTCAAAACGAGAGTGATTAAAAATAATACTGAAATCTAACATACTATTGCAATAATTATCATAATTAATTATTCAATGAACAATGAACAATTCATTTAATTTAATAATGATAATAATATAAATGATGATTTTTATATTTGAAAGACGGGCACATGTAGCTGAGTGGCTAACGCGCTCGCTTCGTGTGATCCGGGAGATGAAGGGCAACTCGGACCTGGTTCGATCCCTGCCACCATCCACCTTTACAGTATTTTTTCGTGGTTTAATGCCCTCTGTAGTCCAGGGTAATACCGGGATGGTTCCTACAATATAGGCCACGACCGCTTCCATCCCACTACCTCTCCCATTATACCTAAGTACCTTCATCTCATCATCCCATTATTCATTCATCCGACGCCAATAGATCTTAGTTATCATTACAGTGCGTAGTTCAAATCCAATATATAGGGCCTATATATTATTTCTGAAAGCTGTTTTATTTGTTATTATGTGGACAATGGTGATTGAAGTAATGATGATAGAAACAATATCAATCACAATATTTTGTGATTGATTGATTTTTGTTTGTTCAACGACCCCACCAACAGCTAGGTTATATGGGGGTACGAATGAGCGGATGATAGACGCAGGATGATGAGGGGAAAAAATTTATCATACATATATAAATTATATTCATGCGTTATACTCAGCTCCATGACCACATAGTTTGATGGACAGTTATCGATAAATAACGAAGAGGTTTTTCATTCATCATTGATTTGTTATATAAATTAGAAATTTGGTCACAATGAGTCTTTTTAGACGCATATTGTGATTCCAAACAGAAGAAATACATTCAGTAGGCATACTCATATATCAAATCCTGGGTTCGACATTCGATGAATTCACTTCTATAATATATATTGCATTTCAATTATTGTAAAAATTGAGGTTCCATTGTTTTTTTGGATGCTTATTTGTTCGCGCTCTACAGTCTACAGCTCACAAATAACTTCAATCGTGATGGACATTAGTTCAACATTAACATCACGAAGTGCATCGGTTTTGCCATTAGAATCAAGCTATATAAAATATGCTAAAATTGTCTTTGAGTAAAAATTGGGCATATTGTTCTGGAGAAAGAATATTGAAAATTGGAAGACACCGATTTAGCCTAGGGGGAAACATCGGAGATTAAATCTTTCTTGAATGGATGGAATTTGGTATAAGTTACAGTCCAAACTAGCAATTTTACATTTTTACAAAGTTTCAGTTAATTCGTAAAGTAGGCCCTATATATGTTTTAGAAAATTAATCAATTGAATTTAGGCCTATATCTTAAAAAAGAGAATAGGAAGAATGTTAAAAGGTACAGTAATTCACGACTTCAGTTTATTCATAAATTGGCTGAATAGTTTCCAAGTCGGAGTGTGAATATGAGCGAATGGATATCGTTGTTTTACGACGCGTATGTAGGTTTCGAGTATATTCTATACACTCATTTGATGTTTTCCTGAAAATTCGTTTTTCTAGTAATATTCAAGTATAATAGGCCTATAACTGCCGCGGCATATTATACGTACACAGAGATCAGGCTACAATGACAAGGAAATCGGTCATAATGTGGTAATACAAACACACAATCAAGTAATCGATTGATTGGATGCGCGATTCAATTTCATTATACTTGGAAAAACGAGAATGTTTTTTTTCTGTGTGTGTATTTTGTTTGCGCTACACAGGTCAAACGGAAGTACAAAATGCTATCAAAATAGGAATCAACATATGTCCTCATCTAGCTCGATACTGATTAGTTTTGGGGCACAATCGGTTCTGTAACTTTCGAGAAAAAAAATCAACATAATGTAAAACCACATGAGAATAAGCCGGAGTGAAAATGATAAAGAAATCTACCAAAAAAAATCTCACAGAATTTAAAGACAAGCTAATGATTCACGTTATCCCAAAATTTCGCATAAATCAGTCAAGCTATTTCAAAGATAAAGAATGGAATATATCATTTTTTCTGAATAAAAATAAGCTACTAAACTGAGCAACAGGTACGAAAATTGAAAAAAAAATGGGTTGAAAAAATTATTAGTGCTGGCAAGAGGTACATCTAATTAAAAACTACATATCGAAAGCAGTGCGTGATTTCAATAGTTTCAAAACTTGAGTTGTTCAGATTTTGAGTATAACTCCCACTCATCCAACAACGCAAATGTTACGTTCTCCAAGTTGAGTCTACATTAAAATGGCTGCATACAACATATACATAATACACAAGAAATGAATGAATATTGATGATGAATATGATGATCATTGTTTGCGGATGGGTACGGATGAGCAGATGGTCTGTGAATGATGATGCGCCTATGATGCGGCCTATGCGAGGTTAATTCTCGCCGACGTTTAGGACCTCGGATCTTACGAGGTGTCATATTTGTATCAGTAATATAGTCAATAAAAAAATAAATATAACAGTCTATTATAGAATGAGGAGGCCTATAACTAATCAACGAAATATGACAATGATCACTACACGGGCTATATAAACTTGACACGTTGATCAGGAGTATTAAGGCTTACTGCTTTACAAGATGAATAATACGATATAATATAAAAATTGAATGATCAGTCAGTTGTGGAATTAAATTATCATCACTCTGAAAAGAAAGAGTAGGCGATAGGACAAAATGTCAAAACAAGAGCGAACACGTGTATTTGGGCTACAGCCGGGATCCACAAGGTCAGCATTTCCCCCACCACTCGATGACTTCGTTTCTCCTACCGTTGCTTTCGTCACCAGGCTCGAGCTTGACATGCACGGCATGCTTGGTGCAACGCGTAGGCAGCCCGCCGTACTCATACCCACGTAAACGCCGTTAATTCCCTAGCTCACAATTTTTATTCATTTTGCATTTTGAATTTTTTTTCGATTTTCAAAAACATGTGTCTAGGTTATCCTCAACACGATTTTTTCAAAATTCTCATTTGAAGAATATGAAAACTCACAAAAATACTCTTCGAAATTCTGTAAATGAGATAACCTCCGTTTTTTAATTATCAACAAAATGCAAAAACAATTATGCTGATATGTAAAAAATTACGGCCGTGAGAGTTTGCGGCGTGAAATACGAGCGCCTGCGGCCTCTTAAGGTAGGTGTAACGATATAGTATTGGACAGTTTTCAATAACCTTTTGCCCCGGCTGCCCCTGCGGTGGTTACGTCACTGCCATCCTCACGCAATACTCAGGGCAAATATTTGTGTTTTCAGAGACTATGATTCAAATTCCTTAGAGTTATCCCAGGAACGTTTCTTATTGCATAATGATAATAACTCCAAGTCAGCATCATCTGATCTGTGGTGGATTCCCATCTCGTACACTACTTTGGAACAGCCGGACTTTGAGACAACGAAGCCAAGTCAGTGGCTACGTGCTACACCGACATTGGCAATGCCAAGCATCAACGCTGGCCAAGATCATTGGGTCATATTCAATATTCAACAAACAGGTAAATAAATGGAATAATAATATCACATGAATTAATTCATATAGACAATATTATAATAATTAGGCCTATATTATAATTAGATGAGCGTGGCGAAGATTTTCATTCCATATACCAAAAAATTTTGGGCTTGGTTTTAATGTTTTTTTTTTTTTTTTTTTTTTTTTTTTGTGTAATTTTGTACGCGGCATACAGGTCAGGAAAAAGTTTCACTCAACTTGATTTTTTTTTTCAAATTGGTGTTGTACCAGAATAGGTTGGGATTGTTCTTCAGAAAAAGTGGTCAAATGGTTTTTCCGGAAAAAATTTGGAAAGTATGGAAATTCCCCATAAGAATATGCCTGGGAAGAAATACTTGGAAAACAAACATTTTCCAAAAGCTCTCAAATTTATACTGAATGTGAAAAGAACTATCATTCATGTTTTAAGCGATTTATGGAACAATCGGATGTGAAATAACAAAGAAAACGCATTTTTAATGTACTTTTTCACACATCAATAAAAGCAATTAAGTAAGCAATTAAGAAACTATCAAATGTGAGCAACAAGTGTCACCAATAAATTAAAACGATTAAAATCTGTGATGGATATGAAGAAGGCACTGGTACCATTGTTGAGAAACCAAGGTCCATATACCAACAGACAGCCGCGGTTTTTAAACCTTTGAAGTGATCCATGGCCTGTATATGTACACTGAGTTGACCAAATGTTCTTAATTCTACATTTCCATACTTCTAAGCTCATGTCACAATGCATATGCGTTTTCCTAGTGATATAAAATGAATAAATGACATCATTAGGAACTGGCAAAATGAACAATAGGCCTACATACAACATGGAATATATAGTGATAAAGATATAGAAAAAAGAGATAAGGATAATAGTGAGAATGTATAATAAGTGAGTCCGAAATATAAAGTAGGATTTAGAAATTACCATATATAAAATTCAGATAAGTTGTTAAGAAAGAAAATTGAGGGTGCGTTTCTCCTAAATTGAATATCCAGTAGGATAATCTGCCAGTTTCGTTGGTGGGGATAGTCTATTCATCAAAAGGGCACAATTTTTTCCAGAGTCATTAATCAAGAAATAATGTAATTGTTTAAAAATTGTTGTGATTTTCAATCATGGCAACTTGAGATGTCTTGAGTTGCGTATGAACAGCTACTGTTGAAACAAAATAGATTCTACATCGTATTTGTGCGTATTTCCATGAATCCAATCAATGCGTTTACTACTGAAGCATATATCGAGTCTATACATTTGGCCTAGTACATTGGTGGATACCACTCTTGTACCCGGGATTACTGTTGGACTCCAAGGTTCTGGTCTTATGTTACATATCTCCTTGATTTATAACATTTGACCGGGAAATTACCAATTATGATATTTGGTCGGGTATTGCTCAGACACGTACAGAAACGTTGATGATAGATTTCATTTTGCAAGATCATCTGAACTTGTTTATAGATTGATTACACGTCCTATCGTCATGTATGTTTCAGGCTTTTACCGCGTAAACTACGACGCTAGAAACTGGGAAATGCTCATCAGGCATCTATCAGACGCTGGCCGATTTAAACAGATCAGCACAATTAACCGCGCCCAGCTCATCGACGATGCAATGAATCTTGCCCGGGGAGAGCGACTGCCTTACACGACAGCTCTGTCTGTCACCAGATACTTGAAACACGAGGGAGAGTTTCTGCCGTGGAAAGCTGCACTTATAGTATTTGGCTACATCGATTCAATGCTCGTAAGAACAGGAAACTACGAAGCATTCCAAGTAAGCTTATGATATTTTCCAAATTTACACAACAATACAGGAGACGGTCAAATGTTTTGAATACACATCTTTTTCGACAATCAGTTTTAGGGTGCAAGAGAGAGAGAGATGAAAGAAAAAGGACTATAGATAGCCACGGAGTCCCAAAACCGTACACCAAACTGAGAATTTCCTGAGCCATGGAGTGGCCTTGTTGACTTTCTTTAAAACTAAAAGCAAGCACTTCAGAGATACATTATATGCAATTCCATAATCATATGAAAATGTCAAGTATTTCAGTAATTTACGTAGTGGGGACTAGACCTATATTCGAGGATGAGACAGTACAGTCGAAGTGTAGGCCTAGTCATCAAGATGATCTAGTGGCTAGCCAACTACAGCACCTAACTAGTGGAATAAACTCTCTCACACTACTGACGTTACAACTATCAACAGCAGTTCATAAATTGAAAATAGAAAACATGGAACTTGAAGATATAATTAAAGGTCTCAATTCAAGCTCACAGAGCTCATCTCAACATCGAAAAGAAAAATGTAGGCCTACACAGTTGATGGTACGCAACACATGTACTTCACCATCAACCAAAGAGATAGCGCCCTCAGTCAATGTCTTAGTTGTGCCTCAAAACCGGCAGGTTGTAGCACCTGTTAGAAATACACATCCAGACACATCACTTGAGACACGCTGGTCTGCTAGTTTCCCCACTCTCCGTGAAGTAGCCCCGGCGAGTGACTGCAAACAGTGTGAGTGCATAGACATCCTGGAACAATTCGACCCATTCTTTGTCCGAAAAAATAAGCCAAAACTAATGATGCAAATTTTGGCAGACAGTCATGGAAGACACCTGAGAGATCTAACTCAAATGCTTCTCCCCAAAAACATGTCCGTAACCAGCCAATTCAAACCAAATGCTAGGCTAATCGACGTAATAGCAAACTTTGACTCATCACACACTGACAGGACAATAATAATTGCTGGAACAAATGATATTGACAAATTAAAATCATGCCCAATAAACAGTCTACCATCAGAAGCTGAAATAGAAACTGCAGTATTAGCTCCATTAAGAGAACAAATAATGAAGCTCCTATCTAGTCAAATGCTGATACTGGTATCAATTCCAAGAAGATTAGATGAACCACAACTGAACAACACAATAAACATTGTTAATGATAAGATACATGAACTATCAAAATGTCAATGTTGGGTAAGTTCCTCTAAAAAAGGAACTAGTTAAAGTTCCAGTTCCTCAATAGAAAAAGGAACTAGTTACAGTTACAGTTACTCAAGAAAAAAAGGAACTGAAAAGTTCCAGTCCTAACAAGGACTTTGAAAGTTACCGGCGCGGAGTTTTTCTAGTGAGTGGGAGTATTTTGCCGAAAGGTTACCAAGGATTGCGGAGACAATGTTGCTGGAAAAAAATGAGATGTGACAACAGTTTTTATAGTAGAATCAACATTCACTAATAATATAAATTTATTTCACAAGCATTAGTACACTACAGTCCTACTTTCAATCTCAATGCACGTTCAAAGTTTGCGTCAGATAGCCTGCCCCTCTTGTCACTGAATATCAACCCCCCTACACTGAATACCCTTTCCACCCCTGCACTTGAAGGTATTGCAGTGTTGAATTCAATAAAAAGTTTTTTTATAGTGGGGAATTCTTTCATGTTGTTCAATCCATCATGTGGGTAGGTTAAAAATCTGTCTAGTTCATCCGAGTTTGATTGTGGGGTGACTTTATTTGTGCGGAAATCAAATATTTCCTCGTCATCAGAGACTTCATTTGATTCGTCAAGATTTAATGTGGATTCCGGCATGACTCTACGGAATTCATTTTGTAGCCAATTTCTTGCAACTTCTTCCTTCTGATCATCCTTAATCCAACTGAAGAGGAAGTCTGGGTGAAGAACGGCCGCAACTACCAAATTTCTCAAACTTTTCCTGAGTGCAAGGTCGTGGGTCACGAAACTCGACCATCGTAGTTTGCTTTTTTTCAGCCGGCTCATCAGGGTCCTCGTGTTTATCATTCCGGCATCTTTTAGTGCCTACAGTGTTCAGTTTGGATATCTGAGATGGATGAACTTTCTAAAACAAAATGATATGTTTTGTAAATTTAAAATGGCATTGGTACATGTAATATATTCTGCATTAGTTTTTTTTTTTATATTAACTTTTGATATTTTCAATTAATTTTTTTTAGCCAGGTTCAAAAATTAAAATACCACAGAGTCTATCAAATTTCTATTTAATTATTATAGCATCCCAATTTTTTTATTGAGCCTAGGCTATGACTTTGAGTGACTTATGATGTGATTTTTTTTCAATACAATGTGTAAAAGTGTTTCAGCCTCAGCTGCATAGCAGGATTTTGGGATTTTGTTATTTGTTTCCATTCCGATTTAAAATATATATAGGATTTTTTGAATGAATTTGAAATTGGTACAAATTAGGCCTAAATAACCAACACGAAAAATTTGTAAAGGTACAAAAATCGCGAATAGTAAATAATTATAAATGTAATTGCTTACCTTCATGTGTTTTCTTAAATTTGCATTTGTAGACATTGATGCACCAATCATTTTCGTGCACGGAACACACAGCAGACACTTGGCTGTAAAATTATTGCCACTAATATTTTCTTCAAATAAATAAAAAAACGGTTGAAAATGTTTCCAAGGCAAAACATTTGTTTTCTCCTTGTCTCCCATGGTACAATTACAATCACACAGAAAGTAAAAGTGAAATAATAATATTTGTTAGGTTGGTCTATCGAAACGTACTGATCGCGGGTGGTCGAGTGTGTGAAATGAAAATTAAAATCACGTTGCATTCATGCCAGATGTGCATGGGATTGTTTACGATTTTCTTGCTTCTCCATTGGCTGTCATCAGTTGCTGATATCACAGAATTGCCATGAATGCTAGAGGGATTGGTGAGAATAATACAGTTGGAGGGGGAGGAAGAGGAAGAGAGGTTTCTTAGAAAAAATACTTCAAGCATAGACAAGTGGCTGTAGTCAAGACTAGTGTGTAGGCAAGGGGTGGATAGTCCAAGGTTCAGGCGTGTGAATTTCCTAGAAGTGCTTATAAGATGTGACTGGATGGAGTTGAGGGTTTTACCCAGAATTTTACCCAGTTTTCAGATTAAAATCGCTGGAATTTACTTACATACAATAGAATAAAATAAATCTTGGCGCCGCCAGTTTAACTTGGATTTCTGAAGTACAGTCTGTGCAAAAGAACTTGGTAAGGAACTTGCAAATAGTTCCAAGTTCCCTAAAAATAGTAACTTAGTTCCTTTCAAGTTACTGCTAATTAAAAGGAACGAGTCCCCTTTAAAGTTCCTCAAAAAGGAACGAGTTCCCGGGAACTCGTTCCTTTCGATAAGTTCCTACCCAACACTGCAAAATGTCATGCAAATACACGATTCATCGATTTAAGTGAGATCCTTCATCCGGCTCACTATACCAAACAAGGACTTCACCTGAAAATGAGCGGTAAAAAAGAAATAGTACGTCAGATCAGCCAACATCTTACCCCATACTCTGTAGACGAAGATCTATTTGACTTGAGGATGGAAGTAGGAAACTTGACTATACAATCAACCATCCTGTCCACAAACCAGCTGCTCACGAACGTAGAAGAAACCGCTAGTCAAGTTGGAAGTATAAATGTGCCAAAGAATATCCAGCCTACCACCACAATGGACGACCAGCGACCTACCCCCAAGACAACAGACCCCGAGATAACAGATCCCGAGACCTCTGGACAGATTAGTAATCTAATCAAGAACCAGCAGCCCATTGAAGACGACCAGTCACCTACCGACACATCAGTCCTGGAGACCACTCACCAGCCGCCCGTCAGACACCCAAATCGACCAAAAAGAACCACTCGCTAGATTCAACGATTAAATCTATGACCTCCTGCCAGACAAGTTCACCAATCACAACAACCCCCAAAGACCCCACAAAACACCTTAATAATCTCCCTTAATATCCGATCTGCTCGAAACAAATTAGAAGAACTAGAAATTCTCACGAAGAATTTCAATCCTGACATTGTATGTCTCTCTGAACACTGGCTGACGCCCAGTGATGCTACCTCTTTCATACTCCCACAATATTGCAACACTGATTTCTATTTTTGATCCAATTCCTCCCATGGAGGCGTTGCCATCCTCTCCAAACCCTCCCTCAATCTTCAACCGGTCCCAAACTTTGAAAATTTCTGTGTTGATATGCACTTTGAATGCTCCTCTGCTTTCTGGTCGACTTCCAACACCACGTACATAATTTTATCTACCTATAGATCCCCGTCTGGTGACATAGCTATATTTCTCTCATCCCTAGACGAAACCCTAATCAGCCTCACAAAGCGATTCCCAAATGCACAGTTCCTTCTTTGCGGCGACTTTAATATTGATCTCTTTCAAAACTGTCAGCATACATCCAGATTCCTTGACCTACTCAACTCTTTCAATCTCTATCAAACTATCACCTCTCCCACACACATTACCTCTTTATCCTCCACTCTTATCGACAACATCTTCACTACTCTTGACTCGCAATCTTTCACAGCTATACCCTCGACAGCGGTCTCTCAGACCACCTCGCCATCTGTCTTCGCCTAGACTACCACGATCATACACCCATCTCAGGAAACACATACATTACCAAAAGAATCTTCTCAGAGGCTAACAAACCATATTTCTTCTCCCTCATTTCAACCGCTCAATGGCAGCAGAGCATTATACCCACATCTGATCCAAACTCTATGTACAATGCTTTTATAGCCATTTTTCCCCACCATTTCAACGTTGCATTTCCACTTCACAAAAGAAAGCTCCACAATCTCCAACCCAACCAATGGATCACACCAGAGATAATCTTGAATGCTGACAACCTTCGTCAACTTCACCGACTTTACCGAGAGAGTCCAGATAACAACGAACTACGAACACGCTACCTTTCTCTCAAAAAGACCCACTCTCACAATATCCGCCTAGCAAAACGTATACATAACGACAACCTGATCTACTCCTCCAAAAATAAATCCAAAGCTGCGTGGAATATTATAAAGTCTCGCTCCTCCCCTCAACAGGCCCGTTCAGATGTATCGCTCTCCCTCAACAGGCAAATGATATCTGATCCAGAAATCCTCTCAAAAAAATTCAACTCCTTCTTCATCAGCTCTGGAGATACTGCTGCTCCACCCTCTCCATCCTTTGCCATCCATCGTTCTAGTCTGCTTACTACTACAAATACACCAAGTATGTTTCTCTATCCAACCACTCCAGAGGAAATCATCACAACTGCTCGTACTCTTAGTAACAAATTTTCTTGCGGACTCGACGGTATTCCATCCTCTCTTCTCGTTGAATGCATAACCTTCATAGCAAACTCCCTCTCCCTTATAATCAATGCCAGTCTATCCTCCGGCATTTTCCCCTCAGAACTCAGAAAGGCCGTCATCATCCCCATTCATGAAAAGGGAAGCAAATCCGAAATCAACAACTATAGACCAATCTCGCTTCTCTCCTCCTTTTCAAAAATCTTCGAGAAAATTATGCTTAATCAAATTGTCTCCTTTCTCAATAAGTATAATGTCCTATCCCAGTGCCAACATGGCTTTCTCAAAAATAAATCCACCATTACTGCCATCTATAATTTTCTATCCCCCCTGTACTCCTCACTTGACAAAAGTGATCATGCGGTTGGTCTGTTCTATGACCTTCGCAAGGCATTCGACACCATTGACCACAAACTTCTTCTCTCTAAACTCAATAACCTAGGCATACGTAGTACTGCTAACGATTGGATCTCCTCTTTCCTATCTGACCGTACCCAAATAGTTCGTATCCAATCCTCAAACCTCGACTCTCCAAAAACAACACTCTCAAATCCTCTCAATATACTCAGTGGGGTAACACAGGGATCCATCCTTGGCCCTCTTTTCTTCATAATCTGTATTAACGACCTTCCACCCCTCCTAAACTCAGGCACTCTTTCAATCTATGCCGATGATACTAGTCACCTGACCACAGCACCAAAAAACTCCCTTATGTCCCTCATCTCTGAAGCCAATACCCAAACTTGAAACATGTCCTCCTATTGCCAGAACAATCGGCTAGCTCTCCAATCAACCAAAACTGTACTTGTACACTTCCATTCCAGGAGTAAAACTCCTATCGAAAACCCCCTCATAAAACTAGATAGCAAAATTATTCCTACCACCTCTACCGCAAAATTCCTCGGTATGCACCTTACCCCCACCCTCGATTGGTCACTCCATATCCAATCTACATCTTTAGAAATAATGAGAAGTTGCTTTCTCTTCAGACGTCTAAAACAGATAGTTAATCACCACACACTAAAACTCACTCACCATGCTCATTTTCATTCCTTTCTTTCGTATGGCATCCTTTTCTGGGGAGCTTCTCCCCATGCCCACCGTATCTTTATTCTTAAAAAACGTGCTTTACGTATAATTGTTGGTATCTCCCGGCGCAATTCATGTCGTCAACATTTCATTGACCAAAAAATACTGACATTAACCTCCACCCTGATTCAAACAGGGTGCTCCTTCGTTTGCTCTCATCCTGAACTATTCCCCCTAAACTCCTCCATCCACACCTATCCAACTAGAAGCAATAGTTTCATCCATGTCACATCATACAATCGCTCCTCTTTCAGTCCACTCCACCTACCATAACCTCCCCTCTCACATCGTAGAATCCCGCTCACTCAAGATATTCTTGTCAAACCTAAAAAAGTATCTTCTCTTAAATCCCTTCTACAACCTCAACGAGTACTTGGAACCTTGAATATGCAACCTCCAACCATACCTACTACATAACTTCAATATTTTTTTCTTACTTCTTATGCATCATATATATTTTATTATTATACGCATAAGATAATTATTAACTATATCACCTCATGTAATTTATTCTAATGTTGATTCTAAGTGTAATTTTTCAGCCTATTATATATATAGGCCTATATCGTAGCATCTCACATCATTTTTAAGTGTAATTTTTCATTTTTTTTTAGTGTAATTTTTTAGTCTAGTTTTTTAGTTTGACGAATCCTATATTTGTACCATGTATCAAATCTAACGGAGAATAAATAATACAATACAATACAATACAACAACTGCTGTGCAGATCGTCAGAATATTTTTCATCAGAAATATTGTTTGAATAATTTGTCTGTCATTTCAGTTGTACGTGATGAACCTAATTTCCAGCCTGTATTCCACGGTTGGCTTCACTGATAATAAAGATGACGATCAGCTGACTGTGTACAAACGAGTGAACGCCCTGAGCTGGGCTTGTAGTCTTGGCCACGACGATTGTGTGCGGAACAGTGTCCTGCAGTTCCAGAACTGGAGGTCTTCTCCCGATCCTGACACCAACAACCCGTGAGTCATTTTACACTTCCTGTTTCAGACACATTTCATGTGACAATGAGGGTTTTCAAAAACGTACAAAATAAATATGATGAATACATAGGAGGAATGATTGGCTTGTCACTCACAATTGTTGTAGGAATACCGGATGGTTACGATCTGGACTTGTACTGTTCAGTGAACACACTTGTGATCAGAGGGTTGATATTACAAGGTTAACGGACCAATGCACAACTTGTTGATCAATAGAGCTTGGTAGTGTGCACAGTCTAATGAGGAGATCTTGTATCGAATCTTCCACAAAAATCCAAGCGGAGTGAGGCCGTGGGTTCGTGTGTGTAAAGAAAAAACCAGTCAAAGCATTAACCTGAATATTCTTAAATATTCAAATTGGTGATAACTGCCGCGAAGGCATCATCGCCAGAGTGGTGGAGTGGTTCTACAGACCTAGCGCTAAACCTGTAGCGGTTGTTGTCGGACGCATTCTTATTGTGTCTGAACTCGACTCAGAATCTTGTTCTATTTCCTGAGTACTTTCCTTGGGTCAGCCAATTGCTGCTCTACCTAGTGTTGTTTTGTAGAACCTTCACATCATGCCCTTTGTATACAAAAGAAAATATTAGCATCCACGATGCAGAGGAAAATAAACGGTAATTTGAAAAAATGTACAAATAAAAACGGAAAGTTTTCAACTCGGTTTAGAAAAACGTGTACAATTCAACCTGGTATAGAGCTAAGGTGTTCAGTTGAATTCTCATAATTAATTATTATAACAGTCACTGAGAGAGGATCACTCTATCCATTTATATAATCATTCATTATGACTTTAAATATTCTTGTTCATATTGCCAAAATGCTTAGTACTAGAGTGTGAATCGAACGCATTTAGCCTTACTATCTCAGTTCTCTTGTAAGAGTATTGCTGACGTGAAACTCTTAGCAACCAGGTAAACGAACAGTCGTGGAAATTGTGTTGCTGGATATTATTGTGAAAATTGATACAAAGAAGCATCTACAACGATATTCAACCATACCTTGCCATTGGGATTTATGTGAGAATCATTTTGAATGATAAATCAGTGAAATCTGTTCATTGACGCCAAAGTTCTGAAGAATAGTAAGTTTTTGGATTCACTGAGAATATAATTTTTGGTTAGTGTTTGTTTGTTTTTTCTACACGATCATCCTAAAACAACTTGGCCTAATTTTGAAAGTCACGGCCATCTGGATGGATATTGACCAAGGTGTATGATTATTATTGACCACTTTATCAAGGTGTTTCAAGTAACTTTTCAAGATGATCGAATTCAAGAAAGTAACGAGGGGAAGACCAAGATTGGGACTGAAAACCAATGGTGGGAATGAGATAGTGCTGAGTACGGTACCATTGCCGAAAGAATTGAATGTAATTTGTGGTATGAAGTGTGGATTAGGAGTGAAGGTCAAGGACAGAGCAATACAATGCTGTTCAGAAAACTGTTCGCAATGGTGGCATATAGCGTGTGTAAATAAGTACTGCACAGTACAAGTGTATTCAAAATGTGCCAGGCTTAAAGTGGAGCTGTGGAAAGTGCAGGGAAGGAGAAGATAAGAAGAAAAGGGAAGCATGTATTTAGGGGAAGAAGAACGTTAACAAGGGAAAAGACGAGAATATACCGGAAATTATTATGAATGAGGAGAAAACGAATGGGAAACAATTGAAGAAAGGGAAATATGCCGAACAAAGTAAAGTTGAATGTTTGAGAACTATGAATGACGAAGAAGAGCAGACGCGGAAGAATATAAACGCAGAGGAAACGCAATTGAAGTTTATTCCAGAAGAAGAAATGAAAGACAGAAATAAAGTCAGCAAATTTGGTGAAGTCGAGATGGAATCTGTTAGATCTAAAGAGGAAAGTGAACAAATAACCAAAAAGAGTATTGTACTGCTGGGAAGCTCGATTGTTCGTGGAACAAGCGTCGGCACGGGATCCAGTGTAGAGGTGGATGTGAGACCAGGAATTGGTGTATTCAGAATGAGGAGAGTGGTGGATAAAATGAAGAAAAGGGAAGTCGATGGAAAAGGTATTATTCTGATCGTAGGAGGAAATGATTTAAAAGAGATGACACAAAGAGAGGATGGACAAGATATAATGAACAAAGGAATGAAGGAATTGATTGAAGCTGCGAAAAAGAAGTTCGGAGAAAGTCGAGTTGCAGTTAGTGGGATTATATACAGAAAAGATGAAAATAGAGAGCTAATTGATGGAGTCAACGCTGCTACTGAGCGATTGTGCATCAGAGAACGAGTGGTGTACATTGAGTCTAACTGTTGGGTACATGAAGAACACTTGAAGGCTGATGGGGTCCATTTAAACATATTGGGAGCAGAGAAACTGGGTCAACTGATGGGAAGAGTCGCCGAGAAGATGAGAAAAAGAGCTAGCTTATGACTAAATACGATTGAAAGTAGCAGAATAGAGGTAGGCCTAGGCAATAATATGGAAAGAGGAGACAAATCAAAACAGAGGGATATTGAGATGGGAGTAAAAAATACATTAAAAATAACATTAGTTAATTGCAGAAGTGTATGCAATAAACTCGACGAATTAAGAACAGTAGTAGACACTATAAATCCCGATATTTTCGTACTTGTGGAAACCTGGCTGGACGATGGCTACACCGATAAAGAGATAGAGGTAGGGGGTTACAGCTTATTCAGAAGAGACAGAAATAGACATGGGGGTGGTATATTGCTGGGATTAAAAAATGAGTTGAATGGGAGAATCTTGTGGATAGAAGAAGCAGTAGAGTTAATGGGATTAGAAATTAAGTTTGGAACAGAAATGTTTATAATAATTGCGGGATATAGGCCGCCAAATTCTAATAATGATGTTCTCGTCAAGATTAGGGAAAGAGTGGTTGAAAGTGCTCATAAAAGGAATGTAATAGTTGCTGGAGACTTGAATTAACCAGGAATAAATTGGGAAGAAGGGACTGTAGGAAGTAGCACGAATAGAAGGCAAGAACTTGTTTATGAAATAATGAGTGAAGGATTTGTGCAAACGGTTACGGAGGGTACTAGATTAACTAGGACAGGTAGTAATAACCTTTTGGACGTTATCCTAGTCAGACCACCGGAAAAGTGGTTAAGAACTATCGTGGACGTTGGTATCAGTGACCATAATATTCCAACAGTAGAATTAATTGCAAATAGAGTAAAAGATGAAATGAAGGTACAGAAGAAAGTCTGGTTCTATAAAAAGGCGGATACCAACAAAATTAGGTTACATTTAAATTATTGGAGGAATTACTGGATTGAGGAGAAGGGGGATATAGACAAAAAATGGGACACTTTCAAAAACATATGTTTAAACGCTATTGAGAAGTTTATTCCCAATAAATTAATATCTGAAAGTGCAGATCCAATCTATTATAATAAATCAATTAGAAAATTGAAAAGGAAAGCAAGAAAGTTTCATAATATGAACAGAGGTAAAGGGGGAGATATAGAAATGAGAAGGAAATTCAGATCAGATCTGAATAAAGAAAAAAAAGTGCAAAGGATAAGTTTCTACGGGGGATGTTTGATGAGCAGGACCAGAATAAAAGTTGGAATAATATGTACAAGTATATAAATAATACTAAAAGAGGGAGAAACGATATGCCAACTCTTATCAACAGAAAAGGAGTGGAGTTCATATCAAATAAAGAAAAGGCATACGCATTAAATAATTATTATGGTGAAGTTTTTCAAAAACAGACTTTGAATGGGGAGAACGAAGTAGAGAATGATCAAATTCATCAATTGGGAGTAGAGGAAAATAAAATAAAATTCACTGAAACAGCAATCCAGAGAATAATTGATAAACTGAATAGAAATAAAGCTCCCGGTCACGATGGGATTATTAACAAATTTATCAAGTTGGCGGGAAAAGAGTTAATACCGTATTTAATATTAATTTTTCAAAATTCAATAGATTCAGGAACTGTGCCCGAGGACTGGAAAAAAGCAATGATCACTCCAATACATAAAGGGGGAGAAAAATCAAATTTGGGTAATTACAGACCAGTTAGCCTCACCTCCTCAATATGCAAAGTTATGGAAAGGTTAATTGATTCAGAAATCAAATTAATTGTTGATAATAATGGTGGAATATTTGATGGACAACATGGTTTTCGTAAGGGTTACTCATGTGTAACCCAACTGCAAGGATTCACGCAGGAACTGTCTGATACTTTAGACAAGGGGGGTAAAATATCTGCCGTCTTTTTGGATTTTGAAAAAGCTTTTGACAAAGTACCTCACAAACTTCTGATTTCAAAGTTGAAACAAATAACAAAACATGAGAGGATAACAAGATGGGTGGAGTCCTTCTTAAAAGGTAGATCACAAAAAGTAAAAGTAGGTGATGAAATTTCTGAAATGGTAAAAGTTACTTCTGGGGTACCACAAGGAAGTGTAATTGGACCCCTTCTATTCAATATATTTATAAATGATCTTCAAATCGGAATTCAATCAAGAATTCGTCTATTTGCTGATGACTGTGTGGTATATAGCACCATTAGGAGTGAGAGGGAGGAAAATCAGTTACAAGGAGATTTGGACAGAATTAATAAATGGGTTAAAATGAATTTAATGGGACTAAATGTTGGAAAATGTAAAGTGGTGCACTTCTCTAGCAGCAGTAACAAGAAAAAAGTGAATAAGATTTATAAAATGGGAGATTCTACACTTGAGGAAGTAGAAGCATATAAATATCTTGGACTTTACATAAATAAAAACTTGGGTGGGGGGAACATGTTAGAAATATCTCAAAAAAGGGAATACGATCCTTAAATTTTATTATGAGGCAGTTGAAGGGGACAGGGATGAAAATAAAAGAGAAGGCATACATGAGTCTGATTCGGCCAATGCTTGAGTATGCTAGTTCAGTCTGGGATCCGCATGAAGTTGGACTGATAAAGGCTGTGGAGAACGTCCAAAGGGTTGCTGCAAGAAGGGTATTGGGGAGAGAGAAGCGCTGGAAGATTATCAGGAACGATAAGGATTTGGTTGAAAAAGTTATAGAAAGACCCAGTAAAATGATTGAGGAAATGGGATGGGAAAATTTGGCGAAACAGAGACAAATAGAAAGAATGTGCAATTTTGTTAAAGTCAAGAATGAATATTCAGGATGGGATGAATTAAGCAATAGAATTGGAAAGGGATTACAAAGAAGTACAAGGGGAGGGGTAAGAATGGAAGTGGAAAAAGTGGATAGAGAAGTAGGTAAATATGGGTTTATACAAAGAACGACGCGGGAATGGAATGAATTGGAAGAAGATATCAAGAACATAACGAAGATTGGTGATTTAAGAAGAGAACTAAGAAAAAAATGAAGTATAATTATATCGAGTATGTTTGACTGTAATTGCATTAGGTATAGTAACCATTACCACCTGTTTTATGAACAATCTGTAATGAATAAATAAATATGTAAATATGTAACGTGAAGTCAGTTCCTTTCATCACTGCACTACACTACTCACGATCGGCAGGTCCACAGATTTGGACCGGATATTGGTACACATTTTAACATGGGAGGGATAGGGGGTTAAGACACCATAAGAGACCGGCGAACCAACGCAACCCTCAATGCATCTTGGCTCCGAACAAAGCTCCGACTTCTTCAGTGTTCCAATAATCAAATGGTTCCCTGGCTCATTGCAAACATTGGTTTTACTTCATTAAGCTCTTCTCACCGTATTCATTACCTAGAAGGATTCTGGTGAAACAATCAGGTTATGTGATACCTACTTTTGTTGTAGACACGATAGCTTGTAATCTAACCCGTATTAACAACGTTCCCCATCACAGACCGTCAATGGTGAAACGATATATGTTGGGTAATCAGCATGATGGAAGAGGTGCAAGGGTAGGATACAATTGTTAAACGGGGATTACATTGGTCAGTGAGTCAGAACAATGCCACAATATGCAAAGGAAATTGCAATAAGGGTTCAATATACAAGTTGTGGTTTTATGTATATGTGTATTTTTATTCACAACTTGGGAATTACCAATGTGATGGGAACTATTTTTTTTACTGGTAAAATAGGCGGAATCATAAGATACCTGCCATTATAACTAGGCCTACAGTATTTTAATAATTACTATTATGTGTTCCAGTATCTCCGCTAATCTGAAGAACGTAGTTTACTGTACTGCTGTGCGTGTTGGTGGCCAAGATGAGTGGGACTTTGCTTGGCAACGTTATAAAAAGACCAACGTTGGATCAGAGAAAGAACTACTACTCGGAGCCCTGGGCTGCAGCCGAGAAACCTGGATATTGAGCAGGTAAACGTGCAATCTAAGTCTGTTGACAAATTACAGACAATTTGACTGCCAAGTCATTCAGTGCACATAGTTTCTTTTGAAATTGTGATAATTTTACAACCAGGGTATTTCCTATCCAGCACACATGATATTTATCAGATATTATTGCTTGAAATCTCTATATGTATGTGTATGTAATTAATATATAAAGTCTGAGAGAGACATGTATTCTCCTCTCCTACCAACCTTTTTTTAATGCTGCCCAACGACCCCACCAACAGCTAGGTTGTACGGGGGTATGAATGAGCGGGTGATAGTGAAACTATGAAGTGATGATAGGTGAAAGGAAATGTACAAAACCCATGCCTTATGCGGGACTCGAACCCACGCCCCACAGTGACTTCAATTTCTACCGCTAGTGATAGTTGACTCAGCCACCGGGGCGGCTTCCTCCCAACTTATCTACAATAACTTCCTTTAATAATTCTTTCATACAGCTTGACTGCCTGGCTCATCAGTGGCATTCCCCTGTAATTCTTACCTCTTTTTCTGTCTCCTTTCTTGAATATCACTGTAAATAGTTCTTCCAGCAGTGGTTTCTATTGCCACGCTGCCGTTGATCAACTCATCTGTTTTTCCATCAAGAGTCGAGATATGGATACCGTTCTCTCTTAGTGTCCTTCCCATCGTAGTGTGATTAGTTGAGAAAGTACTTGGTAAACAATTGTTTTTTCAACAGATACCTTGATTGGGCTATCAGTGAAAAGTCTGGCATTAGGAAGCAAGATGCAGCAAGAGTGTTCGCTTCTGTTGCGAACAATGTTATCGGCCAGTCGCTTGCATATAATTTCCTCAGGGACCAATGGGAACGTATTCGCAGTTAGTAAGTAATTTGAACGTAACATGCCTTTATTGTATGAATAATAATATGTAGGCATCTATTGTGAAATATGAATATAATCTACATATCGGCACTGTATAACCAAATCAATATGCACATCGATTTGAACAAATCTGAACGTGCAGTACCGGTAGTTGTTTTCTTGATGGATTGACTTTCTATTGCTTTGAATTAATTTCTCAATGTATGTAGGCCTATTATTGTTGAAACTTCATCGATGAGCCTATATGAACAACAGTATCTTGTCTGACATAATTGCGTGTGTATGTATTTACTCTAATGCAATCATTTTCCCAGCCTCGGCTCCTCTCTCTTCACGATCAATAACATTGTTCGGGCGACCACAAAGAGGATTAACACTCAGCGCGAACTTGATGACGTAAGTCGTGTAGACCCTAGTATATACATCTAGAGCATGCACTAGAATATGCCGTTAGATTTCTTCATGTGAAACACACAACATACTCTCAATTGTTTTGTACCACATCTTGGAAGTGTTATCACGAAATAACTGATCTTTGATTAGTTTATTCAAATTTGATGATTTTCTTTACTATCAATTTTTCACATAGATTATAGGTACACTTAGGCCCAACAGTAAAAAAAAATCCACAAAGTCTCCAAGGAAGACTTGACCATGGGAGAAAAAGGAATATTATAATCTGTACATTTTTCAACCTAATTTGAGTGTATTAGCTCGAAATTTTCAAAGTAATTGTATTTTTTGGTGCATCCTTCGAAGTCCATATAGCCAGGCCGTAAGGATCTAATTACAATTTATTGAATGACTTTCAATCCAGCTTATTGAATTGTGTGAACTGATTCATAGAAGAGGGTTACTGTAAGTGGAAGCTGCCAAGTCGGTTGCATCTGGTTTGCTTTTTCAGTTGCTTCGGTTTGCTGCACTTCACCGTTCCGAGCTGGGGGCGGCGACGCGGGCTGTCGATCAAGCAATCGAACAGGCAGAGGCTAACATCAAATGGATGAAACGCAACAGTCAAGTAATTACAGAATGGCTGACAAATACAACTTCCAGTTTTAAAACAAGTATTTCATAAATGCATTGCCAATATGGTACACTTCTATTTAAGAATTGTTATACTCATTAAACAATATGTTATTGAAACATCACTACAGTGAAATCTCTATTGATCGTTTTTCGAGGGACCAGGAAAATTCAGAAATTGGATTTCAAATGCAGGGAAAATTCAACATCGGTTGTACAGAAAAACGAATGATGAAATCAGGAAAACAATAAAGCCAGGAATGGTGCATCGAGGTTTCACGGTATATATTTTGCGCTCTTCAAATGATTTCAATTCCGTTTTGTTGTTTCAATTCAATCAATAAGTGGACCAAGCACTGCTCATTTACATATAATCATTTTCAAGTATAAAGTCTATGGAAAATATAATATACCGTATTGTCCCGAATTTAAGCCGTGGGTTTTTCTCGAAATTGCGGGTCCAAAAGTCACCCTCGGCTTATATGCGGATCTCGGCCTAAAATCGGTCAAAAACACGTTTTTCTCTGAATATGATTACGTGCACTACACATGCACACTCTTAACAATGGAATCAACTTGTAACTGCAAAATATTGCACTAAAAACACATTTAATAAATGTTTTATCATGAAGAAGCACGATTTTCCCAATTTCCAACATTTTTATTTGACGCGTAGAAATAAACATAGGCACGTTGAGCTGTTAGCTGCGATGTCTTGTCAGACCTTGACGAGTAGGCGGGCCATATGACGATCGCGCGTCATCGGCACTAGCCGAGTACACGATCGTGAGGCACCTCTCAACGGTTTCTCACACGCAGTTGGCATAGCTTCCTCACGCGCGCAATACGAAATTGACTGAATTCTAACTCGGAAGAGTGATGATTTACGTGAAAAGGAGATGAACCCTTTTTTCAATTGTTGATCTAAAAGTTTGGGGGTCGGCTTACATTCGGGACAATACGGTAGTTGAAAATTGTGGATTTAAAAATAGTTCAAATCGATGCATAACATGACTTTGAAACATGAGAAACTTTTAATGTTTTGAGAAAACATGTACAAGCATACAGGGCACAGGCACAAACATGAGTTGTGCCTTGACTCACAGACCACAAATTTGTTCAAGACCAAAATTTTTATTAAAAATGAATGAAAGTTTATTTTGCTACGTAAAGCATAATGAAAATCAATTTGGAAAAACAGGTCTCAATTTATAAGTTGAACATATTATTTTGATTTCACATTTGAATATAAATCCTCAGATTTTGTGAAATGTCAATAATACTAGGAAGAGTTCCAATATAGGCTATATTTACATAATAATATATTAAAGACTTCAATAATTCATGATGTGCAGTTTATTATCTGTATGGTAGCTATAAATTTGTGTAAAAAAATGAATGAACTATAAACTACAACATTCACAAGAAAGGAAGTTACATTAAAACTACAAATATTTCATCTCGTGACACAAAATCATCAAAGGACATCCAACCCTGAAAATGTATTCAAATAAATAATGGCATTTTTTTTCCCTAATTTTAGAGAAGACTAGAAATCACTATCTCAATTTGAGAAATTAAAATCCATTTGTTTGTCCATAGCACCGAAGACCCTCCCTGTCTCTGAATCATGACGTAGGCTTTACCCGCTTCTGTTTGAGGGCGTTCACAGCACCTACCATACAGTTGAAGTGACTGTACGCTAGGTTTTCAAGTAACAGTTGTTATTTTGGCAGGTCAATATTTGCAGATTACGTATACTGTGTTGAGTTTTACTCCAACTGTGAATGACATTTGGTGTGCTGTGAATGCCGTAGAAACGGAATCGGGTTATGCCTACGTCACGACTCGGAAAAAGGGGCGGGTCTTGTGTGGTAATTGAAACGGACAAATAAATAAATTATAATGTCTGAAATTGAGATGGTGGTTTCTAGTTTTCTCTGAAATTAGGGAGAAAATAGCATCACTGTTCATTGATGTCCTCGAAATGTTATATTTCATATGGAGTGAAAATTAATTATAATATCCATCTCATTTTTGGAAAACATACTTCAAGTTATGTTTTTTGTTTGTATTAAAACATTACAAATAATTTCACTCAATATTTCGAGGCACTTGATACAGTATAGTATAGTGGAACCATTAAAAACATTACTGACGTGAAAACTTACTAAAGGCTGGTTCAAATGAAGGGGATAACTTATAGCAAGGTAATAAGTGTACTCGAGTGGTTTTGCTGTCCATCTTGATCGAACCCCACTGCACGGAAGTCTGTAGATGTAATCATCTGTCACATCAAGAGTTCCCGTCCTTGGATTGAACTGTACATTCCATGTACAAGAACTAAACTTTCAAGTATTGTTTATTCCAATAATTGGAGAATAGACATTGAATTCCATTCAATCATATGAATTATGTAGTTATTGATGTAGAATAGGCAGAAAGGTGTGAGTGCCATTTTTCAAATTGTTCAGTGGGTGAAAAAATACCTTGTGACACCAATTTTGTATCAATTGTCATGATTTGTTTGTGCATACATATTATTATTTTAACATATCATGAGTTCAATAAACATTAACTCTATACATTTTATGTCCAGAACAAATACAAAATTCTGCTGCATTTGGAATTGAGATTTTGCTTGGACCCTTTTTTTACTAGTAAGTATTTTTTCCATGTTACGCCATTTTAGCAGGCAGTGACACTTCACCTATGCCCTAGACAAAAAACAGGCAAACATTGAATGGTTGCTTACATCCATTTTAAGACGTTTGGTGTCTCAAAAAGTCTGTAAATTTCATGTCGTATTTTTTTCGATTCAGCACGTTGAACTTGGTCATAGAGGACATAAAAGTGAGAAAAAAAGCTGTTTCCTTCCTCCTGCCTATTCTATGACGATCTAGATGCATAGGATCATCCATTCTATGTTTGAATAACTCACTCATTTTTCAATATGAAAGACATTATTTTTGTGTCAGCATTACGGTACCCGGTAGTATATTTTTGTATCGACAAAGTGTACAAATGATATCAAATTGCATTCATCTGATTAATGTTCAAGTATGCATGTAATGAATACGTTCATTAACTCTACACAGACAGTAATTATTATAGTGCAGTGTCAAAATTTGTTGGGCTTTTCTATTATTTGAATTTTCTGTTGTCAATGTTGATAATTAAGTTATCAGAACTGTATCTTCGAGTTCCAGATGGATAAAGAAACCTGTACTTAAGCTTATTGTGTGTAGCATTGAAAGCCTTTCAATTTCCATATTAAATCACATTAATAAATTCTACTTATTCTCATTATCCTCATAAAAAATCCTCATAAGCATGACTCGAAACTAGTGGGGGCCAATACGTTCTTCAATAAACAAGAACCGTTGGCAGAGTTGAAAGTTTTATCCTGCAGCTGGCGCATCACCGGTTGGCACCAGAGTGAGCCATCGTGGTCAAACTCGACTCACGCGTGTCGTCAAATAGTAGATTGTGGTATACTTCTCGGTTATATGTCGGAAGAACTTTATGGGCCACTTGAATTAATACAGAATATATTCCGGGTTTACAACATTTTATTTGATATACAAAAAAATACAACTAAAACAATTTAAATATAGTGGAATAGCAATTGGTGTTTTGAATATATAAATATAATTACGATCGATTCGATCATATAGAATTTATAAATTATAATTTTCGAATTGTATTCAACTGATACTAAAAATTGAAATAAGAAATAACTATCCTAGATGTATCAACAACCTTGAAATAAATAAAATAAAAAACGCAATCTCATTGCCGTCACTATAGCAATTCCCACTGGCCCAAGCGTTCTCACAGCATCATGTGGTAGGTACATACTACATAGTTGGGCACTATTATACCAAATACAAAGACTGACTACTGTAATAGCAAATAGTTTGACAGTTAGGCCTAGGCCTATTAATTGATATCAATGAGGAAACTTGTTTTCGCTTTTTTTCCCCAACTGTGAAGGCTTACCTTGAATTTGACAAAATGTTACGCTTTTGAAGATAATAATTGTGTAACTTTTTTCAAACCCAATAGTACATGCCTGTTCACTGTAAAAGTAAAATGTTTTCTGCATTTGTTTTAATCTCGCTGTTTTATCCAGATCAAAGCTTTTGTCTTTCGACTTCAGAGATGAACTACATCCCTAGAAGCCGTTTGACAAGTTTCCAGACAGACAAGAGACCTATCTATCAGAACTGGTCGTAAGACATGGGATTGCGACAGTACGAGATCAACCCTGGGAGGATTTCAATATGGTACACCACGGTACCACCGGTGAAAGAGGGGGAGGGGGGGTGTAGCAGAGAGAACGTGTTGGACTTGGGACATTCGACGGAAGAAACAAATTGAAAGGATTTTTCTTGTTACTTATTAGTTCATAGTAGGTAAAGAGCTATTGAAAGTACCGACATAGAGGTTTCGACCGATTGTCCTCCCCATTCATTAGTTGCAACAGGCAGATGTGGCTGTCCCCGAACAATTGCCTGAGAAAGTTTACTTGAGTAGAGTCAATTATTCAGACTAACTGATGTTCAGTATGACACAAAGTAATTATCCGCTTTCACACACCATAAAGTATGGTTCTAATTCCGCTTTTTCTTGACAGAAAATCGGGATCTCCATTTTGTTTTATCATCGCTAATAGTTCAGCCAATTACAACATTCATCGATTGACACATCAATCAACGGCCGATAAAACAGGGCATCCACTATTCCACTAGGTATCTCTATGCCTACGGTTTATAAATTTGGTTCCAATTTCTTCAAATTTAGGTAACACTAATTCGAAAGCCACAGACTGCTGAAAGTTCTTATTCCTGTCGATACATAAGTAGGCCTACTATTAGTTCTTCATGCTAAGAACTGGATGATGTATGGACCATATGGCAGGCATATGAGGGCCTAGTTAAGTGGCACTGACTACACAAGAAACTTAATTCAACCTCATTTCATACACTAAGTTGTGTGAATGTCATCCTAATGCAAACTAACAAAGTTGTCCAAACGGTTGGGAGTTGGGAAGATGATTTGGTGCGGTAACTTGATGTAATCACTCCTCTTGAATCAAGTGAGGACCAGTGGCAGATGTGATGCTGAAAGTAGACCATGAAACATATATTGCAGATTGTAAACATGTGCAAGGAATGCTCATAGACTGTACCCTATAGGTGAAGCTGCCCATAGGTAAGTATGTACAAGTTCTAGGTACTTCTATCCAAAGTTCTATCCTGTATGATTTATGAATCATGGAATTGTCAATAAGTAACAATTGCAGAACATATTTAGCTCATGCAATTCATAGGCCTGAACATTAATGAAGATTTTATCGCGACTGTCAATTTCAATTCCCGAGAGAATTTATCATCTGAGGAGTATGGGCTTACAAAAAAGATCACTTTATTGTGTCTTATATGCATTTATCATGTTTTACTGTCGGGGAACTATTGTGGCCTGCTTTTAAAGAAGCCCCAGTATT
This sequence comes from Brachyptera putata, assembly GCA_907164805.1. Classification (NCBI taxonomy): domain Eukaryota; kingdom Metazoa; phylum Arthropoda; class Insecta; order Plecoptera; family Taeniopterygidae; genus Brachyptera; species Brachyptera putata. Next base: position 1,813,354 of record OU015463.1, read on the forward strand.
CAATTCCTCACGGAAGACCTGTCAAGATAGTCAGCAAAGGTGGGAATCAGAACTGGTCTCCTGAACCTTTCCCTTTGGTTCAGTGTGCTAGCGACTGATCCACCGCTCAGTACATACGTATCTGTTAACGATCAGGTATGCTGCTCAATATTGTCCACACAGTGTGAAGTGACACTGAGAATCCACTAACCAGCTTTCCCGTTTTCCAGCAGTGAATGCTAGCTCGCTAATATGCATACGATGAACACATTACATGTTCACAGATACCTGTGATCGATCAAACTTATTAGTTTTAAAGAGAATGAACTTATGACCAAGATATTACTGCCAATTACACCAATAGGAAGTCGTAGAGATCTCCATGATTTCAAGCAGAATTGATTTTCATACAAATTGTAGGAAAACATTTCTTGCGTGGTAGAGGAATCCTAGATATTGTGGTCAGAAAAGCAGTTTTGTTCAATTTGCAGATTTTGATTCCAAGACCACGAAGTAAGTAACAAGTGCAGTAACTTTTTCATAATATTTACGTGAATGTTAAAGATACACTAGGCCTACTCAATTCATGTCTAAAGAATGAAATTGTTGCGTTTCGTTCATTAGCATTGCAACAAAAGCTGATTCAAGCTTGCAATGTTTCTTTCAGATGTATGGTGTGGTTCGGCATGACATTACAACTAGTTAGCTACACCCCATGGATCATTCAGCTAACACACTGATTTAGACAATGAAGTTGAGTCGGGAAAGGGTTCGAATCCTGCCCAACTGCATACCCCAATATCAGCTAGCTTGATCACACTTTCTTTTGAAAGTATGACAACAAACAACTTACCCACAATATACCTATACATGTTTGGCTTCTTAGAATTCAGACATGTCCTCCTCTCTTCTAAGAGGGTCGCCTTGCAAAAGTGCAATGATTAAACTGCAAACAAAATTGAGCACATTAATCCAACATGCTATTTTAATTGAAATATTTCTATACATATTACAGCAGAGGTAATGAACACACGACCAGCCTTCAACCCACCAGTATAAGTATATGAAAAAAAATATGAGGTAATATCCCAAGTAGATCATGCAATCACGCATGTGTCGTTTCAGTTGACCTCGGTTGTGAATCTCGGTAGGGTCATACACACCCATATTGCCATTTGGGACGGACCAAAATCTTGAACAAAAGACAAAAAAATACAATGAATATCGGTTACGCTAACACAAGTATTCAGCAAAATTCACGAAGAAGAACATTTAATACACCGTAAGATTCCTACACTTCAGATAAGAACATAGTCTAGAGAGAAGAACATCCATCTACTGGACAGAGGTTTTCCGTGATCAGCTAGGTTATACGGGGGTACGAATCAGCGGATGATAATGAAAGGATGAAGAGATGATAGGTGAAAGGACGTTTACAAAAACCCATGCCTTATGCGGGACTCGAACCCATGCCCAACGGTGACTTCAGTTACTACCGCTAGCGATAATTGACTGAGCCACCGGGGCGGCTGTGATATTTTTAGTGCTCAACATGAACAGGACAGTCAAAATCAAAATTATAGTCCCACACCAGAATTGTTTTGGGGCAACAGCACCAAGGCTAAACCACTTATGAAACGAATTACAGTACAGTAGCAGGAAATCGGGAAAAAAAAAAAAATTACCCCGTAACAAAAACTTGGTAAGCATTACAATTTACACAAATAATTGTTTTTCATTTTATTTAATCGTAATCTTGTAAAACTAATATCATTGACATTTTCATATCACCAACTCTTTCTAGGTGATGCAACATTCATGACACTTCCACTGTTGGGAGATTTCAACATCAAGCTTTGAACAAGAATGTCAGAATATAGTAAATAGACTCAGCTGTAGTTCTGCATTTAAAAGCATAGAGACCACACAACTGTTACACGAACATGACTATGACTACGGATATCACACGGTCGGGAAACGGTTCAGTCAAACCGGTTCACACTGAAACTGAACCCTAATCCGCTCCTCAAACAGCAATACAACTCCCTCAAAAACACCCATGCCAAAAAATTCGCTCTACCAAACGCAGCCATTTCGACAACATCATCCTCTCGTCCAACAATAAGTGCAAAACCTCATGGAACATCATCAAAACTCTCTCGTCCCCCCCCAAACCTCCAACAACCCTCTCCTTGAACATCAACGGTCAAGTCACCTCAGAACCCCCTATTATCGCCGAACATTTCAACAGCTTCTTCATAAGTGCTGGGAATGTCGCCCCCCCGCTTCCTCCCAACCGTCTGAACCGACCCATCACTCCAACTCCCTCTCCCCCACCACCACTAGTTCTCACGCCTACAAGCCCTCTCGAACTCATCCAAGCTACCTCTTTTCTCCGATACAAATCCTCCAGTGGACCTGACGGCATTCCAGGCACTATTCTCTTCAAATCCATAGACCTTATAGCCCTCCCTCTCTCTATTGTCATCAACCACTCACTTACCTCTGGCACCTTCCCATCTCAACTGAAACAATCCACGGTCATCCCCATTCACAAAAAAGGCAACAAAGCCGACGTCAACAATTATCGCCCAATTTCACTCCTTTCCTCCTTCTCGAAAATCTTCGAAAAAATAGTCCTATCCCGCGCAACCTCCTACCTCTCCGATCATTCCTTGCTAGCTGACTGCCAACACGGCTTCAGACAAGGCAAATCCACCACCACAACCATTTTCCAATTCCTAACCACACTTCACATCCAACTCGATAAAGGCAACCACTCGTTAGGCATCTTCTACGACTTGTCGAAAGCCTTCGACACCATTGACCACGAACTCCTTCTGCTCAAACTCAAATCCTATGGCATCCAGGGCATATCAAACGATTGGATTGCCTCCTTTCTATCCAACCGCACCCAACAGGTATCCCTTCCTCCTACCTCCCCTTCCTCCCATTCCCCCTTCCTCTCTTCCGCCAAAACCGTTCGCTGCGGAGTGCCTCAAGGCTCCGTGCTTGCCCCTCTTCTCTTCCTCCTCTATATCAATGACCTACCCAATCTTCTTTCACTCGGCAACCTCTTCCAATATGCCGACGACACCAACCATCTCCTTACCTCTTCTAAAACTCAAGCCTTTACCACCCTCATATCTTCTGCCAACCAGCAAGCAAACGCTATGGCTTCTTACTGTTCCAACAACAAACTAGCTTTACAACCCTCTAAAACTGCCTTCATCCACTTTCATCTCAAATCCAGCCCACCGTCAACCTCACCCCTAATTAAAATCAATAGCCATACAATTCCCAGTACTCCAGCCACCAAATTCCTAGGCATCTACATCACCCCCACCCTAGATTGGTCCACTCACATTCAACACACTCACTCTAAAATCCAAAGCACTTGCTACCTTCTCAGACGCCTTAAGCCCATTGTCAACCCCAACTCCCTTCTCCTTGTCTATCACGCCCACCTGCACTCTCACTTGTCATACGGCCTTCTCTTCTGGGGCAACTCAGCTTCTTCCAAACGCATCCTCATCCTTCAAAAACAAGCCATCCGCATCCTTGCTGGAGTCTCTCGCCGCCAATCGGCTAAACCCCACTTCATAAAACTTGGCATCCTCACTCTTCCTTGCGCACTCATACAGATCGCTTCCACCTTTGTCCGCACACACCCCGAACAATTCCCCCTCAACTCTTCCGTACATCACCATACCACCAGAAATAGAAACCACATAAGACTTCCAACTCACTCTCTCTCGTCATTCACCAATAGCCCCCATTACATCAGCACCTTGATCTACAACAAACTTTCCCCCTCTATCACAAACTCAACCACCCGCACCTCCTTTGATAACAACCTCAAGTCTTTCCTAACCCAGCACCCCTTTTACAGCCTCTCAGAATACCTCAACTTTGATATCCCTCCACAATAAACTCTCTGCCCCTCATTTCACCCTCATTAGGCCTACACTCTTTTATTATCATTTTCTAATTGAAACATTTTCATGTTTTTCTTTTTGTAAATATTCCTCATACTTCTGCTCATCTTATTGTATTTAATCATTAACTATATTTATTGTTACTAATACCTTAAGTATTATTTTCTAACTTTAGTTTTACTTTTTATACTCTACTTGACGATACCCATACTCTGTACTATGTACTGGTCCACGAGACGATAATAAAATACAAATACAAACGGTTTACATATGGTGATATACCTGTCGGTTTTGGTGTAAAACACTTCAGTTCCAATCCAGTTTGGCAAGTGAATTGGAGAACTCGATACGATTGATATACACATCAAACCGATTCAGGGTAACCTTGAACGCGAGCGATAATTCGATCCTTGATGAATTCCAGCTCCATTATCGATTATATACCGACTTACGCCACCAATATCCAATACATACCAATATATTGACTTACGTAAATATTTCCAGAGGCTGGCGCTAAAACGTTTTGCCAAAGTGTTTCTGAATTATTGTGATACACTCATTTGTTAAACCGTTTCAGCGTGAACCGGTTTGCCTAAACCGTTTCCCGGCCGTGTGATATACGTAGTCTATTATAAACGTAAAGTATTACAGCCTAGGTTGGTAGCATGCACAGTAAACTCGTTTGCAAATTGTAAGCATAAAATTGAAGTCTATAGCTTACTATGGTACATAGGCCTACTGAAATATTGAGGTTATTTCCACTTGAAATTCAAATTGTATCCTGTTTGTAGCCTATATATATTTCCCTACCACAAGCCCTTTAAGAGCCTTAAATTTATCAAAATATTAATATAATATATTAATATAATATTGACTTGGAAAGTCTTCAACATCTATGGGTGGATTGCAAGAACGAAGTTTAACCTCGGTATACTTTAGACGCCGTCTAAGTACAAAATAGCATTGCCTCTGCAATGCTATTTTGTACTTAGACGGCGTCTAAAGTAGGCCGGGGTTTAAACTTCGTTCTTGCAATCCACCCCTTGTGATTACCACACATTTTTCATTTGAATGATCATCAGGAAGAGTATATTCCAGTAGGGTAAGGATAGTTTGTCAAGTTGTTTCTTATTAGCATTTAAAATGGTGATACAAAAACCTTCTGTTCAGAAAAACATGAAATCCAACTTGGGCTGTGTCGGTACTAACCTCGTAAGCTCTACCCACACCACACCATGGTAAACTATACTGCCATTTTACTCTCAACAATTTATTTGGTAGTAACTCACTCATATCCCAACCATATTGTCAGTGGAAGATTGGCAAGAACGAGCAGCCAATGAAAATGCAGCAATAGAAGAACAGTCAAAAGTCCATGAGCAATAAACTTGGGTACAACCCACTGAAAGGGAAATGCATTGTTAGAAGTAAATGTTTGGTAAAGTCCCTGTCCAACTCTGAAACAAGTCTTTATTATTGTGAAGAGAAATGTTCACATAATCATCATTGTACATTTGTTCTCTTGCTACTCAAACCGAATTGAATTTTTGGTAAAATTGTCATACCGGTATATAGGCCCTCTAGCACATTACTTTGACCAAAAATTGCAAATCTTATTGATACCTCTGATAGGTATTAATAATTCGTCATATACAAGAGAGTTTTAAACTATTTAATAATAATAATTCTCAACATGTGGTGGTTCAATTAATAGTTCTAATCAACATCTAATAAAGTAAACACTTATCCCATAATAAGAAAATAAAAATTGGTTGCAATATGCTATATAGGCTATATATGACAATTTGACAAAAAAACACCAACTAGGCAATTAGCAACAGCTGTAGATCGCTAAGCAGACTAGCAAACCTCACACCATGCGACCGGGGGAGGAAACATATACACACTAGTCGCTACCTACCTCAGCCATCAACTGGTTACAGTAACAAATGATGCACATAGATAACCAATAATACACTTTCTAAAGACAGAATTTGATGAAACTTGCCATGTTCAGTTTGGAGCAGCATTGTTGAGCATTTAAATAATCACACTCCAAGTCTGACAATGCAATCACCTGAATAAAAGGTTAAGGAAAATCACTTTGGCCACTTCTCACTGTGGGCCCCTAGCAAACTAACATTGTAGGGTAAACCTAAAAAATATATCAATAAGCATGCCGTTAAACAATACATTTGTGAAAATTAGATTATTTTTTTTAAATTACCAGTACCCTGGTATATATTTTTAAAAAATGTTACTGTGATTTGTTGAATTAGTTCAATTTGTATTCAATTTATTATATTATTTCATTTTTCAAGTAGGCCTACCATGATATTTCAAGTAATGTTTCAACTGTTTAAATGGTACATGCTTCAAAAATTGTCTAAAGCTAGGTTCCCATGACGATTTTTTTCACGTGACGTCCGTCAAACCATCGGACGGCATCGTTGGTGTAAAATAGATCGTGTTCCCATACCGTTATTTTCCCGTCACGTGAGGATGCGTTCTATCGGCAAAAACTAGAACTCTTTGAAGACAACCATCGAAATCAAAGGGTCAAACACGACGCTATATTAGGCACGCAAATTATTTAATTGCCTCGACGAACATTTCGGGCTTGAAACTCATCATTAAAAAGGAATAATTGTGTTTAACCTCAAAATACAAAACAGCGTGTGATTTTGCGCGCGATTATAAAACAGTAATATCGAAATAAAACGGAAATGCGACGATGCGATCCTACATTCGATTGTTGGTACTGGACACGACTTCCGTAAATCGTCCCATGCCGTGCCGGCCGACGTCAAAAGTTGGAGTTGGCTCTACTTGGACGGGGAAAAATCGTTGCCTCCCACCGTTGCTTTTTCTTGCGCGTGATTGGTTGAACGTTGACGTCGGCCGAAGTTTTGACGAACGGGACGTGAAATAAACATCATGGGAACCTAGCTTCATAAGACTGCCATTATAGTTATAGGGCCCAAGTTGAAAAACGTAGACTTAATTATTGTTATCGATATAACACCGAAGTATTTATCAGCAGACGTTTTTTGTTTCATTATACAGTAGTAGGCTAATTAAATTACTATTAGCCTACTCTCAGGAAATTACTATTGTGTAGATTAGAAGATCTTGCTTGAACTCTGTATTCAATTATTACATATTAGGTACATTACATACATATTGGTTATGATTATGAGAGGCCCTATTGTTTGCTCAACGACCGAAACAGCTTCCCTCCAACATTTTTTTTTTTTTTTTTTTTTTTAATGTTGCCCAACGACCCCACCAACAGCTAGGTTATACGGGGGTACGAATGAGCGGATGATAATGAAACGATCAAGAGATGATAGGTGAAAGGACGTTTACAAAAACCCATGCCTTATGCGGGACTCGAACCCATGCCCAACGGTGACTTCAGTTACTACCGCTAGCGATAATTGACTTAGCCACCGGGGCGGCTCTTCCCTCCAACAGCTAGGTTATACGGGGGTATGAATGAGCAAGTGATAATGAAACTATGAAGCGATGATTGATAAGTGAAAGGACGATTACAAAAACCCATGCCTTATGCAATACCGGTACTCAAACCCTTGCCCAACTTCAGTTTCTAAAGCCGTGCCTTAGCTGACTGAGCAACATATTTGTAATAACAAAGTCTTGGGCCTACGGACCCATTTTTTTTTCAAGTAATTTCAATATTAACACATCACCACAGGTTATAAGTGACTTCTAGTAGTCCCGCAAGGTCAAAAAAGTTGACTTGTCTGCGGGTCCACAAATATTTAATACATAAGAATAAGATCAATTAAAAATAAATATTCAGCCTGCACAGTTATGAAGCAAATCTACTAGGCCTAAAAACTTTGTAGGCCTACCAAAACTAATCAAAGAGAAAAAAGGGTAAACTTCTTCAAATTATGTCTAAATAGTGAAAGTAAATTTATTGTTTTTAGTCTGTTTTAAATACTGTAGGCTTAATGAAGAAAAATTATACATATTATTTTGGTACTATACAGGCATTTTATAAATTCTCCCCAAAAATCCAGCTCTGATTGAATTGTTAATTCAAGTTAGGCCTAGAATGATATCACAATAACGACTGATTGATCAGATATACACACACATTGCAGGCGGCCGACAAGTCTGTGCAGGTTTGTTGTATCCAGCCATTGAGCTCAAACTGTCACTCTGAAGCACTCAGGCAGACGGGTGATGTAAACGTGCACAACACAACGGCTTTGAATGGAGTTAGCGGGCGAGGTGCAGCGGTAATAGAGCGCGCAATTCTGAGTCGAGTTACGGCACTCCGTAACTATCGCTCACAGTCAATAGGTGGCAGTGACGGTACCATTAAGTATATAGGTACCACCTATACACTTAATGACTGTACTTTTGGTTTATAACATGAAATTACGACATGAAAGCTTATTGAAAATTGGATTTTTCTTCAATCTTATAACAAAATACATGAAATATTTGCACAGTTATAAATTGTTTTCTCAGACCGTCATTTATTATTATTTTGCGATTTTCTCTTAGTAAACTCTGCTTAAACTACGCTTGCCCAGACCGCTCAACCCTACATGCTGGCATTATAGCATTGATTATAGTCATCTGGCAAAATGTGGGCTATGCTGTATTATCAAATATTAAATTAGTTCTCCCACTTGTAAAATATATGTGTACACCAACGCCCATCTATCTTCAGATGAGAAGCACATCCCTTAAATAAAAACATTCAAAAGTTTACCAGCATATTATGAGGATCACACTGCAGGTTGTTTCAGCTTAGTTCTTGTTTACCAACATGAAATGTCGAAGCCTAGGGCTGTGACTCAAGGCCTGTCATAGTTATCTTTAAAAGGATACAAAATACACCAGTAAGAACAGAACACTACCTGTGTCTAGCAATGCAAAAGCAAAAAGTAGAGGATCATACATCGCTCTTAGTTAGCTCAGTTCACTTAGCAGATCACTAATCATCCACTTATGTAGAACTATAAGCTTAGGCTTTTGAAACCAGCCAAGGCATTGCACTTAGAGGGCTTGAAACGTCGCCCAGACCTAGTTACTAATTATGCCTACAAAATACCCGAAATATTTCCCTATGCCTTACAACTAACGTTTATATATCGCTGCCATGAACGAAAAATCAAAATCATTTCCTAGTTTAATCCTAATGCACCAAGTGACAGTACATGCTGCCAACAAAACTAAAATATCGAACCGGTGGCCACTCGCCACTCCCATCCTCCGATGCTACGCATGTAACAATGGTAATAGAAATTGAATTTATTTAATTGATGAATCGTTGAACGAATTATACCCCTCTCGAGTATGCCTAGTAACTATAAATACTATACCCAGCAATTTAGAGATTACTGTTGTTGATTTTCATTCATTTCCCCACTCCTCCCTTTCCACACCCAAAACAGTAAATCGAAACTTGACTGAATTCTGAATTTCAGCCTGTGTAGGTTGGCAAAATAAATTTGGATTGCGGTGTAGTCTGTAGTATTAGGCTCTTGAAGTGGTGAGTAATTTTGTTTAGTTGTAGTAGTGAATAATAATAATAATATTCTTTCGGTAGTTGATGTAATGCTATTCCCCAAGCACCCGAATTTATTAAATGCGGTTCATCAATATCTTAAACTGCATTTCAATTTGGAAGTTTAGGTAGGCTAGGCTTAGCCTGTATACTTAATGGCTTAGGCTTAGCTGAAGTTGCTAGCTTGGCCCATTCATTGTTGTATGTGACAGTGGCAGTAATAATCCACACATTAACTATTTAATATAGAGATACATTACGAATGTATTTTTGTTAATGCTGAGACGGTAGGGCCTAGGTGTGAGAAAGAAAGAAAGCCAGGCGCTGCTATAAGCACTGCTATAGGCCTAGGCCTACCTTAGGCCCTCTCTCAATCTGATCTGTCACATATGACACAGGGCCTATGCCTATGCCTGGGCCTATACCATTAAGTTTATAGGTGCCTATACCATTAAGTTTATAGGTGCCTATACCATTAAGTATATACCATAGCATTGAATTTGTAGTTACAAACTCAGAGACCATAGTTTGCCTAGGCCTTGCCTTGGTCGGATCAAAATAAGTCAAGGCATAGGCTAATGCAACACTACCAATTCAATGGCTAATGTTAAGGCCTAAGCCTAGACCATTGAATTTCTACAAATTCAATGCCTAGACAGACAAGGTAGATGCGAGGATATGCCCAGGACCTTAATCATTGAGATTGTGCCTTAATATATAGGCCTACCTAGGGCTAGATTTGAAGGCCTAGATTTGAATAGAGTGCTAGGCCTAGCATTAGTATGGACTCAATGGAAGTTATCCATAGGCCGACTTTGTGGTTAGACCCGTAATGGTTAGACCAATGGCTGATTCCTTGATAGAGGCATTAAGATAAAGGCTTTGAGCATTGGTTTGGGCATTGTTTGGGTACCAGTATACAACCATCTCTGGCTCATTATTGACTTTGAAAGGTAACCTAGGTCTTTGAGAAACTCAATGTCTAGGCGTATGTGGGCCTAGGCCTATATTCTCGTTCTGTAGGCCTAGGCCTATTATATTCTTATGGTTGATCACCTGATCACACGGTAATAGTTTTACCGCAACTTTCTTGTTGGATTATAATAATTAAATACTAGAATGTAGGCCTACCATGACTAATGGAAAAAATGGTTAGGCCTATAGCATTGAGATTGTAACACTTATTTCAATCTCAATGCCTAGGCCTATAGGCCCTACCTATAATGATAATGATAATAGGCCTATTCATTTCCAGAAACTTGATCTGCATGCAGATATTGGACATATTACATTGTACATACCGGTATTACAAATTTGGCAGTAGATTATAGTACAATAAATCATACATTTTAATGCATTGGTTACATATAACTAGGCCTAGGCCTATAATAAAATCTAGTTGGAACATATAATATTATTCTAATCTAGGCCTAGTTGAAAAAATAAAATCTATGAAATTGGTTTTACATGTTATATCTCAAATGTTACCTCGATACTCCTTTGTACTTTTTTATATTGGATTTAACGACCTACTGTAATGATAGCGAAGGTCTATTGGCGTCAGATGGATGATTAATGATATGATGGGTTGATGAGAAGGTTTCTTGGAAGTGGGAAGGAAACGATCATGGCCTATATTGTAGGAACCATCCCGGCATTATCCTAGGCTGCATTGGGAAACCACGAAAAAACCCTGTTAAGGTGGACGACGGCGGGTATCGAACCGGGTTCGAAATTTCCCTCGTCTTCCGGATCATATGAAGCGAGTGCGCTAACAACTGCGCTGCATGTGGCAGTTACATGATGCATAATCAAATTAATTACTTCCAATCTCGCAACATTTTTTTATTCAATAAATATCGTTTGATAGGCCTAATTGAACCTTCTGATATTAAATTTGTCATTAGGGCCCACTGTAGCTTACTTCTCATTACTTTGATATAGATTATTGTAGGCCTATTTTAATTTGTATTGAACATTGTTATCTGTTTCAGTGTGTGAATCTCTTATGTCAGTTTGTTACTACCCTGTACAGTAGCAATACAGTGCACTGAAAGATGGCGTGGAGATTCAAAGCTTCCAAGTACAAGAACGCTGCACCGATCGTACCGAAACCTGAAGCTTGTATCCGTGACATTTGTGTCGGTTCGTACCAGACATATGGCAACAATATTGCAGCTTCGGCTGCATTCATGGCCTTCAATGTTGATCACAATGGTAAGTAACTAGTTATATAATTTTATACTTGCATTTTATAATAGAAGTATTTTTTATTAGAGCAAAGGCCTAACATATACTTTTCTTGAGGGCGAAGGTGGTGGGGCGCAAATGGACAAGTCTCACCCCCAATATTCAAGAAAATTCCCCAAAAATCTCCCAACGTGTGGCAACCCTGTAGGCCTACTACAAACTACCTTGGAAATATACCACATTAAAAAGTCTCTGCGCATGCGTGACGCGTCGCGTTGCATTTCAGGTATTTTGTGTGAAGCCTTGCTGTCAGCTGCCGATAAAATGGCGTTGTTAGGGCTGTCACTGTTGCGATATTTTGTTTTGCAGTTTTCATTCGATACTATTGGTTAGGATGCCTAATAGGTCCTTTGGTACTGTCTGTTCCAAGGCATTTTCAATTAATTTCACTTACCAGACTTTGTTAAATAGAAATACGGAGTGATTTAGGCTTGAGAAACCTACATAGATTCATAAGCAGAATTATTGTTTATTTGCTGAATGATTTCTTTAAAAATATTATTCCATCTGTTCCTATCATTCTATTTATGTAGGCCTAATCAGAATTGCTGATATTGAAACAAGTTTTTCAGTCATAGTTATATTTTGTAAGTATGGCCTATCATCAATCAGTCTGTTATTCGTTACCACTAGAAATATCAATCGGTAAGATTGCCTTTCATAGAAATAAGAATGTGTAAGCAAAGCTAATTATCAATTGATATGTACAAAAATATTGTCCGTAGCCAATAAATAATAAAAGGGAAATAGGCCTACATATTTTCATCTACCGTATGTAGGTTCATTTTCCAACTCTTTTGAATGTAGGCCTAGGCCTATCCTCTTCCATATTTTAGATGACCGTCATCTCGGCACACAATTTCAGGAATTGGTAGAATTGATGTGTAGGTGTCTAATCAGTTATGACAAATTATGATCTATTATCATCACTGCTTTATAGCTAAGTTGGTACAATTCTCAACAATGTAGGCCTACATCCCTAACAACTAAAAAAAACTGCGTTTTACGGAAATAAAAATGGGTGAATAAAACTAATAATTATTGGGCCTGATTAAGGTAGGTCTACAAGAATATAAACGGTAGCCAGTAAATAACGAAAGATGAATCCATTTCATCTTTTAATTTGTATAGGCCTATAATTAAATATTCTCCAACTTGTTTCAATGTAGGCCTTTCCTCTTTCATATTTTAGATGACAGTTTTCTCAGCACACAATTGAAGGAAATGGTAGAATAATAATGATGTGCTTGTGTATAAATAATCAGTTTTTGCAAATTATGATCTATTATCACTGCTTTGAAGCGAAGTTATAGCTGTTAAGTTTTAAACTAAGTTGGCTACTCTATTAAAAGAAGTTCGACCTAGGGCTAGGCCTCGAAAAATTGAATCTGGAAAATAACAAACACAATTACATTAAATTCATGTTTAATTTACAAACAATTCCGATACGGAAGCGAGGTCAATGAATATAACTGATAACGTAAATAATGTATTCTTACCTTTTCAAATTTAATTTCACGACTGTATCTTGATTTAACGTGTCTAAAATTGATTGCTGTAACTAGTAGAAAACCATTGAATCGCTTACTAATATCGCGGCCATCAATAGACTTCACACACTGGACCCGGCATGCAACGCGCGCATCGTATAGAGTGCGCTAGTAGTTTTTAATGTTGTCTATTTCAGTTTGATTGGGAATCTTTATCAAAAGTTATTTACTGTAATGTGTTTTGGAGCACATAATCTAAATTGTACCAACTGTGTTTTTTTTATTTATTCCGTGAAATACAGGATTATTGTACAATTTATATATTAGGCCTACTACATTGAATCCTTCATAAAATACATTCGAATTGAGAGTACCAGTATCGATTACCTCACATTTGACCTCCATTTGTAAATAGATCAAAATAACTGATTTTGAGTCAGGCTGATTGTGAGGTGCACTTGTGAACACATGTTTGGGACCAGGAGTGGACATCAGCTACGCCTAACCTCACATTCATTCGATCCATCTTTATCTGGTGCTAGCTTACTTTGACAATTCAAGTTAGATTGAATAAAAATGAATAGATCTATATTCATCAAAATAATCTATAACAAACCAAATAAATGAATAAAAACAACAATATGTCGTACGTTTTTGCCCTCCGTTTTTAGGTTGGTAATTTACAACCTCATGTTAACTAGGCCTAGGATTATGTTTGAATTGTGAACTTTCTCTTTGGCCAAGAAGAGAGCTTCAAATTACACGTGTCAGAATTACCCACAGGATAGCATTAGGAGTACTGGTTGAAATAACACGGTGTACTGGATTAAGGTGAAAATACTGTTGAATGTATTGTCTCGTGTAAAATGGTCCAGAATAATAGTATACGAAAATATGAGAGCGTAAACAAAGCTCTAGCCTAACTGGCGGTTTCACAGGTTTGTCCGACACATTACTTGCTCACTGTTCCAGTCTTCATGTCATTGTGGGGCGAGGGGGTGCCTTGCATGTCAGTAAAAAAAACAGTGGAACAAAAATTAATAGTTAATACAAGAGAGTGACAATTGAAAACACAATAAAGTGTGTCAAGTTTATGTTATGTGAAGTGTTATGTGTTAAGTTTAAGTGGAAAATGATTGATTACACTCATGATTGTGATTATTGTTTGCTCATTGTCCCCACCAACAATCAGGTTACTAAGAAGTGGGCCTATAAACCCTCTTACCCGATCATTATTATCATTATTATTATTATTGAAACTGTTACAATTGCACGTAAATGCGCGGTGGCAAATTCCCTTTCTATCCTATCCTATCGCCTCCCTAACCTTCTGACGGAATAGCTTCAACCCTATATCATCCCCCTCAAATATACTTCTATCAAGCCCATTCCAATCCCTAGCAGTCCTATTCAAGAAAGAGAATGTAGGTACCGACATCTAATCTAGCCCCCGGTAACTACCGCTCTATCATGACTTTGCCTACCCCCGTGCCCTAACTCATTCCTTTCAATCAGCCTATTCAACTCCCCCCAGCCCCCTTCACCTTCCATTACCCTGAAGAATTTACATATCCGATCCTCCTTTCTCCGTATTTCCAATTCCTGCCATCCCAAGTCTCGGATCATCTCAGATGGACTCTTCAATATTCTTACCCTCTCCCCCCTTTCGTTTTCCCCCATTTCCACCTCCTAACCCTACCTGTAACCCTTCTAACTGCAATCCTTTGCACCCTTTCCACATCCCTTATCTCACCTAATCTATAAGGATCCCAGACAGAACTAGCATATTCCACCATGGGACACACTAATGAGAAACATGCTTTTTCTTTTATCTCCATACTCGTCCCCCTAAGCTAGTTTAGTGCATTTATACTCTTTTTTACTATTCTTTCAATCCGATTCCCCCACCCTAAACGTCTATCAAATACCACCCCTAAGTAACGTCATTAAGTATATAGGGGATACTTAATGGTACCGTACTTGGAATTTGCCACTGACTCAAGTGACTTCCCTCCTACAACATACACTACATCAGTCCTCACTCTCCTCCTACCAACGGTGACTAACTTACACTTCCCTGCATTTAACCCCATCTTGTTCAACTGAACCCAACAATTAAGTGCCGCCAGATCTGCCTGAATAGCTGTTACATCCTCCTCTGTATTGATTTCCCTATACAACACACAATCGTCTGCAAATAACCTTATTCTCGAATTAACAACCCTAGTTAGATCATCTATTTATAAATCAAATAATAACGGACCTAACACACTATCCTGTGGAACTCCTGACGTCACCTTAACCTCACTTCATATATCCAGCCTTCGTCTTTTTCCAGTATACACCTGGCCTCTAACGCTAGGGGATAGATCTATAGATATTTTATGTATTTATATGTCCATTAGCTTAGTTACCAGATACACATTATCAGCTGGTTACTGAATTTTCCTTTAAATTGAAAAGATAGGCCTAGAATTGTAAACAACGATAGTGACCCATTGTGACACGGTGTATAACCTATTGATAGTTGACATTAGCACATGGCATTGGGCTAACTGACTCGGTCAATCTGTTTCTCTCAGGTTCCAGCCTTGCTGTGCTACCGATCGACGACTGCGGCCGCAAGTCCAAGACAATGCCGTTCTTGCACGCGCACACTGATACCGTCACCGACATGGATTTCTCTCCATTCCACGACGGTTTGCTGGCTACTGGATCACAAGACTGCCTGGTTAGTTGCTACAGTAAACCCTCGTTAATTCGAATTCCAGGGGACCCCAAAAATCAAAATTCGAATTGAAAAAATTTGAATTATAAAAAAATGTTTCTTGTTTGTATAGTATATAGTGTGCGTAAGAGGCACATGTGGTTTGTTCCCTCTCACTCTCCCCTCGCCCATACCAAGCATCTCTTGACAGCCATGTTAATCTTCAAGTGAAGTGTGAAGTGATCTACACTAGGGGTGTTCGGGTACCCGGGATGTCGGGTCGGGTTTTTTTTCCAACCCGAGACCGACCCGATCTGCAGTGGGATTCTGTATAATGTTGTCGATCGAGATCGAGTAATTTTTGTCGACAACTAGGTTTTTGGTCGATAACTTCAGCTAGCGTGATTCTCTATGGCAACTTGACGATCTCGATCGACAAATCTTCTCGACTCGACAAGACCCTGTCGTTAAATGTTGTCGATGTCGAGAACTCTTACGTTCAGACGGAAATGGCGGCGGTATTTATGTTTTGAAATATTCCAAGCAAAGATGAACAATCATTCCACCGTTTTTAATCGTTATATGGTATGGTTTAATACCGATTTCATGTTATAAGTACCATATCTACGTCAAACTCACTTCAAAAGCTCTTTTTAATCCAAGTTATTGTATTCCTCATTCTATCATCAATTTGACAGCTAAAATTTGAGGTTATGGTTTCAATGTTTTTGTATTGGCGTAGTACGCAGCCTGTCATGTCGCACTGGCGGTTCTAGAAAAAGTCGAATTACATAGGCCTCCTATTGGTCAAAAACGGACATCATATGACGTATATAATGACGTATTTGTCGACCCAAGACTTCTCGACATGAGCTAACGATCGAGATCGTGTGCTCGTAGAGAATAGACTGTTAACCTTGAGTGCGTTGCCGATCGTTCGCAGTCTCGATCAGGATCGCTATCGACTGAATTTCAATGAAGATAGAGAATCGTAGTGCTGATACTAATGTATAATACTAAAATCGGGTTTTTCGTATATCGCGCGGTTTTGGCGCCATTTACTTCATTTGTTGACTGATCCACTGCAAGCAACTGCTAGAAGTTTCTCAAGAGTTGAGTAGAGGGCAGCATCGTGCGCATAGTTGGTATATCTTTGATTCCAAAGTCATTTGACTTTTTAAAAACAAAGATGGAGGCAAAATCTTGTTGAAAGGTGTAGTAAATTTGGGTTAACTTGGTTTTTTTATCACGTAGGCCTCGGCTTCATCTACATCGTGATGAGTGAGGAGGATATAGATCACTCGACTGCCTCTGGCCTATACCTGCAATAAGCCTAGGCCAATGCCTGGAGCCAGTAGATAGGAATAGTCCTAGACCTGGGAATTTGCTTGTACAAGTTCCTAATCTTGAAGCACCTGTTGAAATACAGTGCTTTTCCTGAAACCCGACCCGAAACCCAAGACCCGAGTTTTTTCCACTACCCGAACCCGACCCGAACCAAAAAAACACCACCCTTACACCCCAATAATGTACGCACAACAAAGTGTCAATGAATACTATATGTTATCATGTCATTAGGAAATACTTATCCCAGTTCACAGGCTAAAAGAGTCAAATTACCAAATGTCTAGGTAAAAAACAATGCAGAGGGAAAAAATACATACATATTGTGGCCTACAATGAAAGAACAGAACGAAGCTGATTTATTTACAATTAATGATTAAACTTTCTATGCACAATCTGAATAATATTCCTCTGTCAATCAAATAATTTTGATTGAAAAATAAAGATGGGTCTCAAATATATTATCTGTTATTGAAAGTAAATTTGTTCAACCAGTAGTTAAGTTTTGAACCGACGCAAGCATATCTTGACTAATGTCCTGGGTGGATAAGAAGTCGCTTGTTGTCAAGTGTCAGTGAGAATGTCAGTGGGCCTGCTAGCATGCGCTGCGTCAAGTATGCTGTGACGCCCGCTCATGTAGAATGATGGGGAATACGGATTACAAAGGATTTCACGTAATAAAATATTTGATTGTGACAACTAATTTATCCTGAAATTTGAATTAAACAAACACCAAACAATAATAAAATAGAAGTTCGCACTAATTATCAGTTCGAAATTCAAAATAATAAAAATTTGAATTATCAAAATGAATTAACATCGACATCCCTATACCAGCGGCAAGGGTCATTTCTCTAGTTCGAGTTAGCGCAAAATTCGAACTAACCGGGTTTGAATTATCGAGGATTTACTGTATATCTGTTAGACCCAGGGACTGAGACCTTTATGTATAAAGGTCCTGGTTTGGGTTAAGGTCTCGAAGTGAAATAAATAACGGTCTCGGTCCCGGTTATGGTTTTGATGCATATTTTATAAAGGTCTCGGTTATGGTTACGGTTATGAACTGAATTTCATAAAGGTCCTGGTTACGAAGCAAATTTGATAAAGGTCCTGGTTTCGGTTGAGGTCTCTGAGTGAAATTATTTACGATCCCGGTCCAGGTTAAGGTGCAAATTTTATAAAGGTCCCGGTGCTGCTTACCTTAAGTTTTGCGACACAGTCTCCCACTGAACAAGACGACTCGTCCACAATACGGTATAGTAGTTAAAGTATTTCCGAATCGGGTTACTCTTTTTTTTCACCCATTCTAAACTCTAAAGCTACTTAATATTTAATGCTTATGATAATAATTAATTATAATAATACTTAGGCCTAGTGATCACACACGAAATTTAATTGAATACGAATAGATATAATAGTATAATATAAAAGTATGAAAGTAAAAGTATAAAATAAAAAATGTTAGCTTCAGCCCTAACCTCTATCACCTTCACACACGTTTTAACTTTTAGCACAAGTCATTCACCAGAGACGCGCGTACACCGAATGCGTGTCGGGCGTGAGTGACAAAACGATGCCAAGGAGATGTTTTTCTCACATTTTTCATATTTGTTGAAACATATATACACGAGTGATGAAGGTCCCGATCGACCGTCTTTCCTATTCCGCATCACTAGTGAACGGAGGGTTCGTGGATACATCTCTAGTGTCAATACAATTATTATATTATTCTTTTCTCAGGGAAGTGGTTTTGGACTTGGGAATTCCCATAAAATTGTCGTCGGCATGACTTTGACTCGCACTAATCCGACACTGAAATCTTGAGAGGTACTTTCTTATACTGTCTCTCGACTACCCCCCCCCCCCCCTCTCACCCCTTTCACCACTCATCTAAGGTTTGGCCTCAACAACCTTGAAATAAAAGAGTTTGTGTTTGAGGGGCTAAAAGTTGACAAACAAGTTGTATTTCCTTTTCTTCAGACTAAGTGTATGTGATGAGACAACCGTTTCAAGCCCGTTTTGGGCCCTTTTTGAGACCTGAATAACCGATATAATAAAGGTTGCTGGTTGTGGTTGTGGTTGTCATCAGCTCAACATAAAGGTTACCGGTTGCGGTTGTGCCCCGAAAATAATAACGGTTGTGGTTATGGTTGTACCACACTAATAATGAAGGTTGTGGTTGCGGTTGCGGTTGCCCGAAAAATACGGGTTTTTAACGGTTTTGGTTTCGGTTACGGTCTCAGTCCCTGGTTAGACCACAACTTAGACTTTCAGCCTCCCATGTGGCTCAGTTAGTCAATGAAAACTGAAATCAAGACAGACAAGACATGTGTTGAAGCAAGCAAGGCTATACAGTAAACCCTCGATAATTCAAACTCAGTTGATTCGAATTTCGCGCTAACTCGAACTAGAGAAATGACCCCGGCCGCTGATATAGGGATATCTTGATTCATTTTGATGATTCGAATTTTTATTATTTCAAATTTCGAACTGATAATTAGTCCGAACTTCTGTTTTATCATTGTTTTATGTTTGTTTAATTCGAATTTCAGCAAAAAGTAGGTATGGAATTGACACAATCATATATTTTACCACGTGAAATTCTTTGTAATCCGAATCCCTTTCCATTAAACGCTCGACACGCACTCGACACGTCACGTCTTACTTGCTGTCAGCGCGTGCTAGCAGGACGGGAGTTATTCTTACGACACAATGACAACAAAAGACTTCTTATCCCGCGCAGGACATTAGTCAAGATATGCTTGCGTCCGTTGAAGAGTCAACTACTCTGTGTTGCTTTAAAGAAAATTACTTGCCCGATAATATATTTGAGGCCCATCTTTATTTTTCAATTAAAATTATTTGATCAACAGTGAATATTATTCTATTGTGCGTAAGTAATTAATCATTGATTGTTTAATTCGTTCTTTCATTCTAGGCCCCAATATTCATAGGCCTATATTTTTTCCCTCCACATTGCTTTTTACTTAACATTCTGCAATTTGACTCTTTTAACCTGTGAACTGGGATAAGTATTTCCTAATGACATGATAACATATAGTATTCATTGACACTTTGTTGTGCGTAGATCACTTCACACTTCACTTGAAGATTAACATGGCTGTCAAGAGATGCTTGGTATGGGCGAGGGGAGAGTGAGAGGGAACAAACCACATGTGCCTCTTACACACACTATATACTATACAAACAAAAAACATTATTTTATACCGTAATTCAAATTTTTTAAATTCGAATTCTGATTTTTAGGGTCCCTTGGAATTGCAATTAACAAGGGTTTACTGTATAGGCTTGCTGGACAGCTGTTTTAATGCTTGACCCAGTAAACCCACGGTCTCTCTCCAGGGTTCAAACCCCGGGCTGTACCACGGGTCAACTGTGAGATTGTTCACACGTCTAAATTTACAGTTTACACTTTGAAAGTTATGATTTATAGAAGACCGTGTTTGATATATCTGCCTTCTTGAATCTTGATACAGTCCAAATTGCTGGGATATTCATTCATTTATTTTATAATTCTCTTACAATTCCACCAAAGTGCGGTGGCAAGGCCTTGAACTAAAACTTTTAACAAAACAACATCAACAAAACAAGAAGAAGATGAAGAAAACAAATAATAATTATCAAAAATACACCCAATCAACACAAACTATCAAATCCCATATAATAAAACTTCCCTCTGCACTACCTCTTGTTTGCATTGTCTCAATATCAGGTCCTCCTCCGCAATCTATATCAGTAGCACCATAGAAGGCAGTGTATGCCAAATTGTGTTTGTGTATTTATTTTGACAACTGTGCCTAGATTCAACTAAGAGTCTCATGCTCAAATGATAGACACGTTTGACGATTTCTCCTATATGGAATGGTACGTATTGATTCCATGTGTATTGCAGATAGGCCCAATTGTTCAGCAAATATCAGACTCCATTCATGATCTATTTAATTAGAATATAGGCCTACTTTGAAAGTTGAGTGAACCTTCACCCTTGGAGCTGAAAGTTGAGGAGGAAGTGTGGGCAATAATCGCCAGTGGGTTCAACCCCAGCCTGCACTGGGGCTTGAGTTCCCGCAGTTTGAACCGCAGCCAAGCACGTGGTGTAAAACATGTATTTGTTCAGGTGAAACTGTGGCACATTCCGAAAGGGGGATTGGAGGAGAGCCTGACGATCCCCGAGTGCACGTTCTATCACAAACAGCGTCGAGTGGAAACGGTCTGCTTCCACCCCACAGCCGACTGTCTCCTGACCACCACTTCCTTCACTACACTCACCCTGTGGGACATCAGCACTGAGAAGGAAGTGCTCTGTGAGTTCAATTCTTATACACACTTTGTACTTTGGAAATCAAGTTGAACCGCCCCGGTAGCTGAGTCAGCTGAGGAACCGCTTCAGTAACTTGGGCTTGGGTTCGAGTCCTGCATAAGGCATAGGTTTTTGTAATCGTCCTTTCGCCTATCATCACTTCGTTTCATCGTCACCCGCTCATTCGTACCCCCATATAATCTAGCTGTTGGTGGGGTCGTTAAGCACTATTGAAAAAAAATCAAGTTGAAGATAGAAGAGGCCTGGTAACCAGGCCTGCCACCAACTTTTTTTTCAAATCCTGTTCATGTTACCCAAAAATCCTGTGAAATCCCGTAAAAGTCTCATCAAAATATCCCGTAAAATCCTGTGAATTATGCGTTACTAGTTCGAAAAATGGGGAAATTTACCAAAATATATTGTAAAATTCTGTCAAATAACAGTGGGGAGTTTGAAAAATGAGGAAATTTATGAATGATTTTCAATAAGATTTATTGGCAAACAGTTTTTACACACCCCTAACACACTGTCTTCTTCAAGTTGGATTTTGTTGAGTGACAAAGTTAGTCATGGAAGCACTTTCATCCCTGGCAGCTTGCTTCTTTCTGTGGTACACTGAATCGCCGTGTCGTCGTAAGTCGTTCATGCCCCCTTTAACTCGGAATTGCACCATGTACACTTGACCGCACAAACAATGGTTGATTGCATTATTGTTGACATACTACATACCACCCCTACACGTGCTTTTTACATGTGCAATACTCGACTTTGTTTCTAATGTTTCCAGGTTGAAACCTGATTTCCCTTAGAACCATTCCGATATTTGCTGACTCACTCAATATTTCATCTGCAGGAACGAGATAGAGTTTGGGCTATTTCTCTCCGTTAACAGTTGCTCGACATTATACAAGAATCGCCCTAATGAGTCATTTTAGATGGGGCCCATAGAACGTATATAAATTGTAAATAATTGTAAGGTTTTACGTCTTCACGTAATACTTTTTGCCAGCCTTTTCATATCACAATTGCCATACTGATAATGTAGTTTCTTTTTGGTCAGTCATTGACTTCTGCTGCTTTCAAGTTTTGTTTTTTAGGGATCCCAAGTATTTTGATGGAGAAAATCACTGAATGAGAAATAAATTGAACTTTGAATTAACCTTCTAACATTCAAATTAAATGCCTGAATTGTTTTCTAAAATAGATTAGTCAGTAGTTTGTTTCACGCAGCTCATCTCAGAATATTTCACCACTGTCAAAATGTGTTGGTCAAATTCTTTTAGAATCACAAATGATGATATTCATCCTTCTATTATTTTCATTTGCTCCTATTTTCATGACTCTGAATCATGTATAATGAGATGAAACTATAATAATGCGTTTGAAATAATTCTTTTGTTTATCCATTTCGAATGTGGAGCAGCGCAATAGTATGAGAAAGTCAAATAAAAACTTCGATTTCATTTATACGTGCGATTCGTTCATTCATTACGTTATATGCCTATATACATGAATGAATCAATGTTAGATCTCGATGCAATATTCACTACGAATTAAATTGGTTTAAAACCAAATTTCAACCCCAATTCAGAAAAAGAAAATGATAATAATTTGGAGGAAATTGAAAAATTGAGAAGAACAGTGATTGATTGGTTATCTTTGTTTCATATGGGATCGATCAAATCGTAAATGATATATCCCAGGGAAAATGATCATTATTTGGAATTACCAAAGATTTCATCAAGTGTGAACCATGCGTGACTATTTCGAAACTAAAATTGATTCTTCTCCGAAATATCAGTGGTAGCTAGGCCTACTGGTATTATCGCAATAAAAATTGAGTTTTATTCACACTTCAATACAAACTTGACATTTCTCATAATGGAAAGATAAATTCACATAATTTACTATCCCACCAAAAACCCTGACGGGTTAAAACTTGGAGCCAAGGCCTGAAATATTTCAACAACTTCAAAAACTTCTTCATATAAAAGGTGTGAAATCAAAACTGTATGCCAAGTGCAATATTATTATTTATCAATACGGCATGGAAAATGACAGGAAACACTTGGCTCATTGCCCCCCATGTCCCCTCATATAACACCAAGCAGAATTGAAGTGAAGTGCATGATGCTATGAAATGGGTAACTTCACGTTCCTGACACAGGGATAATTGGCAGATAATTATATAATAGATAATTGGCAAAATTTAGTTGAATTCTATTATGATGGTGATGTTGTTTGGGAATGGTATGGAATTTGGTTTTCTTACCATTCATTTCGATCTGTGAAGAAAGCGCAAACAAAAAGAAACAAATAAACTGCAACGAACAACATAGGCCTACTTGCGTCGATTGATCGCAGACGTGATATATTTTGCTTCCTCCTCGAACCAAAGATATAGCTCAAAGAAGGTATATCTATGATCCGTGATTACGAACACTAGGCCCATGACATTCATAAAAGAATGATACCAAAACTTGCTCATTTTCAAAATGAATCGGAGAAAAGCTGAGTAGGCCCTATATATTTCTCAAAACCCAGATAACCAATTAGATTGGGCCAGGGGGTGTTCCCACCACTTCTTCTAGAGCAGTCTTCTTATCAGTCGGTTCCTGCCAGTTCCGACTTCTTCTTCCTCTTCTTCACTAGTACTACTTTCCTCTCCTTCGTCTTTTCTTCTTACGAGTTCCCTCCACCTTTTTCTATCTTCCCACCATCTCTCGTCTAGCACTTCCTCCCATTTTTCTCCTCGGTTGACTACCCCACACCTTACTCCCTCCTGCCACTTCTCTCTTGGTCTTCCTACTCTTCTCTCAACTCCATTCTTTTCTGCTATCTCAAACATTGCTCTCGGTATTCTCTCCTTTTTCATTGGTCGCATATGCCCGTACCACCTAAGTCTCTCCCTTTCCATTTTAAATAATAACTTTTCCACTCCCACTTCGTTCCTTATATTTCTACTTCTCTTCTTCTCCAACTTTGACACTCCTGCTACGCTCCTCACAAACTTCATTTTTGCCGCCTCAATTTTTCTTTCTTCTCTCCAGTTCATAGACCTTGTAACTGCTCCATATGTTAAAATGTTAGAATAAGTGTGTAGAAAAGCTGAATAAGATCTAAAAATATCGGGCAATTGACTGGTGCATCTCTATTTGGAAATGAAATAGTCTATTGGCTACAATCTACATTTCAACAACTCAATCAACGCTACAGGTTATTAATATTGACTCTTTTTTGGTATGTCACAAGCAAGCAATTGAGAGAAGAGAGGTTCATTCAGGAAATCATATATTGGTGCAGTAGATTGTGTGGAACATCATAGAAGGATGTAGGCCTATAATGTGACTGACACCAAACAGGATATTACTGATAAATTGAATACTTCATGAATCAATTTAAAATGACATATTGCCACACGTTTACTTGATCACGAAAAACGCAGCTAATATGATCAATGGAAAGTATGTAAACAATGTAAGAATCGTAGTCAAAATAGGTACACTTAATGAAAATATCGTTAAATACATGAAAACAAACATTATTTTAGACGACGAAATTTTTGAAAATCGGAAATAGAAGTCTAATGTGGAACATAACAATAAGAGCTGAAATTTGTGATATGAAGACATATTTTGATAATACTTTAATTGGCCTGATACACGTACTACTAATTTTCTAATTAGATCTAATAATTTGATATTCATTTATAACGAATACAAGACGGGAGAGGAGGGAGGAATCGATTGTGTTCAATATCATAGGAATAAATTAGAATAAATATCTACTACATAAACTACGGTACTTCCAATGAGAAGTTACTGGAAGAAAATCAAGTCTACGCAATGTTTGCTGGTTTCCCACTGTAGCCTTGGTATAGTTATGCTGGTATGGTTCCTACAGTACAGGCCACGACCGCCACCTTCCCACTATCCCGTCACTTCATTTATCATTCATCCGACGACGTCAATAGATCTCAGTTATCATCACAGTGCGTCGATGTTAATATGAACTAATTACTGTAATTGGAATGATAATCGGGGTAAGTAAACCCTGCGGTCATCCTATAATATCACATAACATTTTTCAATGCAAATACTATCATTTTTCATTGGGGTGAGGTACCGTATATTCCTGCAGGGGATAGCGACAACATAGGTCTACCTCGACGTGACAAATGCATTGTTCAAAACAATTACCAAGCCAATGAATCCTGCCCGCGCCTTCTAGCGAACAGAAAAGTATCAGCTTTATTGTAAAGTAAACGTAATACTAGACTTGGGAAAAAATGTTACGGAATGTTATTTTCAAAAAATCAGTTCTAATGGAAAGCTCAAAATTACTCGAACCAAAATCAACAAATTCAAACCCCCAGAGAAAGGAATAAAACAAAGTGAAATGAAATGTGTTATAGCTGTTCTTCATTCAGGGTGAGATCCATTTTCTCAAGAAGGGACAGAGGGAACAAAAGAAGGGACCAATATACCATTCGATTCAGCACATTTCAACCAATTATTCCTAACATGATACTTATAAAAAATGTCATCCAGAAGCGCCATGGCGCTTTGAAAGTGAGCGTCATCAGTTTTTGAGGTTGCAGATCACAACATTCAAATTGATACATCAAATTTGCAGAATCAACTCTCATACGTTCTTTTCATTTTCGCAAAGAGTTCCACTTGGTCTGATTACAATTTCATTATAGCACAGAGACAAACTGCGTGGACATATTAGGATTAAACCCAGTCTATACACTGTATTCCATCATCGGTCAACCTTTGGTCATCACGTGATATGCTTCAAGGTGAAAATACCGTGAAAAAAATCCGTGAAAACGGCAGGCCTGATGGTAACCATTATAATTTTGTTATTTCGTACGGGCATCGGAAAGAATGTTAGATATGAACGTCTGATTATCATTTTGTATGATTTACGTCCATTGTAAATCCAAATGAAGTATGGCAGATGAGTTATAATGTAGTGAACAGGAAGTATGTTTTGTTCCAGCTAACCAAGATCACAGTGAAGTGATCCAGTCCGTCTGCTGGAAGAATGACGGCACCTTGCTGGCCACGTCGTGCAAGGACAAGCAGGTGCGCATCCTGGACCCGCGCTGCAAGCAAGGGGCCATCTTCTCACACAGTGCCAACAGCCATCAGAGTATCAAAGATTCACGGGTCGTTTGGCTGGGCGACCAAAACAAGATCATTACTACAGGTTTCGACAATGTAAGAATCATCAGTTCTTATTCTACGTCATACATGGATAGGACTGCTCGTGGTGGTGGACAGCCGTCGGAACGCCCGACCGCTCATGTCTAGTGATGGGGAATACCTGTTACAAAGGGATTTATGTCATATGGTGACCTTGTTCTTCCTAGTAGCGTGCTACGTCAAATGAATCGTTAGAACGAGCTATGAAATAATGGTCAATACATTCAAGGGACTTACATAATGCGCCTTAGAGGCGGGAAATCGTTAGATCAAGGGTCGCTAGAAGCGTGATTATTCAACATGGCTAAGATAGGGAATTTGACGGTACTTTTTGAAAGAGACGTTAGAGGCGGGAAATCGTTACATCGGAGATCGTTAAAACGAGTTTTCACTGTAGTTGTAAAATAGCTTGGATATGTGTGTAGTTAAAAATGTGCCATATTGATAACAAGTGAAGAAAAATGAAAATCATTTGTTAATTTTGCGTGGTCCACCTCAACTTTTCGTATGAAAAATGGCCCTGGGAGATATCTAGTCGGAATTCCTGTTCTGGGTTTACGTCTTCAAACTAAATGACCAGAATAGATTTTCATTTTAAATGCTATTCAGGTTGTACAGTAAACCCTCGATAATTCAAACCCGGTTAGTTCGAATTTCGCGCTTATTCGAACTACAGAAACGACCCCAGCCGCTGGTATAGGGATATCAATCTTAATTCATTTTGATAATTTGAATTTTTATTATTTCGAATTTCGAACTGATAATTAGTCCAAACTTCTATTTTATTATTGTTTTATGTTTGTTTAATTCGAATTTCAGCAAAAATTAGGTGTCATAATCAAGTATTTTATTACGTTAAATCGTCTGTAATTTGAACTCCCTATCACTAAACATGAGCGGTCAGGCTCGACACGCACTCGACACGTCACGTCTTACTTGCTGTCAGCGCGTGCTAGCAGGACGGGAGTTATTCTTACGACACAATGACAACAAAAGACTTCTTATCCCGCGCAGGACATTAGTCAAGATATGCTTGCGTCCGTTGAAGAGTCAACTACTCGGTGTTGCTTTAAAGAAAATTACTTGCCCGATAATATATTTGAGGCCCATCTTTATTTTTCAATTAAAATTATTTGATTGACGGAGTGGATATATTGTGATTTTAGTGTGATTATAGTTATCATCGCAATCATTCATTTCAGAAAGTCCCAATTATTTCCCATAGTACGCTCTTAGTGTGACTACGATCGTGATAGTACAACGCTTTCGATGGTCCCCATGCAAGAAAAACCACGAATAGTGCCACAAAACATAAAAATATATATATATATATATATATATATATATATATATATATATATATATATATATATATATATATATGTTAATTCTTAAATTTTCGCGGACATATATTATGTTATCGTTGTTTTGGGGATATACCCGCTTAAAAGGCAGTGTGGACCGCGGCCCACACCCTGTCGCAACACTTCGACGTTTCGAACAGATCGCACTGCTCATCTTCAGGACCAGAACCTGACCGGGACAAAGAACAACGACCGACCCAAGAAGAAGGCTCGAAAACCAGTGACAAAGAAGTGTGCTGCTGTGGTTGCTTATATAGTCTCTGTGAACAAGCTGCACAAGAGAATCCACAAGTCCGTGAAGCTGCAAAAGTCATAACTACCCTACCAACCAGATATTATGGTCTATAAGGAAGATAAAATGGCTACTGAGATCTCAGAAATGTTAATGGCTTGTATCGGGGGGCTGTGTGGAGAGAAGCACACTATTTCTGGTTCTGCTTCTGGTGACGGGACCTCGTTCGTGAATGTTATAGGTATTGGTATTTAGTATTGGTATTATAGGTATTTATAGGTATTTGGTTAAAAACCAAGGAAGCTACGACAGTACCAGGTCATCTACTGTGGGCATTCCCAATACCTATAACATTCACGAACGAGGTCCCGTCACCAGAAGCAGAACCAGAAATAGTGTGCTTCTCTCCACACAGCCCCCCGATACAAGCCATTAACATTTCTGAGATCTCAGTAGCCATTTTATCTTCCTTATAGACCATAATATCTGGTTGGTAGGGTAGTTATGACTTTTGCAGCTTCACGGACTTGTGGATTCTCTTGTGCAGCTTGTTCACAGAGACTATATAAGCAACCACAGCAGCACACTTCTTTGTCACTGGTTTTCGAGCCTTCTTCTTGGGTCGGTCGTTTTTCTTTGTCCCGGTCAGGTTCTGGTCCTGAAGATGAGCAGTGCGATCTGTTCGAAACGTCGAAGTGTTGCGACAGGGTGTGGGCCGCGGTCCACACTGCCTTTTAAGCGGGTATATCCCCAAAACAACGATAACATATATATATATATATATATATATATTTTCGATCATATAAATAATAGGCCTGATCAACTAATCGACTGTGACTCATTTATGACATCTCATATATACACCTCAATTTCTTGTCCCTTTCTACATTTCCAATAATCCCAGTCTAGTATTGATCATAAAGTCGTAAAAACCCAAGCTCGGTTGAATCCCAAAACCGTAAACACCACCTGCATTATTTTGTTTTGTGACATCAGATGTTGCTAGCCCATCATGGCGTCTCGCGTCATCTCAGCTGACCAATCGGACGCGTCGTAGCGCTTGTATCGTGCAATAGTTGGCGTAGTCATTCTTGTTCCATCACACGTAGTGGTTGATAATGCAAATGGTAAAAGGACTTTGTGAGCATTGGCAGTGTCATTATTACAAGTGAGTTAGCAGCAATTGATGACATATTGGCACAAAACAATTAAAGTGATGGTAGTTCAATGCCATGATGATAGTATAACGGTGACAGATGATACATTTATTCTCTGTTTTTCTTACACTGTAAGTAGGTTTACATTTGTATCTGTATACAAGAATGTATCATCTATTTGTATCATTTACAACGATTCTTGTAGCACTTCCTTACCTTTGTGGTATTTGTTGCAGGGTCGCCAAAGAGAAGTCTTCATTCGAGACTTGCGTTGCTTCGAAGAGCCAGAGAAGTCGCTCACTTTAGATAGTTCAACAGGGTAAGCACTTCCAGTATATCTTTTTACTTACCTCATTTCAATTCAACCCTTTTACCTGTAGACCTAAGCCTAATACATCAAGGTCAGGCATCAGCCCTCATGATAGCTTTTACATCCTGGAACAAGTACTTGAGTTATACCTTAGCCTTGATAGGTGTGGGTAGGAGAAATGCATCAATTCATTAATAATCCTGGTAAATTATAGAGATAAAACATACTCCACTTTCGTTCCATTTTCAAGTCATCAAAAAGACACATGGGTCTTATAAAGGTAAGTGACGAAAAAACTGTCACATTTTGTGATCTATTTACCCACCCTCGCTGAAAACTGTTTTTCTCTGATGTAAAAACATGGCAAAAACAGTTCCCCTGAAACACTGTCATCCAGTGTTGTCCCGCAGGACAGTTGTCATATTAAACCATAGGGCAGACCCCCAATGGTCAATTGTTGGGACATAATATTGTCGTAAATGTGTCAACAAATGACAACAAACATACTCATAAAATATCCTTAAATGCCTTTTTCCTCCATTAGAGGTCAGGAGTTCAGACTCTAGATCATGTTACACTTTGACACATCTGTTTATAATCAATCAACAATGCTTGCCTGGAAGTGTGCTATGGGTGATAACTGAGTCTATAGGATGGATAAAAATGAATCTAAACTTGATAAATATATTATCAATATTGTTTATTGTCTAATAGAGTAGATCTGATGTAGGGTAAAGGGACTGGAACCTTCTTTTGTGGTTACAAGGTCTCCTGAAGCATGTTCATGACAGGAAATATTGGGAATATGATACTGCCTCTTATATAAGTAAACAAAAAGGTTTCCAAAAATAGAACCTGAAAAGTAGGGGTGGGTCTTATAAGCCAGTGCGGCTTATACCGTATGCCTGTAAATACTGTAGTTCTTTAGGAATATTTTCATCTCTATTTGTTTTGCATTTTATGTGTTATAATTAATCATTCATTATGTTTCTCTTCACTACTTGGTTTTTCGTGTTCTAATTCTTAAACAACAATATTTAATTGAAGTGTTCGAAATTGTCACATGATATTTTTTCTATCCTTGTCAAATTAACATTTACCCACTCGAGTTCACTATTGTATAATTTATATTTTCTCGATCTCCTTTCCCATACACAAGCTTCGGCTTATGTGGGTTTCATTATTTCCAAACATTTAAATAACAACATTCTACTTATTCTCATTACTAGGCCTACATTAATCATGAGCTTTATCATTGCACTTATTATTCCCAAGTACTGTAATGTAAATTTAATTCTGTGTATTCTGTGAATTCTGTGTAATGCAACTGAGAATATGTGTTTTGTTTGTATAGTGATAAACAGAGCGAAGCATCTGGGGTTTTAACGATAAACGCAAATTGTTTGTAAAGCGTTTTTTCTTCAATATGTTTACGTTTCAGGTCTTCCCAAGTTCAAAAAACCTATTGTAATTTTCACGATTTTCTGCGATTATGTCTTTCTAGTTTTTAGTCACAAATATTACATGAATGCAAAAATAAAAATGTTTTCAGAGCTGAATATGTAATCTCTTTAAAAGTACCATTTGTATTTCTTGCCTTTGTCTTTCAATGAATATCAAAATAACAGTAGGGCCCCTACATAATGGTAATTATATATCATCAAATCTTATTCGCATGAAAGTACGGTACCGGTAATGAGAGAGTCCGTAAACCAAAATGCGTGAAAATACAGCAAAAAGGTTGAAAAAGTGTGCAATGGACCCGTTTGATCTGTTTCCAGCATCCTGATCCCCCTGTATGACTGTGACACGGGCCTGCTGTTCCTGGCGGGCAAGGGGGACACGACGGTCTCGTGCCTGGAGGTGGCGGACCGGGAGCCGTTCCTGCTGGAGGGCATCCGGCACAACGGGGAGCAGACCAAGGGCGCCTGCCTGGTGCCCAAGCGCGCGCTCCACGTCATGCAGGGGGAGGTGGACAGGCTCCTGCAGCTCACCTCCACGTCCGTCATACCCATCATGTACCAAGTACCAAGGAAGGTCAGTCACGTCCTTCTTCAGGCTTCACATATTTAACACCACAAGCGGTCGTGGCCTGTACGTAGGAATCATCCCACGGAAAACCCCTGTAAAGATGGAAGCACCCTCGCTCAAGTCACACCTCGCAAGCGCACTTATCCAACTTTGCTTATTTTGTGTTACTTGTACCAAATGGTTGCCCTCCAAAGAGGGCTGACTGTGATCAATGTCCGTGTCATTTCATACTTTTTACGAGTGAACAATTGTATGCATCAGCTGCCTTTTTCCGATGGACTTGATGTTTAACTATTGGAAAACACCATTTTTAGGAAAAAAAATATGCAGGATGGTACCGGGTACAGTAAACCCTTGTTGATTCGAATTCCAAGGGACCCCAAAAATCAAAATTTAAATTGAAAAAATTTGAATTATGACAAATTGTTCTTTGTTTGTATAGTTGATAGTATATACCGGTAGTGTGCGTGTAAGAGGCACATGTGGTTTGTTCCCTCTCACTTTCCCCTCGCCCACACCAAGCATCTTCTGACAGCCATGTGTTAATCTACAAGTGAAGTGTGAAGTGATTTACGTGCAACAAAGTGGATGAATAGGTGCTATATGTTATCATGTCACTCATTAGAAAATACTATAACAGTCAGTTCACAGGTTAAAAGAGTCAAATCACGGAATGTAAAGTAAAAAGCAGTGTAGTGCAAAAAAATATATGAATATTGGGGCCTAGAATGAAAGAAGGAATTATTTTCTCTTGAGCACTAGCTGGCTGATTTATTTAGAATCAATGATCAACTACTTACACACAATAGAATAATATTCACTCTGTCCATGAAATAATTTCACTTGAAAAATAATGCTGGTCTCAAATATATTATCGGGAAAGTAATTTTGTTTAATCGCAACACAAACATAGTCGTGCGTCCGAGCTGTGACGTGTCCTGACCGCTCATGTTTAATGATAGGGAATACGGATTACAAAGGATTTCACGTAATCAAATATTTGATTGTGACAACTTTTATGTCTAATTTTTGCTGAAATTCGAATTAAACAAACATAAAACAATAAAACAGAAGTTCGGACTAATTATCAGTTCGAAATTTGAAATAATAAAAGTTCAAATCATCGAAATGAATTAAAATTGATATCCCCATACCAGCGGCCGGGGTCATTTCTGTAGTTCGAATTATCAAGGGTTCACTGTGTGACAAATTGACCTCAAGTTCAAGTTTAATAGAGTTTTTTCCGACCGCTCCAGTCTTATCGGGAATTCCACGGAGACTTGTTTCCGGAGACCACCGGTTGCCATCCGGGAATGTCCGCTGCCAATTGGATGGAGGGCCATAATGTTCCCGTAGCCCGCATTAGTCTGGACCCTGCCAAGAACCAGACTGGCCAACGCTTGGAGGTAAGTCAGACCTGGCAGGCCAAGTATTTGGGCGGAATTAAAAACACAGTTTTCATTTTTGAATTGCTAATAGGGGTGAATTGGTGTTGGTTATTCTCACAATAATCGATTTTAGTGGTGAAAATAGCATTTGCAGAGTTTGTTCATCTTTTTGGTGAATTCTCGCAGATTTTGGATCACGGACATGCATATTTTTTCTGTGTGAAAAGGATTCAATGGTGAATAATTATCATTAGGCCTACGTACTGTTATTTTGAATTATTCATTAACCTTGATTCTCAAAAATTTGCGAAAACAACTACAGGTTTTCTGATCTCGGGAAGACCTGAAATGTAAACATATTGAAGAAAAAAACACTTGACAAACAATTTGTGTTTATTGCTAAGACACCAAATGCTTGCCTCTGCTCATTGTTGATGCAATTCAACATTGAATGTGCTTTAATTTGTACCGTAAGACTCGATCGTTGAGATTAGAATTGCAGTCGACAGTTTGTGCCGTCTGTGGCGGCGAATGGTTCAATGCAGCACAGCTGTGCATGTAGGCAGGCACCTCCCTCACATATTTCTCATTTTTACCTATTTCAGATTTATAGTGTGGATGTTATTGGAATTTATATTTTGATTGTCATTTTTGCCAACTATTTCTTTGCGTAATCGATTAGTTATTGACTTATTGATAATTTGTTAATCCTAAATTGATTGACTATGGATGGATCAATTATCGTGAAATATTATCGATGTCAGTTCATAACATCAAGGTGGTAACTCCTCTTAGTATTGTCATATTGAATAGGGAAAAAATATCCGTGTAACTATGAAGCCATAATGCGGGCGTGTCGCATCACGTTTAGACAACATTGCTTTACAACTGACAAATGTTGTTGACAATGCGTGAGGTTTGTTGCAATACTGTCACGGTTTGATCTCGGTCGATGTCTGGACTCCCCTGGGTCCAGAACCAGTTCGATACAGGATGGAATAATGTTGTTCATGGGTTTAACAACCTTGGAACATGTGAAATAATTGATATTATTTCGAGGGTGGAACCTTGGAGATCAAACCTAACCTGGTTGAAAGTCCCCCCAAGCCTGAGGCGTTGGTACCGCACAAACTGCCCGCTGTGCTTTCAAGGACTGATTGGGAAAACAATGTATCGTTGATGTTTGGTTATTGTCTGATGTAGTACCGCCATCAGCAGTGGGGTTGAGAGTACAAATAAGGGAGTAATAAGATGCTGGATCCTCACATACCGGTACCGTATTTACTCGCAAATAAGTCGCACCCCTGTTTTGACAGTCATTTTTTTAAAAACCCTTTGTATGGTCGTATAAGTCGCACCTGTAGTCTCCAGCAACGTGAAAAATACATCACGATTGAAATGTTTAGTGCTCTGTTCCAGACACATATGAGTGTAAGAAACCATTGTGAGAGGCCTCAACTACAGCCCATACCAGAGCATGCAGGTGACCTTGGTAGCTCACTTCACTGCTGTGCCTCACACACACACACACACACACATATGCATTGCCCATAGCAACCATGAGACACTGTCCAGATGTGCTATTGTCCCATTACTTTAAATGTGCTTTTGACATTTGTTTGTTTCCCTGTTGCTGTTAGAGAGGAAATATTATTTAAATCACATTTGACTTCTTTATTGCCTTTTTAGAATACAGTAGGCCTAAACCCTCGTTAATCCAAACTCAGTTAATCCGAAATTTGACGTATTTCGATCTTGAAATCGGTCCCCAGCTGAAGGTATAGGCATCTCAATGTTAATTAATATGGTTAAACCAAATTCCAGCTAAACCGTAATTCGAACTAATATTTCGTTCCTTCAATTGCTTCAACACTGATTTCGGATTGGATAATTTGAAATAATCCGAGTGAATTCCGTGAAGTTATCACTGTTTTCCCAATTTCCATCCTTTCTATTTGATGCGTAAGAATGAGTGGAAGCATGCTCAGCTGTTCCATGCTTTGTGTACCGAATGCAGTCGACCTTGACGAAGTCTGAGCTCGGAACACTCGTTCGTCCGATTCGGGACGGCCGAGCGCCAATAGAAACCGGCCATATGAGGATCACGCGTCACGGAGATAGCCGAGTACACACGATCAGCGAGGCCCTTAGCAACGGATCTATCACGTAGTCTCAGCTGGTGACACAGCTTCCTCTAGCGCGCAATACGAAATTAACTATATTCTGAACGTGAAAAATTACTTTTTGATTAATCCAAATTTTTATAAACCGAAATCATTTTTTTTTGGTCCCTTCGATTTCGGATTAACGAGGGTTTACTGTACTGTACTTTCAATTTGAAATTATTTTTTGTTGCCATAAAGAATGCGCTCATGCACAGTCTTGTCTAGCCCCCCCTAAGGGCCTCCCACCCATGATCAGCTGTTACTGATGTCCCTGCTATTGCAACATTCTTGTCAGTGACTCAGTGTGCTTCCAAGCCCTGAGAGTAGAGGTCCGGTTATGTCCTAACTCATCTCATTCCTAACTCATCTCATCCATTGAAAAGCAGTTGATACAGCAAATGAGATGAGTTAGGAAAGAGATGAGTTAGGAAAGAGATGAGTTAGGAAAGAGATGAGTTAGGACAGCCAATAAAAGGGTTCGTTTCAAATGAGATGAGTTAGGAATGAGATGAGTTAGGAAAGAGATGAGTTAGGAAAGAGATGAGTTAGGAAAGAGATGAGTTAGGAAAGAGATGAGTTAGGAAAGAGATGAGTTAGGAAAGAGATGAGTTGGGAAAGAGATGAGTTGAGAAAAAGATGAGTTAGGAATGAGATGAGTTAGGACGTTACCTAGAGGTCCTACTAACCTATAGAGTGATGATTGGATTGAGGAAAATGACGCTTCTGTTCATGAATAAAGGTGTTTTGATTCATTTGAATTTCAATTTTGGAGATTTTGTGCTCACATATTAGTTGCACCCGCGTATTAGTCGCACCCCTGTTTTGAGCTCTCAAATTTCTGAATATACATGCAACGACTTATGTGGGAGTAAGACTTATATGGGAGTCAATACGGTAATCTACACCTTTCTTATTCTGACTCCGAGCCATGCTTATCTTGAAGCTCTCGGAAGTCAAAGAGGGGTATCATCAGAGGCAAGCATTTGGGCTGGATTAAAATCACAATTTGTGTTTTTAAATAGCTAAAATGGGTGAATTGGTGTTGGCTGCTTTTCCAAAAATCGTTCTCAGTGGTGAAAAAGCGTTTTTGGAGTTTTTTTCACCATTTTGGTGAATTTTCACCTATTTTGGTTTAGGATTATTCATTATTTTCATGCGGAAAAGATTTGATGGTAAATAATAATTACCGTTATGTACGGGTTTTTAAAATTATTCATTGAAGGACAAAGGCAAGAAATACAAAGGGCGCTTCAAAAAAAAATTACATGACTTTATCCAGCTCTGAATATATATATTTCTCGAAACCGAGATAACCACTTAGATTGGGTCAGGGGGTGTTTCCACCACTTCTTGTAGGGCAGTCTTCTTATCAGTCGGTTCCTGCCAGTTCCAACTTCTTCCTCTTCTTCACTACTACTATCCTCTCCTTCGTCTTTTCTTCCTACGAGTTCCCTCCACCGTTTTCTATCTTCCCACTATCTCTCGTCTACCACTTCCTCCTCGGTTGACTACCCCACACCTTACTCCCTCCTGCCACTTCTCTCTTGGTCTTCCTACTCTTCTCTTAGCTCCATTGTTGTCTGCTATCTCAAACATTGCTCTCGGTATTCTCTCCTTTTCCATTCGTCGCATATGCCCGTACCACCTAAGTCTCTCCCTTTCCATTTTAAATGATAACTTTTCCACTCCCACTTTGTTCCTTATATTTCTACTTCTCTTCTTCTCCAACTTTGACACTCCTGCTACGCTCCTCACAAACTTCATTTCTGCCGCCTCCATTTTTCTTTCTTCTCTCCAGTTCATAGACCTTGTAACTGCTCCATATGTTAAAATAGGTATGTAGTAACCATTGTAAATGAGAATCTTCCCACTCCTCGGAAAATCTGGGTTCCAAATCAGCTTCCTCACTCTTTGAAATATCCCGTCCGCCTTTGCTATTCTCTTATTTAATTCTGGTTCTGCTTTGGCCTTATTACTCATTCATATTACACTTCCCAAGTATGAAAACTTTTTCACTTCTTCTAGTTCTTGATCTTGCAGCTGTACTTTTTCTTGGATCTTTCTCTTCTCTTTGCTCATCACCACTGTTTTGCTCTTTTCTGCGCTAATTCTCATCCCAAACTCCTCACTCATTTTTTCCCATCTTTCTACTTTCTCTTGCACCTCTTTGCTGTCTCCCCACACCAAGATATCGTCAGCGTAAATCATTGTCTCTGACCCCGGGCCTTCCTTCTCTGGTTCCACTTTTCTCATCATGTCATCCATCACCATCACAAACAACATGGGTGAGAGGACAGTGCCCTGCCTAACGCCACTCCTTACCTCAAACCACTCCGTCCTGCCGCCATTTGTTTGTACCGAAGCCTTGCATTTCACGTACAAACTCTTCACGCGGTCTACCATCCCTACCTCTATTCCGTTTGCCCTCATACTCTCCCACACTCTTTCTCTAGGGAGATGGCCGTACGCTTCTTCTCGATCTAGAAAAGCCATAAACACTTACACTTTTCTTCCCTCCTCCCATCTTGTTTCTAACAGCTGTCTCAACGCGAAGATCAGGTCTGTTGTGGATATACCTCACCTAAACCCATAGTGCTCTTTCCTTAACCTCGGTTCCACTATCCCTCGCAACCTTCTTTCAGCTCTAAAAAAAAAATCACATTTATGTAATATTTGTGACTAAAAAGACATAATCGCGGAAAATCGCAAAAAGCGTCATTTTTGCGAAAATAACGATAGGTTTTTTGACCTTGGAAAGACCTGAAACGTAAACATATTGAAGAAAAGAAGACTTGACAATTTTCGTTTATCGTTAGAACCCCAAATGCTTACCTCTGGTTATCATTAAGGCTAGGATGTTTATGCATTATCATATTTTTGGGTTCACCCTGTATCACATGCTCTTTAATGGATGTATGATTCAGTTGTCCCTGATTCTGAAAATGCAAATGTTATTCTGCATGGAACTGCATATTTGGGAACATTTTTGCTATAAATGCATATTCAGTCCTATGCATATTTATGCTTTTTAAGTGCATTGGCCTATTTAATCATTTTCAAGAGTTTTACTCAATATTTTCATCATTTTCTATGCAATATTACAATGTAGGCCTACATTTTCATTTTTCTTGGGTCATGGTAGACCTAGAGATACTATGCATTATTATTTTATTAAAAGCAACTTCTTCGAGACAAAATCAACTGTTTATTTTTAATGATCCCAATTTCATTCTATAGGCCTACATATATTTACTATTTACATTTTCACCATATTTTTGAACCTGTAATTAAAGCGTTTTTGTTGAATGAGCACTAGATATTATGCAATTTTGAGTGCATATTATTGCATTTCAAGCGCATATTTTCGGATTTTCTAGTGCATAAGTGCATGCATAATTGAAGGTTTCTTAGTGCATAAACATCCTAGCCCAAATGATCATATTATGAAGCTGGCAAAGCGCAATTATCTGTTAATAAGAGACTAGGCAGATGGTGCAATAATTGCTCGTACTGTTCAGGTCTGGTAGTTGCTAGTTGAAGCCTGTCGGCTAATTGCGTGCTGGTTGTCCTGGACTGTATAGGTGCACAGGGGACCCCTGTCTGTTGTGCAACAGCTTCTGGAAGATAACCCGTACAGAATAGCACAGAAAGGTTTCGGTAATATGAACAAGATATTACAGATTACCACCAAGCCAAAACTTGACGAGAAGAAGTACGTGGAGGAGAAAAAGTATGTGAAAGAAAAGAACAACGAGAATGGTAATCATAATATTATTCAAAACGGGGGAAATGTAACTCCGCCTAAACCGATGCCGAGAAGGGCTGGCGTTATCTGTGAGAGTGAGGACGTAGTGGCTCAGAAACCAGTGGCCCGACCCCGCACCGGTTCGGTGACGGCAGCACCGGTGGTGACGTCCGTTAATCCGGCGGCTCCCATCTCCGGAGGGTACAAGGTTAGAACTGTTGGAACACGTGTGCACTTGACTTGCATGTATCGGTCCGAGCTTCTTTTCCCACCACGGTCTTCCGTAGTGAATTTTTTCTCAGTCATTAAATTGATAGTCATTAATAGTACTGGGATGGTTGCTGGATGAGCAATAGCGAAGGCATCCATCCCACTCTTATGGAGCTTTGTATGTGTGTTTTTTTGTTGGTTATTGTTTGCTTAACGACCCCACAGACAGCTAGGTTATACGGGGGTACGAATGAGCAGGTGATAATGAATCTATGAAGGATGATAAGTGAAAGGACTTTTACAAAAACCCATGCCTTATGCGGGACTCGAACCCACGCTCAACGGTGACTTTGGTTTCTGAAGCGGTGCCTCAGCTGACTGAGCTACCTAGGGTGGCTGTTTTTCTGTTATGTTTGTAAGCACTGCATAGGTCGCAGGGTTTGACCGATCGACACGAAACTTTTTGTGTGTACGAAGACTTATCCAACTTGGAACTGTATAGTAGTTTACTTTTTGGGTGAAATCGGTCGAACCATTGTTGAGAAATTGGCCTACCATCTCAAAGTTGAAAAAAAAAATCGACTTTCAAAATTTCAAAAATTAAATCTCTTCAAATGAATTCAAATTTCCACTGAAGATGATGACACATGAATGATACACATTATTATGAATATGTGTGCAATTTGGACCAGCTGTTTTGAAGAGAATAATGTTATGAATGATTTTTACCATTCAAATAGATAGAAATAATAGCATAAAAATGTTGCATAGATGGATTCACTGCTCCCTAGATTTGATAGTAACCGAATGAATTATATTAAATCTGAGTCAAGGTGTATAGAGTTTTCGATTTCCTTTGTCCACCTTACAACGCATTTGCAATGATTTGCCGCGTTTGCCTCTATTTAATACGGGCAGTGACTTGTTGCGCCCTAGTGTTGACTGTGTGTTGCTGTAGGTCTTGCGTACTGGTCACTGGTGGAGCATGATGCATTATGTCTTCTAGTTTTCACTCAAGTGAAGCACACACTTCTAGATGTTATTTGTGTTGATTATTTGACGTTGGATTGGTGTCAAGTACTTGTGTCCATGAGAGATGTAGGACCGATGGACCACTAGCGCCACTCGGAGGTACAAGTAGAGCAGTATGTGTGGACAACGTGTTAACATGATATTATTCTTGATGTTGGCTATTCAGTTGGCTTACACTTATTTTCTTTTGTAGTTGTGATTTCTACCTATTTTACTGACCTAGTTATTTTAGTACTTTATAGGATAGATCATTTTGTGTCGTGGCATATTAGATCACCATAAGCCATCCATGCACTACCTATGCAACTCTTGTGGCGCTTCTCTTTTGTTTTTGTACATGCTGCATAGACTGGATAGATTGTTTGTTCATCATGGAACTTTTTGTGCCTATTGATTGTGGCTATTGTTTCAAAGACTTCTTTTGAGGGAAACCGGTTTGAAAGTTTGAAAAACCTGAAAAAATTCAACAAATTTCTTCAGAAGAATGATCCAATTCACGCATTTGAACACATAAAGTGATGATAGGTGATGCCTTGTGCGGGACTCGAACCCACGCTCAATGGTGACTTCAGTTTCCTCCGCAGTAAGCGATAGTGGACTGAGCCACGGGGGCGGCGGCGGATTTTTATTTTTCAATATTATTTCTGTATCAAGTTTAAATTTTGTGAAAAAGTTCATCCAAGATGTAACCACCTGTGTGTTTTCAAGTTTTGTTCAAATATTGTGACAAGTTTGAAGACATTAATTAGTAAATGAAATTTTGTTGAGATTTGATGAACCTTACAGTAATCAGTTTCACGTGTATCTATTATCACAGGCATGGATTCAACAGTGCCAGAATATCAAGTATTGGTGTAATACACACATTAGGGTGATATATTCTTGAGACCTGCATTGCATTTGAATATCATGCATTCAAGTCACATGGGAGAGATTGTCATCATTTGTTATTGTTTTAGAGAATTAATGTAGGCCTACCCGTTGAATGTAATAATGATAACCCGAACTGGAATGGAAAACAAATTCTACACAGTTCATTATAGGGCCTAATATTCTAATTACAGATAAAGACCAGCTCGCAGCTTCATGTTGATTTTTAGTTTGCTCACATTTCATGTCTGATTTATTATTGGTTTTATTTATTACCGGTAGTTTGTATGTAGATACTAGATATCATGATTTATGCAATTGAAATATAGCATGAGTTATGAGCTGGATCTTGGAATGGAAAATAGTTTGAAATGTAAAATTTACAAGTATTATTCTATTATCATGTTTCTTATTCTAGATCATTTCATCATAGGCCTAGTTCAAAACATTGAATTGAAGGTACTGTTTGTTATTATTCAACAAACCTAAACAATATTTGTTATTATTCTTCATTCAGACTTGATATTGTTGAAGTACCGTAAGCCCAGAGGTTCTAGTATGATAATAAAGTCTGAATTCAATTAATCTAATAATGTCACGCTGACCCTCACTCTAATCAATTCTGTCATAGTAAAGTAATCTGGCATTTTGAGCTGTTTGAAAGAAATGCAGGCCCATGTTTCTGTTCGTAGTGTACTAGTTCCAGGGGAAGTGGTCCTAGCAATCTCTGCCTGGCTTTAGAAACTATTTGTTTCTGTGTGCAAACTGGACTTGAAACTTCTCTTTTAAGAGTGCATGGGAGTTGATTTAGCGGAATATCACATTTTTGATGATTAACTTTTCAACGGTGTAATATATCGAAACTCTAGAAACGAGGACACATATAATTTTACTACCTTCAAGTCGTTGTAAGTAATAACCTCATCTCAAATTGCCCAATTGTCTGGCGTAGACGGTTAAAATACACATTTTTCAATTGTATATGCTTGACGATTATGCGATATCAGATAAATAGTTATTATTCAAAGTATCTTGAAGGTATTGAAATTGTCTCTATTTTCTTGGTTTTGTAATTTCGATATATTACACCGTTGAAAAGTGATCACCAAGAAACTGATTCTCCGCTAAATCGACTCCCATGGACTGTTTTAGTTGTCAGTGTGCCGTGAGTAATAGTGTGTGATCTCCCTGTTCCATCAGCCAAGACTGGGACCGAAACCGTTTGCTCTGCCCAAGCTCAACCTGAGTGGGTCGGGCGACAGCGACAAGGTCAGCTCGGACATATTGCTGGACAAGGTGTTCTCGGTGCCGGCTGTACCTGGTCTCGGCGGCGCAATCAAGTCGCAGTACAATCAAAGCTCAAATAACTCTTACAATCAAACTGAAGAAAAGGACACAATCATCAAAGAAACGCTTGACTCTTCGTTGGAACTGGTGGACCTGTCCGATCTGTCTCCGGACGATATTCCGACCTCTCCAAGTAAAACTCCCACCACCGCTGAACGTAGGAAGTTGTTCGAGTCCGTCAGCCCGACTGGCACGGAGATGTCGACGGCTGATAGCGGTGTCGTCTTGTTTCAAGCAGAGGACGATGACAAGTTGGAAGATTTTGAGCGTGCTTCGTTGCAACGGTCCAGTATCGCTGAACGCCGCCGTCTCTATGAGAACCGGTCGCTGAGTGTGCAGGACGAGAAGGACTTGGCAACGGCAACTAGTCCATCCCCTCTTCGGAGGAAGGATTCATTCAAGGTAAACTACACAAAGCCTGCTGATCAGTTATTTGCACCAAGTTATACATTCAGTAAGATTAGACATTCATATTAGGTGCCTATAATATATTTTGTAGTAAACTTTTCACTCGAGAAAACTTGACGCATCGGCATGTCATCTTGAGTAAAATAATGAGCCCGTGTCTCAAAACATGTGATGTACTTTGAATATTACGTTCCACTAATGTAGTCAAATGATGGAAAGCGATACAGTAAATCCTCGCTATTTCGAAGTTGATTAATTCGAAATTTATCATAGTTCAAAGTAAACTTGGTTACTTCAGAATCAAGACTTCAGAAGTATAGAATACAATATTGAATATTTGGAATAATTGGGATAATTTGTAACTGGATCTATTTTGTCTCTCAATTGCTATTTTATCATTGTAAAATCATTGTTGAATTGAAAGTGTTTCTTCCAACCCATACAAAATGAATGCAGTGTTTACTATGTTCAAGTATTTCTTCATCTTAG
This sequence comes from Brachyptera putata, assembly GCA_907164805.1. NCBI lineage: Eukaryota > Metazoa > Arthropoda > Insecta > Plecoptera > Taeniopterygidae > Brachyptera > Brachyptera putata. Next base: position 1,856,895 of record OU015463.1, read on the forward strand.
TAATGATATTTATATCAGGGACTGAGACCGTAACCGAAACCGAAACCGTTGAAAACCCGTATTTTTCGGGCAACCACAACCCTAACCACAACCTTGATTGTTAGTGTGGTACAACCATAACCACAACCACAACCGTTATTATTTTCGGGGCACAACCGCAACCGGTAACCTTTATGTTGAGCTGATGACAACCACAACCACAACCAGCAACCTTTATCATATCGGTTATTCAGGTCTCAAAAAGGGGGAAGCGGAATAGCGTCAAATGGACTAACGTCAAAATGTTCGTTTAACGTGATCTCTTTTCCACATTTTCAACGTTAACGTCAAATTAATAACTTTACGTTATTCCAGTGGAATAATGTCAAAATCCATCGATTTGACTTTATTCCGTTTCTGAGTACTTATTAAAATTGAAATTGACGTTGTTCCACTAGAATAAAGTCAAATTGAAATGTCCATACTTCAAGACCGATGTCTCCAACTCAATGAGGAGTTTGACTCCATTCTCAATGACGCCATTTCTTCAATTTCCCGGGGTGAAATCGAATCATTTCCTGTTTTTCCTATGGGGAAAAACAATAAAGTAAGGAAAAGAGTCTAAATTCATTTCGACGTTATTCCGGTCGGAACAACGTCGAATACTAATTTGACGTTATTCAGTGGAATAAAGTCAAATGCAATTTGACTTTATTGCTATACTAGGTTTTCATGAGAAAAAAATAAGGAAAGAGGTCAAATTTCTTTTTGACGTTATTCCGGTCGGAACAACGTCAATTATTGATTTGATGTTGAACATACAAGAATTATTCAAACAACAACCCTCCGTCCGAATTTGATCCAACTTCAGATTTGTTATGTTAGAATCTGGATCTATATTGTCTGAAATTTTTGTTTCCATACCTCAAAAATATATATTGCCACCAAAAAATTCAAATACCGGTATATTATCTTTTTTTTTTTGGATTGTTGAATTATTTACTCATTAGTCATTACACATATTTTATAAGTTCTCCAACCACATGAATAACTATTTTGAGAAGATTCGAAAATTTCAGAAAAACTCTGGCTAAATTTGACCAAAAAGTCGGGGTGATCTGTTAAAGTCTGACGTCTACTTTATTCTCCTGTTTTCTAACAGTTTCCTAAAACTTGAAATCTAAATTGCTGCCATGTTTACAACCGGATCGCAACGAAATTTGAACAGGTAATTATTAGTGCTGGTCTGGTGCATATACGTCTAGCAATTTTGATCAAAATTCGTTGAACGGATTTTAATTGAAAAATGTTTTAAAAATTGACTGATAATGGATCCATAATGGTGACCACTATCGATAAGTTGACAACTTGGAGAGCCATCGGAGAACTCAATTCGATACAGTAAAAATCAGTCAACTAGTTGGCAATCAGATAACACTCCGAGCTGTACCTGTGAGATGAAACATTGACTACGTATATCACACAGTCGGGAAACGGTTTAGCTAAACCGGTTCAGGCTGAAACGGTTCAACAAATGAGTGTATATCACAATAATTCAGAAACACTTTGGCAAAACCACGGTCAAAACGTTTCAGCGCCAGCCATTTTTAATATTTACGTAAGTCGATAAATTGGTATATATATTGGTAGTATATTGGTATATATTGGATATTGGTGACGTAAGTCGGTAAATAATCAACAACCAAGCTGGAATTCATCAAGGATCGAATTATCGCTCGCGTTCAAGGTTACCCTGAATCGGTTTGATGTGTATATCAATCGTATCGAGTTCTCCAATTCACTTGCCAAACTGGATTGGAACTAAAGTGTTTTACACCAAAACCGACAGGTATATCACCATCTATAAACCGTTTTAGCCTGAACCGGTTTGACTAAACCGTTTCCCGTCTGTGTGATATACGTAGTCATTGTAGGCATACAAACTGGTAATCTCACAAACTGCTTCAAAAGTGAACTCTGTTGAGACAACTACAGCTCACATGTGAGTGGACTTTTGAAGTAGTTTGTGAGTGGAAAACTAACTGGAATTTTTGAATATAAAATCTATTCACAAATTTCGGTTTCGGAGTTAACTCCTAGACATCACATTTGGGACCAGTTTTTTTGTCACGTTATGTGATCTCCGAGTGCTATCTGATTTGTCTTGGTAGTGACTACTTTTCAAGAGTTAATAAAATTCTTTCTCTTTCGAAAAGCTCGCAATCTAGTCACATTTGATGGGCAGCACTTCGTGAGAACTGTGACCAAAATAAACTGCTCCCCGAGTACTCCCGTGCTTACTGGGATACATGTGCTTCATCTCAATCATTTATGGTTGACATTTTTTAAATCAAAAACTAATCTAATTATATTTTCATCTCCCATTATGAAGCAATCGAGAAAAAATTACTATATTTATGATTGCGATAATACATTTTATTAGAATGTCTATAGTTATGAACATTGTTTTGTTATTGTTTTCGTTGTACGATTGACAGCGTTGAAACGACCTTGCAAACATGCCTTCTTGAAAGTCGAGTAGTGGGGGTAACTTTGTGGGGAAAAGTATTTTACCGGTGGTTTTTCTCCAAAGATTATTGCAGGGAAGTAAGTCATCAAATCAGGTAGTTTTCTCTCCACCACATTACCCCCACTACTAGGCTACGAGTGCCTTGGAGCTGAGCGACTGAATGAACGAGTCTCTATTGTTCGTTTGACACATCATTGTTCTTAACTCAATGTTTCTGGTCCATTGAAATGATTAGTTTCAGTAAAAACTATTGCATATTATGAAATATTCAGACAAAAATAGTAATATTCATTTTTTGAATGACTGAAATATACTAAAAATATATATACCTCATATATACTAGAAATATACTAATATACTGAAATATACTTTTGCCCAAACGATTTATGTCATTCCCATTTGGATTCCAGATTCGTATGTTGCATTTGAAAATACATTTTATGATTTTTTTCTTGATCCATTTAGCTTGAAATCAAGAGTTAGTGACCTTGACATTTTTGGGCTTTACGGCGCCAAAACGAACGCAAATGCACTGACATGGCACTGAAACGACGCGCATTGATGAGATATATTGATGAAATATATGATCTGATACATAAACTTGAGAATATATCTCTCAGGGTTGAACAAAACAAAAAGCTAAACAAGGGTAATTGTCACTTAGTTATAAGCCTATCTTCTCAATGATGGTCAAATATATCATATTTATGACTAAAAATGATTCCAACTATCGTATCAACAAATCATCTGACAATAAAAATAAATCCTGATCGATTCAGGGCTGAAAAAAAAAATGACTATTTCACTGATTTTATACTATTATTTTTTAATCTTTCAATCGTTATTAAAATCACCAGATATCATTGGAAGTGTAATACTACCTAATACATTACTACTTTTACCACTCCAGGGAAGACCAGAATCGAATGGATTAATAACACGACATATATTCACCTTGTATAACTTCAACCAAATCTAATTATTTTACTCAGTTTTACTCGGCTTGTACACATGTTTGGTTTTATAACGTAAAAAAAGAAACAACTTCTTCCCGTGTTTTATTTACATGTGAACCTAGCATAGGAATAAAGTCAAATTGCATTTGACTTTATTCCACTGAATAACGTCAAATTAGTATTTGACGTTGTTCCGACCGGAATAACGTCAAAAAGAAATTCAACTTGTTTTCTTACTTGATTTTTTAGGGTAAATGAAAAATATGACGGCGTACCTGTTTCGAATTTTCTCATCCATTATTATATAAAAGTTCGTTGTTGGACGTTATTCCGTGGAATAACGTCAAATGGTTGTTAAACCATAATTTCTTACTGGATTGAAGTCAAATCACCTGTGGAATAACGTCAAAACACCTTTTGACTTCATTCCACTAGATTAACGTGAAATCGCTTTCGAAACCCAAGTTTTGCAAAGAACGTGTTACATAAATAGCTTGACGTTTTTCCATTTGACGCTATTCCATCTCCCCTCAGAAAGGGCCCAAAACGGGCTTGAAACGGTTGTCTCATCACATACACTTAGTCTGAAGAAAAGGAAATACAACTTGTTTGTCAACTTTTAGCCCCTCAAACACAAACTCTTTTATTTCAAGGTTGTTGAGGCCAAACCTTAGATGAGTGGTGAAAGGGGTGAGAGGGGGGGGGGGGGGGTAGTCGAGAGACAGTATAAGAAAGTACCTCTCAAGATTTCAGTGTCGGATTAGTGCGAGTCAAAGTCATGCCGACGACAATTTTATGGGAATTCCCAAGTCCAAAACCACTTCCCTGAGAAAAGAATAATATAATAATTGTATTGACACTAGAGATGTATCCACGAACCCTCCGTTCACTAGTGATGCGGAATAGGAAAGACGGTCGATCGGGACCTTCATCATTCGTGTATATATGTTTCAACAAATATGAAAAATGTGAGAAAAACATCTCCTTGGCATCGTTTTGTCACTCACGCCCGACACGCATTCGGTGTACGCGCGTCTCTGGTGAATGACTTGTGCTAAAAGTTAAAACGTGTGTGAAGGTGATAGAGGTTAGGGCTGAAGCTAACATTTTTTATTTTATACTTTTACTTTCATACTTTTATATTATACTATTATATCTATTCATATTTAATTAAATTTCGTGTGTGATCACCAAGTATTATTATAATTAATGATTATCATTTATTAACCTTTATAAAATTTGCACCATAACCTGGACCGGGACCGTAAATAATTTCACTCAGAGACCTCAACCGAAACCAGGACCTTTATCAAATTTGCTTCGTAACCGGGACCGTAACCGGGACCTTTATAAAATATACATCATAACCATAACCTGGACCGGGACCGTAATTAATTTCACTTCAAGACCTTAACCGAAACCAGGACCTTTATAAAATTTGCTTCGTAACCGGGACCGTAACCGGCACCGTTATGAAATTCAGTTCACAACCGTAACCGCAACCGAGACCTTTATAAAATATGCATCATAGCCATAACCGAGACCGAGACCGTTATTAATTTCACTTCGAGACCTTAACCGAAACCAGGACCTTTATAAAATTTGCTTTGTAACCGGGACCGTAACCTGTCACGGTCCTGACTCATGGGCCTTGTTTACTCAGCCGCTGGGGTGGGTTAGAATGGTTAATGATGGTTATAGGGTTATAGGGCGCCACGTTATTTTCAGGTATAATAAATTCAAGTCGAGAATTAGTCGAAATAACGAAAGACTATTTTATTCTTGTATAATTAAAAAATAAACAATTCACAAGACCGTATTATACGTATTAAACAAAATAAAATCACAAGAAAATATACGCTCGTCGTCGCTCGCTTCTGGGCCGACTAACGATCTTCACTCGACCAGTCCACTCGTCGAACTGGTCGACCAGGTGAATCAGCATCTGGCCTACCCTCTACTGGTCACGTAGGCCAGATGACGTAAGTGACGACCAATGTCGTCACACATCACCCTATCCTGGTTTGAGGTCTTGCACACTCCAGGTACCCGCTGCCTTCCCCGCGGCGTCTCTGAGCCGGTATGTTATGGCTGACAATTTCTTCTCTACGATGAAGGGGCCTATGAATTTAGGAGCCAACTTTGCCGAGAAATACCTTGCCGCATCCGACTGTGGAAAATTCTTCCGGTAGACGCTGTCCCCTTCCTTGAATTCCACGTGACGCCGTCGAAGATTGTATACCTTCTCATTCTTCAGGTACGCCGCCTTCAACCGGTTAGTCACTTCGTCCCGGATTTCGTCCATTTCTTCCAGGGCCTTCACTCGAGCTACCGTACCCTTGGTTTGCGGCATGACTTCCTCCTCGGCACTCCGCTGACCTCCTCGTGATAATCGCAGCTCGCGACCAAAGTTCAAAAATGCGGGTGTGTAACCAGTCACCTCATGATGGGCAGTGACCAGTGCATACTGCAGTTTCCTTAGATGCCTGTCCCAGTGCCGATGATTATCCTTGATATATGACCGGAGCATAGTACCAATTACCCGGTTGACTCGCTCCGTGGGATTAGCCTGGGGATGATAAAAACTGCTGAAGAGCAACTGAATGTCGTATTGGCTAGCCACCTCCTTACACGACTTACTCGTGTATTGTGCACCATTATCGCAGAGTAGATATTCCGGGGCCCCGTACACCAGTATAACATCTTCCTCCAGATGTTTAGTTACGGCTGCCGCAGTTGCCTGTCTAAGGGGGAATAACAAAGTGTACTTAGTGAAGAAGTCTGTGAAGACTAGTAAGAACCGATTTTGTTCCGTTGATCTGGGTAGTGGACCAATAAGATCCGTACAAACTAATTGCCAAGGGGCACTTACTTCCTTTCTTTTCCCCATAAGACCTGCTGGCCGCTTTTGTTCCGGCTTGTTGGTAGTACATACGGGACAGCCTCGCACATAGTTGGTTACATCCCGCCTTTGCCCTGGCCAGAAGTATTCTTGGGCTACGCGTTTCCTGGTCTTGAGTATTCCCATATGGCCTGCTGTCGGTTCGTCATGACACCTACTTATGATATTTTGCCGCTCCTCCTTCGGGACCACGAGTTTCCATCCTTCCCCACGTAATCGCGGATGATTTTCTGGCCGCCGCTTATACAGTGCTCCATCCTTTGCCTGCCACTCCGGATAGTTGATTGGATTACTGGTAACCTCCATTATCATCTTCCGGTACCAAGCATCTTCGATATCTGACTGGCTTGTCAAGACCTCAATATCTTCTTCCTCGTTTAATCGTGATAGGGCATCTGGAACAGAATGCTCCTTCCCACGCCGATGAACCATTTCATAATCGTAGCCTTGTAACCGCAATGCCCACCGTGCTAGTCGACCTGTTGGATCTTTCAGATTATTCAGCCACTTCAATGAAGCATGATCGGTGATTACTCGGAAGTGATACCCTTCCAAGTATGGTCGGAACTTTTCAATACACCGCAGTACAGCCAAACACTCGCGCTCCGTTGCTGAGAAGTTTCTTTCTCTTCTGTTCAGCGTTCGACTGGCATAGGCGATAACTTGTTCTCCCATTTCCGTTGACTGCGAGAGTATGCCCCCTATACCGCTACCTGACGCATCTGTTTCTACTGAGAAGGGAAGTTGGAAGTCTGGGCACGCCAAGATTGGAGCTTCGACCAGTTTTTCTTTCAGAAATCGGAAGGCTGTTTCACATTCTTCCGTCCATTCCCATCTCCTGCTCTTCTGTAGTAGCTCCGTGAGTGGTGCAACTACACATGCAAAGTTACCAATAAACTGTCGGTACCAGGATGCAAGACCCAGGAAACGACGAACTTCTCGTATTCGGGTGGGTCTTGGATACTGGAGAATTGCGGAGATTTTGTCCGGGTCCACGTGTAAACCCTGTTGGTTCACCACATACCCCAGATATTTTATCTCGTCCCTAACTAACAGGCACTTGTCTTTATTCAACGTCAAACCAGCGTCGTTGAGTCGTTTCACAATCTCTTCTAGGACTTCTTTATGTTTCTCAAAGGAAGATGTCGCGACAATGATGTCGTCCAGGTATACGAACGCATATGGCTCAAGGCTGGGCCCTAGAACCCTATCTATAAGCCGTTGCCAGGTGGCTGGAGAATTGTGTAGACCAAAGGGCATCCTAAGAAAATTGAAAAGACCCCGTCCTGGAACTGTAAACGCCGTCTTTTCCCGACTTCCCTGGCTGACCGGCACTTGCCAATAAGCACTTTTGATATCGAGTGTGGACAGAAACCGCGCATTGCGAAGGTTGTCAAGAATGGTTGTAACATAGGGTAGTGGATACGCATCCCTTTTTGTGACTTCATTGAGTTTCCGGTAATCAACACAAAACCTATATCCACCCCCCTTCTTTTGAACCATAACCACATTCGAGGACCATGGACTGGTGGACGGTTCAATCACCCCTGCTGCTAACATTTCGTCCACCTCCTTATGCATCCGTTCTCTGATTATGGGTGACACTGGATGACACCTCTGTTTAATTGGCCGTGTCTCTCCAGTATCTATGACGTGCTCCACCCAGGAAGTGCAGCCTAAACTAGGTTTCATATTATTGAACAATTCATCATCCAATGCATACAGCTGCTCATGTTGTACTTGGGTCATCCATCTGCTCTCTTCACAGGTGGCTAATTCCTCGTCACTCCCTCCTGCCGACCAAGTCCATGTATTGATGTTTGGGATGAGTTTCATCTTCTTCCAGAAGTCCATTCCTAAATACATTGGATACTGTAGACCAGGTACTACCAGAACGCTGAACACTCTCACTCGTCCTTGAAGTTCAATGGGTACCTCTATTCTCCCCCTTGCTTGGCATAGTTGTCCATTCCCTACTCTCACTTCCACCTCGTCTGAGTCCATCAATGCTAACCCCAGCTGCTCTAGGATCCTCCACCCTTCGTGGCCTACCATGGAACAGGTGGCTCCACTGTCTAGGAGTGCCACAATCTGTTTCCCTAGTATTTTCACTGTAAGGTAGGGTCGCCCATCTCCCATGCGTCGGGCCAGATACCCCCTGATCTGAGGAAGAAGTGATATTTCCGTCACTTTATCTAACCACGATAACCAAGTAGCCTGTTCTGTTGGTGACGATTCTCGGGGCCGATTCCACCTCAATACTTCCGACCCCGGGGACCGTTTCCCGACCTGGCACAATTTCCGCAGTCTAGTTTAGTGGTGTCAGGTGTTCCGCAACTGTAACAGAACAGAGTCCTGAAAGCTTTGCATTCCCGATACCTGTGTCCCGAGCCCCGGCAGTTCCAGCATTGGTCCTCTGGCCTAGTACGATTGGCTTCTTCCATTTTAGTCGCTACCTCCTGTGTAACTGCAATCTCTTGTTTCCACTTCCTCCTCCGTCCCTGGTAGGCTAGGTCAGGCTCCATCAGATCCCTTGATGGCCCCGGGGGTTGGTAACGATCCACTCGCTGTCGTCCATACTCTAGCTTGCGACCTAATTCTAGTAGCTCTGGAATGCTGTCTATAGTCTGGAGACTTAGTCTATCGAGGAAATACGGATCAAGGTTCTTTTTAATGATACGCAGCTTAAGCGATTCTGAGACAGGAGATTGAAGCCGAGCCATGTAGTTCGACATGTACGCTACAAAGATATTAACTGGTTCATCCGGTCCTTGCACGCGCCTTCTGATCTCTTCTAGTAGATCGTCGTCATAGTCCTCCGATTGAAATTCAACCCTGAGCCTCTCTGATAGTTCTGACCACGTTCTAATTTGATTCCTCACTGACCTGAACCACACCAGCGCCGGGGAGTCGAACAGATCAAATGCTTCCTCCATCAGCTCTCCTTTGGTCGTGCCTCGAGACTGACAGAACTCCTCAATTCTTTCGAGGAAAGCACTCACGCTTAATCCTCGTCCATCTCCTGTGAACTTTATCCCCCATTCCCTGGCTGGGATATGTTTCCTTCCTCTAGGTGTCTCTGATCTATATTCCCCAGTTAGTCCTAAGGTTGCTAGGGCCTCGGCAATTCGACGGTTATCTTCCTCTCTCTTTATATCAGTAGCAACGCTTACCTTGGTTTGAAGACATTTGCAGCAATCTGATATTGCAGTGATCACTTCCGACCGGACATCTAGGAGCGTGCTGTCATTAGTCTTGATGCGCGAAAGTCTACGAAGAACATGTGCTAGGCGAGTGTCGAGTCGACGATATTCTGTATCCTGTCGAGTACCCACGAAACCCTCGACCGCTTCCCGCAGTTCTTTACATTTTTCTTGGCATATTGGCAGTTCCTGTGCTGCGTCTAGGCTGGTAGTAGGCTGTGCTAACTTTCCTTCCTTTTCGTCCTTCAATAGGCCCGCCAAGGTCGTTTTCATTTCTGTCACTGTTGTCAGGCCACTCACTCCCCTGACTAGTAACTCATGTTCGATTTCGTCCCGCGTTAATCGAGTGTAATCCATGGTAATAATATTGATTCTTACCGGAATGTTCTGTAGATATTTATATTGCCACCACGTTGAGCGCTAATTCTGTCACGGTCCTGACTCATGGGCCTTGTTTACTCAGCCGCTGGGGTGGGTTAGAATGGTTAATGATGGTTATAGGGTTATAGGGCGCCACGTTATTTTCAGGTATAATAAATTCAAGTCGAGAATTAGTCGAAATAACGAAAGACTATTTTATTCTTGTATAATTAAAAAATAAACAATTCACAAGACCGTATTATACGTATTAAACAAAATAAAATCACAACAAAATATACGCTCGTCGTCGCTCGCTTCTGGGCCGACTAACGATCTTCACTCGACCAGTCCACTCGTCGAACTGGTCGACCAGGTGAATCAGCATCTGGCCTACCCTCTACTGGTCACGTAGGCCAGATGACGTAAGTGACGACCAATGTCGTCACAAACCGGGACCTTTATAAAATTCAGTTCACAACCGTAACCGCAACCGGGACCTTCATACATAAAGGTCTCAGTCCCTGATTTATATCTTGTCCGTTTCCAACTGATAACCATTGTTGTCTGTATTTCAGTTTTGCCATGGTCCCAACGACTCATTGCAGTCGATGTATGTTCTGTTGGCCTTTTGTCAATGTCCCAAGTCTGGAGTCGAATGGTTGGAGGGCTCACTCTGGTTGCGTTCAGCACGAGAGCGTCATGCCCGTGGTCAGAGATGTAGTCCTGCATGAATCAAATAGGCTATCAAATCCAAATATTTGTTTGACAAGGATATATATTTTTGGTTTGCTTCATGTTTCATGGTATTAAAATTCATTCAACATCATTTTCTATTTCACCATCCTTCACTATAAATGTCTTTTTCAGAGCATTTAGCTATATTTGGCTATTCCGTGAAAATGTAGACGATACTGACGACAATTGGCTGTATTGTAAGAAAAATTGTATCCGAAAGTGTGTTCAATTATAAAATCAACTGGAGGAACCAGTTGTTAATTCGTTATCTCTTTCCTCAAATAACTATCAACAGTGAGTGGTATTAGACAGCTTCCTGCCTCAGACTGGAAAGTCATGAAGAATGTGGAATTTCCGTTGTTGCTTCCCTAGTTGTTGATCTAGAGTTGGCAGCTCCTGTTTGTACTAGTTTGCTTCAAAATGCTATATCATAGCCTAGTATAGGCTATCAAAACTAGAAATATATGCTATAGGTCTACGTTGATAATATTTGTAATTATTTTTTTTGTCTTTGTTTTGAATTGTTTGTCATAGGTTTCTATTTTTTTGATACGCTGCTGAGTTTCTATGAATGAGTGTTTTGTTCCATAAAGCCAGTTGATGCTTGATGCGATTGTTTTGTGTTGCGCAGTTGTCTGGGGTGAAGGAGGGTCAGGGGGACGGAGAAACTGCGTGCAAGCCTGTACCAATGCAGAGGCAACACTCGCTGGAGCAGCCGATACAAACGGACAAACAAGAGCTGATGATGACGCCAACGCCGAAAAGGACCTCCACTGTATTTGGTAAGCAACCTCTCTTCGTGCACCTAGCTTATTCTCAATTTGATATTTATCCCAGTAAAGTTACATTTAGTTTGTAAGTAATTGATTTCATTGGGTCGACCAATTCATTGATCAATCAGTTAGCATTTATCATTTTATTTTAATTGCATACCACTCTTCTTATTTTATTTTTTTGTATCATTTTATTATTCCTCATTTTCTTCTTTTGTCTTATTCAAATATTGTGACCTGTATTGATTTACTTGTTTTTTCTGGGAAGTTATTATTATTTCTTCATTTTGATTACAACTATTCCTAGATTTAGTTCACTTATATTTAGTTTTTTGTTCTCTCGTTATTTTATTATTCTTTCAAATATGTTATTATTGTCATTTTTCACATTTTAGGCTAATCTATAATTTTTTATTCTGTGTTTTTATAGCAATCCTAAATGTAAGACACAATCTTCAATAAAGATATATATATTAGGTGATGTGAATTGGTGAGAATGTGTGTGGATGTTGAACTGGTTGCAGGCCGCGTGTCCAAGTTCCGCCACCTGAAAGGCACGCCGCTGCACAAGTCGACGCACATCGAGAACATTCGCAACGTGAGCCGCCAGATCAGCGGAGAGTGTGACGGTTTCCACGCCAACTGGCAGCGCGTGGCGGTGCCGCTGGGGGGCCCGGGCGGCAAGATCGCGGTGTTCGAACTGGCCAACACAGGCAAGCTGCCCGACGGGGTCATTCCCACCCTCGTGCACGGAACCAACGTCATGGACTTCGCCTGGGACCCGTTCAATCCAAATAGGCTCGCAGTCGGTGAGTTAGAACATCCACGTCTCCTCACTAACATACTTCTCATTCATTTTGCAACCTTGTCATTTTTAACATTCGTAGTCAATTATGCAAGCTTACTGGTTCTTTGAAAAGTGTCCTTTCCAAGTGGTGAAAACGTGAAAAAAATGAATATATATATATATACAGGGGCGTCGGAACGTTTTCAAAGTTGGGGGGGGCAAGCTCAAAAAATTGCGACCCACGGAGGAAGAAAGTATGGGGTGCCACACATTCAATAACATTTGGGTATTTTTCAGGACAGAAGGGAAAAATACTGAGAATACCAAGATGGGGGGGAGGGGATCTCAGTTTGGAAAAGAAAATGCCATATAAGAACAGTTGTACAAAGGCCAGTTAACGCGAAGCCTGCGACCCGCGGGGTACAAGGGGGGAAAGACCCCTTCTGGCCCCGCAGGGAATTTTTTTAAATTAGCCTTTTTTAACACGATTTAACGTGTTTCAGATAATATTGAGATGACAAAATTAATGGTTTTGAAGAACTGGAGGTGCCCAACTGATATTTACCAAACATAGTTATTGTAACTGCAGGGTCATTCTGGCTCATTTTAGCGCCACGGGCAAGGACTCAATTATGAGCCCCAAAAACTGTATACGCATAGTGAAAGTGAATGCGAGTGAGGAAGGAATCGAGCCCCGCAGGGAAATTTTTGTGAATTTATCTTTTTAAATACGATTTTACGGGTTTGGGAACATCACGAAATTTCTGGAATTCATGAATTCTTCAGTGTGGCGAGAGCTAGTTTTGCTGAATGGCTGATCCAAGAAAATAAAACGCTAAATTAATCTATATCATTCGATAACAATGCTTTTCGTATAATAACATTTTCTCCACCCAATAATGCATAAGTAAAATAGAATACGATTTATGGCATATTATTATTAATAGAATGTTACAAATGTGCGCCGATAGCGCCCCTTAAATTTGACGCCCCAGCAGTCACCGAACGACCCTTATTGGAAGTTCCCTTTCTCCATTTCATTGTATTGTCATTGTTAAGACTGTTGGAATGTTGTAAATTTACCAAATTTACAAAAATTGTAATGAATAATTTATATCTGAAAGAAGCACTAGGGTTGTTTGTTGATTTGTGCTAACTCATAAACTACGTACCAGAGCTGTCATTCCGAAACAGCTTACATCAAATTCCTTTTAATCACACCTCTTTCAATATGGTTCAACGTGTTTCAGATGAGATTTAGATGCAAAAATCAATTTTCTCCTAGAACTAAAGGTGCCCATCTGATATTCGATTATCTATGCAATGTGAAATATGAATCTATGTATGATTTTACCTATCTATATAGGTCTACATCTTTCTTTCCTTCTCTTTTTTTTTCTTTCTTTCCTACTCTCTTCCTTCTTTTTTTCGTCTTTTCTATTTCTCGTCTTTTCAAATTGTGTCTTGCAAGACCTTTTTCTTGCCCCCCCTTGACCAAAAGTTGGGGGGGGGCATTGCACCCCCTGCCCCCCCCCCCCCCCCCCCCCCCCCCCCCCGGTTCCGACGCCAGTGTATATGTATGGTATATATCGCTCAGTCGACAACGCACTGCGTTAGGAATCGAAGTTGAGTCGAGCGTGGGTTCATAGTCTGCTGAGGCATGAATTTAGTCACCGTACGTGGTTTTCAAATTGCTTTGACCGGAAAAGATTTTGAAAGATTGCCATTTGGCGTATTGATTGTAGGCTGCGACGACGGAATCATTCGACTGTGGCTTTTACCCGAGGGTGGCCTCACAGAGCCTACTAATACTCCGACGATGGAACTGGCTGGTAGTCACACGGAGAAGATCTATTTCATCAAGTTCCATCCTCTGGCTTCCGACGTTCTGGCGTCGGCGGCTTACGACATGACAATCCGCATCTGGGACCTGGGAACGCAGAAGGAACAGATTGTGCTGACGGGGCACACAGATCAGGTGAGTTCGTCATCAGTGCTCTGTATGCCACAGCTTTAATTAGACCTAAGAGAGCATTTAGACAAGTAGTTGTAAAGGGGGCTAGATGAGATGTCGGTACCTACATTCTCTTTCTTGAATAGGACTGGTAGGGGCTTAGTAGAAGTATATTTGAGGGGGATGAAATAGGGTTGAAGCTATTCCGTCACAAGGTTAGGAATGTGACACGATAGGGTAGATAGGGAATTTGCCACCGCGCATTTATGTGCAATCGTAGGAGTTTGAATGATAATTTTAAAAAATGGATTCTGGTCCTAAGCCACCTTGGAGTACGGACATATTGATTGCTTTCTAAAATTTCCATCCTTGTCTAATGCCTCTGTCAGACGCAATCGGCGCTCCGAGGGAAGATCCTACTCGTATGTATGAGATTGCACCACAATACATAGTTCTCATGATTGATATAAACCGTTCGCCAAATCCGTAGCGTTGTAATAGATGAAAAAGATAATTTTGATCAACTCTATCAAGAGCGTTCTCTTGATCAACAGACAATAGAGCGAGTGGTAAGTTTTTCCTGTTGGCGTAGTCGATTATGTCGCGATGCAGTTGTAGGTTGTCAAATATTGTTCTTGTAGGAACGCAGAAAGCCTGGTCTGTATGGATTAACTTGGACATAATACTACTTGGACGCGAAGCCAGAGCGCGGGCAATGATTTCATAATCTGTTGTTAGTACGATATGGGGCGCCAATTCTTTACTTCTAAAAGGTCTCCTTTTTTAGGAAGTAAAGTTTTCACAGCTTTGGTGACTGACTTAGGTAACTTGCCCGATAACATGGATTCATTGTAAACATCAAAGAAATGATCTTATAGCTCATCCCAAAAACTAATATAAAATTCAGGGGTAAGTCCATCAATGCCCGGTGCCTTTCCTTTATTTAAAGAAAAAAGAGCGCTTGCTATATCACTCTTAGTGTAAGGGATGTCAAGACACTCTCGCTCTGAATGCAATAAGGAAGGCAAATCATGGTACAACTGTGAATCTACCTGTATGATCATTGCTGCAGCAGAATACACACTGTTGAAATGTTGTCTTGTTATGGTGCACATGGTGGGGGCGTCAGAAACGATGACTCCGTTTAAACGGACTTTTGACAAAGGCTTGAATGACGAGGCTGCCTCTCGTGGCAGGAGGGAGCTAGCTGGTCTGTCTGTCATCAGCAGGTGATCGTGACGAGCTTTGGCCAAGATGGTCTCGCTGCGACGTGAGTACGCATAAGATCCGACAAGTCGTGTCGTCCCAAAGCGGGGTTGGAAACGATCATGTCCACGCGGCGTTCCAGACGGCGAAAATTCGCGTCTAAAGCTTGCCGGCGAAAACGGACAAAACGTTTCGATGACGTCCGAACTTCCCCTTTAAGGGCGTCCCACCACATCAATGGGGATGCGTACTGCATCCTCCGTTCCCCGAAATACTCAAACACTTCGTGCATGCACGCGGTGAAATCGGGGTCAGTTAATAACGTATCGTCGAATCGCCAATACGGGGAGGATTCTTTGGCTACACCTGTCGACAATGTCGTGAGTAATGCAAGGTGATCCGAGAACGAGGGCAAGACTCGGACGCTAGCCACCTTTGTCGTGAGCTGCGGGGATGCGTAGAACCTATATATGCGAGACCCCGAGAAACGTGGTGCATTACCCACGTACGTGAATCCTGGACTGGTGGGATAAAAATCCCTCCACACGTCTGGTAGATCGTTATCCTGTACCACTCTTCTGAGATGACTCACAAGTCTAGGATACCGCTCGTTGCCCCCACCATGCCGATCAATAGCGGGGTTCAATGTCCGATCAGGAAGTGACCGGCATCAACGGCGGGACCTGCTCCGACTTGGACCAGGAGAGCTCCCAGTGCGTTGAGTACGTTGCGTGCGGCTTCCATTTGGTGAGGCACATACGCGCACACAAATCTAACGGAACGTAACGATGGTGGTATGTCAACGAGTACCTCCTGTAGGTAGCCAGGGACAAGAACAGAGTGAGTCCGGAAGACCAATGGCGAGTTCTTTCTCAAGCCAATCATGGTACCGGAGCACATCTGGACAGGTGCATTATAATAAAAATCATAATTACATCTCAGAAACGGATTCAGTTGTGTTGCTTTCCTGCAGGAGAACTACCTCAGGATAATGCCGATCCAGGAATGTTGACAGCTGCAGCCACTTGTGCTCGCTCCGAATGCTCTTCACATTGAGAGTCAGAACGGAGACGTGACCCGTATTGTTATTCATCATTACTATCATGCGATCATCTCACTGGTTAGACTCTCTTGTGAGAGAGAGCGAGCCAGAGAGATGTTGTCGGCATTGAAACCCTTGGCCAAGTTCGTACACAACCGACGCACTCGTTCTCGGATGGCTCTGTCCTCCGTGAGCACAGGCTTGATAGAGGACAACATCTCGATGAGACGAGCCACATCTCCCGTGTATCGAAGTGCGACGATAAATGGTTTGTCATGGCTCTTCACGTCAGACAGAAACTGTAGAAAAGCAGCAGTAGTCAACACGTTGCCCGCTGCTCCACTTTCCAGTATCTCTAAAGCGGCTACTGGCAACACCTGCTGGTTTGCTAGACCAAAAGTTGAAACTTTCGTCTTCGCGCGCTTAGAGGGAGGTTTGACTCTCGGCTCTCAGCGTCGGTTATCTCATCATCCATGTCGACCCCACCGCAGAGCTCTCCTGTTATCGGGTCAAGAAGTGATGACGAGGCCGACTTGCCTGCTGCGAGCGGAATGAGATGTGTCTCAGAGGTGGCGATAGACGCACTCTCACTGGATGATGAAGCAGGAGCTTTCCTTTTTGTGTTGCCGGGCGTACCGACGACCTCAGCTGTGGTCTCATCCGGAGCCTGACTTTTGGGACAATTTCGGGCAATGTGGCCAGGTTGCCTACACTTGAAGCACTGAAGGTCGTCGAATGACAGGAATATTCGATGCTGCTCGTTATTATAGTTCACGAGGATCGAGTCAGGGAAAACTCGCCCTTCAGGCCGCACGACATACACTTGTCGCCGGGAACTCCGAATGTGAGAGAATTCTCCACCTTTGGCACCGATGTTGATGGTGTTAATCGGCGAGACGAGTTTAACACAGGTCGAAAGAACGGCTTCGATGACTTCACGGGGGATGCTAGGACATACGTTTGACAACACTAAACGCTCGGCCCGAGTCACCATGCGGCGAGCAGGCAAAAACTGATCGCCGACTGCAATACCTCCATGAGTCAACATGAAGTTGTCTACGGCTTCGAGAGCATTCAAATAAAAACAAACTCGTCCCATTGACATACGAGAGGCATCTGTGATGGTCTTGGCACCGACCAGGTCAGCAACTGTGTGATCTGTACACCGTCGACAGCCTGAACTGGCTCTTACACGCAGTCTCTGCTGCCGCCTGCTGGCTTGCTCCTCAACTGTCTTCTGTGATGGCATGGCTTTGAACGAAGGAGGCTGAGTGTTGCCGGAGCCAGAGGGTTTCTGTTGCGGGACTGTACATGTGGAGAGCCTGCCTTGCAATTCCAGCCTTAACTGGGAGAACGGTAATCATTTTACGAACTATTGGCTCGGTCGATAGTCGCAGCTGTATTGGTGATTTCAAAGTCAAAGGGTTAGCCTCTTTGGCTTCAGTAACGATAGGCTTGTACCCTCTGCTGACAGAGGACACGGCATTGTCAAGTATTTTAGGCACGGTCGCCTTCACAATGTTCTTTTGGTTCTCCATAACTGGTAACAGAAAGAAAAGTGACAAAAATAATAGTAATAATAATAAACACTGGGCTTATAACAAGCTGTTAGGCCCACTTCACGACCACCTGGCCTATGAAAGGCCTATTGAGGCCTCTCACAATGGTTTCTTACTCTCATATGCGTCTGGAATACAGCGCTAGACATTTCAATCGTGATGTATTTTTCACGTTGCTGGAGACTGCAGGTGCGACTTATACGACCATACAAAGGGTTTTTCAAAAAATGACTGTCAAAACAGGGGTGCGACTTATTTGCGAGTAAATACGGTATTGTGCGACTTTGCCAAAAATTGGTAATTTGCTTGCAAACTATATGTAGCTAGTGGCTTAGGTGAATGAATGAATGTTGGATTTAAGGTGCGTTGACAACGAGGTCATTATGCTCCTGACGAATTGAGTGGAGTAAAACATATTAAAGTAAGTGACTGCTCAGATGTTCGGGATGGCGTGGAGTCCGTGCGGCGCGTACATCGCCACCGTGTGCCGCGACGGCAAGCTGCGGATCTACGAGCCCCGCGCCGGCTGCGAGGCGGTCCGCGAGGGCAAGGGGCCGGCAGGCTCCAGGGGAGCACGCATCATCTGGGCCCTCGAGGGAAACTTCATAGTCGTCCTCGGCTTCGATAAGTACGCACGCCTTCAAATACCTACAAGGGGGGAAATGGTGTGGACTAGTTTCACAAAAATAGCATTTACGTATTTATTTTTCACCTTTTTGGTGCATTTTCACGCATTTTGGTTCACGGACTTTTTTGTTATTTTCATGTGGATAAGATTTGGATAAGATTAAGATTTGGTTACCGGTAGGCCTACCATCATGTACTGTTATTTTGATTTTTTTTTTTAAGGACAAAGGCAAGAAATACAAATGGAACTTATCAATTTTTTACATGTATTCAGCTCTAGAAAAAATGTTTTTTGCATTCGCGCATAAAAATACATGAGTGCAAAAAATCGTGAAAATAACAATGGGTTTTTTGAACTTGGGAAGACCTGAAACATGAACATAGTGAAGAAAAAACACTTCACACACAATTTGCGTTCATTGTTAAAACCCCAAGTGCTTGCTATATCGCCAATGTTTTTTTTAAAAAGATTTTGTTAGAACTGTTCTAAAATATAAATTATACTCGAGTGTTAAATTGGAGTTTATATCACGTTGTCAAGTGGAGCAATAACTGTGGACTTTGAAACATTGAATGTTGATTGAATGTACCCATTCAAGTACAGTACTAGCCACATAGAGGTAGCAGTACTACTCTGCACTTAATGATTTTCAAAAGTATTTCATTAATTGTAGGCATAGTAGGTATTTGAAAAGCTTGATTGAATACATCCTCCTTCATGTCAAACAATAATGAGTTGGTTACAAGTAGGGTTGGGCGAACCTTGATATTTGCCACGAACCGAACCTCGAACTGAACCTTTACTCTTCTAGCTTTACTCAAACTTCCGACGTTAATGCACGGGTAGGCCTACTCTTAGATAGATGGAATTAAGGGAGGAAATCTTCATTGTCTGGTAGACAAATTAATAATCGATAATCAATACTCAATACATAGCATTTCAGTCTGACTTTTATTTATGTTCGTTTCTTTTTCATTGAGCGCAAGCCTAGGAGCCTATAACAATTGAGTGAATTGACCATCTTAATTTCTAACCTAAAAAATCGATGTGAAATCAATACGATTACACGTTACACATATCTCCCAAATTACGCATTGTTGTCCTCGCTGTCGCTGTCACTTCCAGGAAAATTCAATATTCTCCTACTTCTATCCATTTCAAGGCCTAGGTCTACCTTGAGTTCGAAATGAGAGCCAAACACTTTCAGTAGTAGGCCCAAAGTAAAAGTGCGTCGAAGATTCGTAGGGCAGACTGGGTCAGTACAAAATTGCGCCATTGATTACATAATTTCAGTTCTGCAGTGAAGGAATTCATGGTTTGTTTTCCTAGTTCAAAAGCAATATCACGTTGATTAATGCAAAATTACGAAAAAGATGCCTTGCTTAATACATCACAGTTTTGTCGACTCCATTACAAATTTCCACACTACGTCACACAAGACACACAGCCAGCTAACCTGAAGTTCTGGTCTGTTCCCCGGCGATCGACCTATCGAGTCGATAAAAGCAAACAGCTGATAGGTCCTGATCACTGCACTGACAGCTTCTGTTCATTTGTAGGCTATTTTGATAAACATTGTAGATGTTCAAAATAAGTTCGTTTTCAAACCTAGCCGACCTCATTTTAAGGTTCGGTTCGAATTGGAACCGGTTCGCCCAACCCTAGTTACAAGTGACAGTGCCAGCTTTGGACTCCAGTTGGTTGATATTGAGAGATCGCAGGCGTCTGCTGGGCGTGTATGCCATCACATCGTGCTCTCGAGACTGTACTTTTCAAGATGAATGTTCTTCTTTTAATTTTGTTTCTGAAGAAAAAACTATGTTAATTTGGGAGAGAATGTTGATTCAATGAAGTAACTGGTCGCTGCGTTCTCGAGCACCCAAGCGCTCGAGTGTGCCTGCAACGCGTGATGTGTCAACAGTCCATGGAGGCAATTTAGCGGGATATCAGTTCTTTGGTGATAACCTTTGAATGGTATGAGATATTGAAATCCTAAAAAATTAGGAAACACAGATATTTTCAATACCTTTCAGATGGTGTAAATAATAACTATTTATCTCAGATAGTCTGATTGTCAGGGGTGCATTTTTCAAGCTATATGCCTGACAATTGGGTGATAGGAGATGAATACTCATCATTCACATCGTCTGAAAGGTATTGAAAATATCTGTGTTTCCTCGTTTTTGGAATTTCGATATCTCATAAGGTACCGTTGACAAGTTATCATCAAATAACTGATATCCTGCTAGATTGCCTCCCATGGACTGTTGAGGATGTTAAGGATGCTAAGGATGTGTTTGTTTGTAGGGTGTCTGAGCGTCAGATCCACGTGTTCCACAGTACGGACTTGAACACCCCGCTCAACACTGTCGGGCTCGATGTCTCGCCTGCGATACTCATACCGTTCTATGACGAAGACAGCTCCACTCTCTTCCTCACCGGCAAGGTGGGCTTGACATGCATCCACAGCTGATATGTCATTCAATCAAGTGCTTACATTTTGTGTGTACTGGGCTTTTCCTGTACCTACACTGGTCAGCAATACTCTCATCTCCTCTCATGTCATTGTCGGTAACAAAATATATAGATTGTCAACAATATATAACCTGGAAATTGAAGCGAGACAATGCGAGATTGTTTCCTAGCAGATTCGACTGTGAAATGATGGAAACCAAAATACACTTCAGAACAGCCAATACGCAAGCCATTCCAACAATGACATCTCCATGCAATATGCCAAAAACAAATGACAGTATTTTATTAGGAATTGTGTCAGTAGACTCAGTTGTACAGTGCATAATTTGATTTTATGACAGAGAGCATAGGCCTAGATGAAGCATATACCATATTGTCCCGAGTATAAGCCGTGGGTTTTTCACGAAATTGCGAGTCCAAAAGTCACCCTCGGCTTATATGCGGATCTCGGCCTAAAATCGGTCAAAAACACGTTTTTCACTAAATATGATTGGGCGCACTACACATGCACACTCTTAACAATGGAATCAACTTGTAACTGCAAAATATTGCACTAAAAACACGTTTAATAAATGTTTTATCATGAAGAAGCACGATTTTCCCAATTTCCAACATTTTTATTTGACGCGTAGAAATAAACAAAGGCACGTTGAGCTGTTAGCTGCGATGTCTTGTCAGACCTTGACAAGTAGGCAAGCCATATGACGATCGCGCGTCATCGGCACTAGCCGAGTACACACGATCGTGAGGCCCCTCTCAACGGTTTCTCACACGCAGTTGGCATAGCTTCCTCACGCGCGCAATACGAAATTGACTGAATTCTAACTCGGAAGAGTGATGATTCACGTGAAAAGGAGATGAACCCTTTTTTCAATTGTTGATCTGAAAGTTTGGGGGTCGGCTTATATTCGGGACAATACGGTACTTGGTTACTTGTGCTAGGTTTTACTGTTCTTGAATGTTTCCTTCTTGGCTGTAACATGGGGACATTATTGTAAAAATACCTCAAGCTGATTTTTTTTTTGATTATCCAAGCCAATCATGGTAGATAGGCGTACCGTTGGTTTACTAGAAAGTAGAACAATACAGTAAACCCTCGTTAATCCAAACTCGATTAAACTGAAATTTGACGTAATTTGAACTTGAAATCGGTCCCCAGCTGACGGTGTAGCCATTTCAATAATTATTGATATGGTTAATCCAAATTCCAGCTAAACCATAATTGGAACTAATATTTCGACCCTTCAATTGCTCTAACACTGGTTTTGGATTGGATAATTCAAAATAATCCGAGTGAATTCCTTGAAGTTATCACTGTTTTCCCAATTTCCATCCTTTTTATCAACGACGCGTAAGAATGAGTGGAAGCACTGAACTAATGAAAGCACTGAATGAGTGTACTGAATGACGAAGTCTGAGCTCGGAACACTCGTTCGTCCGACTCGGGACGGCCGAGCGCCAATAGAAACCGGCCATATGAGAATCGCGTGTCATGGAGACAGCCGAGTACACACGATCAGGGAGGTTATTAGCAACGGATCTATTACGTAGTCACAGCCAGTGACATAGCTCCCTCCAGTGCGCAATACCAAATTGACTATATATTCTGAGGGGGAAATATGACTTTCTGGTTATCCAAATTTTTATAAAACGAAATCATTTTTTTGGGGTCCCTTCGATTTCGGATTAACGAGGGTTTACTGTATTTGGTTACTTGTGCTAGGTTTGACTCGCCTGCCGTTGGTGTCCTAGAACGTAGATGAGCTGTTTGTATTTGCAGGGCGACTCCACGATCTACACGTACGAAGTGACGGAAGAGGCCCCCTACTTGTGCGCGCTGAGCCACCACAGGTGCTGCACGCTGCACCAAGGCCTGTCCTTCCTGCCCAAGAACCAGTGCGATGTGGCCAGCGTAGAGTTCGCCCGAGCCCTCCGACTCACCAACAACGTCATCGAACCACTCTCCTTCACGGTGCCAAGAATCAAGGTGAACCTCTCTCTTTGTTTCACAATCGCTGGCAATATTTATAAAAATGTATTATTTTGCATTTCGCTTGATTAACCCTTTCTCTGTTGACCAATAATCAACATTTTCAGAAAAATTGTGGGCCTATCTCATTTAATAATGGCTAAATCCTAGATATCTTTCGATTTCTACATTTATATTGAGTTGGAGATTATTAATAAAATTGCAAATGAGTATTCTTATGGGATTAATATTGGTAGGTCTAGGTCCATCTTAAAGAATGCATGATGTAGGCCTACTCGTAAGAGTAACTAAAAATCTGTCATCCGTTTGTTTTTCAACTAAAACCAGCTTGAGACATGCTTGTTTTACTCCAGGAGGCGAGAATCTTTCTGCAAGTCGGTTTTTGAATGGGACTAAAAGGGACCAATAGGAACGCTACGATTTGTGACATCGTGACTCGGTTGCTACGTTATGATAAAGAAGCATTGCGCAAGTATGTGTCGTCGTGGCATAGTGATAGCACAGATGCCTCATGTTGTGAGGGTCCACGGTTCGACTCCCAGCCAAGCGCTTTCCTTTTTTTCAGCAAAATAACTCACAAAAGTTGACTCAAGCGCAGGGTTATGGTTTAGGCTAATTTTTATTTTCAATTTGACCACAGAAACAGAAATACGTTTACAAATGATGTGATTTTTGTCTGTTGTTTTTATTCCCAAGTGGTGACTATGGTTTTGTTCCCACAGAGCGAGTTGTTCCAAGACGACCTGTTCCCCCCGACAAAGACCACGTGGCAGCCCTCGATGAGCGGCAGTCAGTGGTTCAAGGGGGGCAACGTGCGGCCGGGCAGGACCAGTCTTCAGCCCTCGGGCATGGAATCTTGTGAGTAGCCCCCTTTTACTGCCGGTGCATGTACAATCTACAGCTGATTTCTAACTATCTCACAGCCTTCGGTATACATTTGTACAAGTTGTCACTTGTCAGTTTTGACTTTTGAGACAATGGCTGCAAGTGGGAAGCGAAATGATTTGGTAAGCTATGTGAAACCGTGTAACTTCTATAATTATTTATCAAATATTATGATGAATCACACATTTTTTTTTTTTTAAATAGGCGTACATCGAACCTTCATACAAAATCATTGTTTCCCTATTAGATAAGATAAGATAAGATGAGTCTTTATTGTCATTCATCCACATTATACAGTGAAGTACAGGATTTACAGACACGTATATACCCATTGTGTGTATACGGCATTAACAATGTTGAATTTTGTCAATACTATATTCCAGTAAAATGTTAACCAGGGTAAAAAGCTATGTACAATATTGATTACAGTAATCATGATCCCACCAAAAACCCTGACGGGTAAAAACTTGGAGCCAAAACCTGAAATATTTCAACAACTACAAAAACTTCTTCATATAAAAGGTGTAAAATCAAAACTGTATGCCAAGTGCAACTTATTATTTATCAATACGGCATGGAAAATAACAGGAAACACTTGGCTCATTGCCCCCCACGTCCCCTCATATAACACCAAGCAGAATTGAAGTGAAGTGCATGATGCTATGAAATGGGTAACTTAAGATACTTATATGGGGAGAAATAAAATGGCTTGAACTTTGAATCTACTAGTCAGTAGTCACATCACTTTTGTGCCCTTCATGCCTTTGTCAGGAACAAAATTGAGATTATCAACAATCTGTAATTACTAATTTGGCAAGTGAAGCAAACCAAAGTTGATGTACCTGTGTTTGTAATGGATTTGACTATAATTGGTAATACAGTAGTTGGTAATATAGGCCAGTTCAGAATAGCCAGTACTACAAGAGTCCGTCAAGCAATCAAATCTGCTCACAAAGTGCCAAAATGAAAACCACTTAAATTTTAGTGTTAGAGTGTATTAGGCCTATATATTTGATATTTGTGTATTTTAGGGGAATTTGATTTGACTTGAGATTGTGTTGAGAATACAAGTGAGCATAATGGGAGTGTGCAAAACAAATGTTTACATTTTTACAGTTTGTCTTATTGGTCTTTTCAAAAAGCTGCGTGTGTTGGGAATTATTAATTTGACTCACTGGGAACTTGAGTGATAATAATGCTCAATCTTTCACTCTCTCTTTCTCTCTCTCTCACTTACTCTTGCTCTCTCCCTCTCCCTCTATATCATGGATTTTCAAGGAAAATCGACATTTTCTCAATGACAGTTTTCCTCCTACTTTCCATAGTTTGGTTGAATGTATGGATATTCTGGATGAATGCATAGTTTGACTGGATTACCAATTGATTTCTTTATAGACAAAATGGTGTAAATATTCATTATTCTTTTCACCAACCACTGTTGTTATTGTATAATGTGTATGTCTTGTATCTGCAGATAGACGGTAGTACCGTACATGTCAGACGTGTCTAATACTGCACTACTAATGCAGACTGAAGCAGTTGGCTTGTTTGGTGTGTTCAGTGAGTTCGGTGCAAGTGAGTGGCTCGGTGGAGAAGAAGGGCGGGGCTGGCAGTTTCGCCGGTGCCAAGCAGCCCTTCAACCGCCTGGGCTGGAACGCAGACATGTCTGGTGCCACCAAGCAGAAGCAAGACGAGGTACAGAACAACAAGCAATAGGAAATACCATTTAATTAGGGTTCAAGTTGAGTTTCAGTTCAAGAGAACAACGCGAGTTTTGAGTTCGAGTTCGAAAAAACAAACGCTATTGAATATTGACTTTAGATGATGATTGTTGTCTGCTTAACGCCCCCACCAACAGCTAGATTATACGGGGGTACGAATGAGCAGGTGACAATGAAACTTTGAAGTGATGATGAGTGAAAGGACGTTTACAAAAACCCATGCCTTATGCGGGACTCGAACTATTGACTTTTTAATTGGTTCTGAGTAAAGTTCATACAGTAAACCCTCGTTTATTAGAATTCCAAGGGACCCCATGCATCAGAATTCGAATTGAAAACAATTTCAGTTTAAAAAATGTTTTTTTTTGTATAATATATAGCCCTACTGTGTGTGCGAGCATTCTCTGGCAGCCATGTATTTATCTTCAAGTGAAGTGTTTTCTCAACAGTTTTACAAAGTGCAATGAACACTATCATGTCACTCAGGATATATCCATCACAGTTGACAGTGTTAAAAGAGTCAAATTATAGAACATAAGGATTTAAAAGTACAAAGCAATGAAGAGACATGACAAGGCAATAAATATAAATATTGGGGCCTAGAATGAAATGAGCAAATTATTATCTCTGCACTCTTACTGAAATAACACGGGCGAAACAGTTTTAAGGGACTAAACACGGCCGATTCATGGCCGACGTTGGCCACAAGTAAGGTGGGCAAACACTATGCAGAAAGATGCGGTTGTATAGCGCCCAAACAAGCCGAAACAGGGCCGATCTAAGGGCTTTTCACGGACCAAATTTCTGTCTCTCCAAGGGACGATACACGGACAATATAGGGACTTTTTACGGACTTTTCACGGACAATATAGCGCCTTTTCACGGCCGATCCAAGGACTTTTCACGGACGAAATAGGGCCGGACTTTGAGAAGTTTTCTGTTTCTTGGAATCGATTGGAATGTCGAATGTTATTGTGTTAGAAGTATTTGTTGCCTTGGGCAATGTACCACATGGCATGAAGCAAGGGTTGAATGGGGGTGAATGACCAGTTTTTACTTGTCACACCGCATTCCATTGCTGCATTCAGTGTTCACACTGTCCAGTCTCTCACTTGTACTTGTCGAGTTGACATGATGAGGAGTGTAATGAAGAACGAATTTACAAAGGATTTGCTAAAACTGTTCGACAATTCATTTTAGGGGTGGATTACGTGATTCTACTATCAAATGGCCTAGTCTAGAGAACTCTTTGCTCCCCAAAAGACGACTTATGGCGTAACTGATGAGGGTTCAGAGAACTACTTTGCCGTGTATTGCCCCTGTTTTACGTGCTACCCTCACATAACTTTAAATGATTGTATCCCAATGTTGCATCATTAACTTGACTGTTGAATTACGCTGTTTGTTTGTGACGCACGCAAAAGGAAAACATGTTTTCAGTGGTGGCCTGTTATTTTTTCTAGCAGAAAATAATTCAACCGGCCGCTCATCTGAACTTCAAAAAACATGTTCTCGTTTTGCATGCGTCACATGAACACGGCGTAATTCATCAGTTAATTTAATGATGAATTAAGTATGCCGGGACCAACAACGGTCGAAACAGGGACTTTTTACGGCCGAAACAGGGACATTACACGGCCGAAACAGGGACTGTTCTGTCCCAATTGTCCTGTGTTTAGGCTGTGTTTCGGCCGGCCGAAACAGAGACTTTTTAGAGACTTTTCATGGACAAAATAGAGACTTTTCAGGGACGTAACTTGCCGTATAATTTCAGTAGGGGCAAGCACTAGCTGGCTGATTTATTTATTGTAACTACTTATGCCCAATCCAAAGAATCCTCTTGTCAATAAAATAATTTAAATTACAGTAATAAAGATGATGTCTCAAATATATTATCTGGAAAGTCATTTATCTTCAACAGCAAGGAGAAATGTAGTTAACTTTCAACAGACAAGAGCATATCTTGATTAATGTCCTGGGTCTATAGGAAGTCCTTTGTTGTCAAGAATACACGCCTGCTCCCCCTTGCCATTAACACTTGGGTGTTTCGAGCTGCCACATGTTTCGGGACCCCTGATCGCTAATGTTTAATGATGGGGAATATACATTAAAAATGTGTTCATATGAGTAAAATATTACGTAATGATATAAATTATTATTCCTGCGAAATACCAAATATTAGTAGCGACTTCTGGACCCTGAAATTAAAAAAAAATATATTTAATTCAAAAAAAAAAAATCAACTCAAAAGTTTCGAGTTCAGTTCAATTTGAATTTGAACTCGAACTCGAAAATTCGAGTGCTCGCACGCCCGTACTATATGTAGATTCAATTTCTTAAAAATACATTCTTAACTAGTTTAAACAATCCAAATTGATGAAAATGTTCCTAATGTTTTTGGTTTTTATAGTAGGCCTATAGCTGCCACTTGTGTTTGCCCCTCTTCTATAAGCACTCGACTGAGTGTTGTGAAATTAACACCATCTTAGGGGCTATCCATAAATGACGGCCTCATTTCGGGGGGGGGGGGGGGGGGGGGGAATACACTATTGTGACATCCACATTTACACTAGATATTATTCGTTTTTTTTTTTTCAATTTTTAGTCAATTAAGTTGGCGCCATATAATTTGTATGAGATCATATTTTAATGCAGAATTGAGGTGGCCCTGAATAGTTTTCATCTCTGTGATTGAACTTGTTTGCCCTTTGCCTATGAGTTTTGAGAGTTCAGTTCAGGTCAAGTTTATTGCATTGCATCTCTCGGTCTCACATGTCTATTGCTTCTGTTCAGAGGTTATGATTATAAAAAATGTCGTCCAGGCCGTGTGCAGTTACTAAAAAATCGAGGAAAACTTTTTTTCAATATCTTAATCCCGGTTTTTCCAAATTCGCATGAATAATTTCATGAAGGGGGATGGTAAATATTGGCTGGATTGTGACATCATTAAATGGGGGGGGGGCTCATCATCTCTGTGACCAATTCGGACAAGGGAGGAGGGGGGGGGGGGTTGATATACCCTCAAATTGTGTGACATCATTTAAGGACAGCCCCTTATTGATCCTAGAAGACTTCATCAATAAATACCATACAGCTAGCTTCTTATTGTAAAAATTGAACTATCCCGATGAAATAAGAAATACTCCGTAGAAATTGGATCTTGTTTCAAGTTTTGATTGGTAGTAAGGAAGTGTGTGTGCTTCAGATCCAGCGAGCCGTCAGCAGCCGCATGGAGGTCAACCTCAGGCTGGAGCAGGATGAGATGGAGGGAGTCGACGAGAAAGAGTGGGTGAGTCATGCCTAGCCCTTTCAGTGCCTCCCAACTCGTTACAAAGAGTGCCAAACGTCAAGGTCATGGCGGTGCATGTAGTGTTTACAGCTGATTTCTAACTATCTCACAGCCTTCGGTATACATTTGTACAAGTTGTCACTTGTCAGTTTTGACTTTTGAGACAATGGCTGCAAGTGGGAAGCGAAATGATTTGGTAAGCTATGTGAAACCGTGTAACTTCTATAATTATTCATCAAATATTATGATGAATCACACATTCACTAGAAACAACTTGCTCTTTCTAGTGCAACTACTTGAAAAAATGTAAAAAAATATCTCATAGAATATTGTTGTAAACTTGAATTTTCATTGTTGCAATAATTCAATTAATTTTCTATGGTAATTAAGAATTAGCCGCCCTCGGTAGCTCAAGTCAGCTGAGGCACCGCTTCAGAAACTGAAGTCAGGTCGGGCGTGGGTTCGAGTCCCGTCTAAGGCATTGGTTATTGTAAACGTCCTTTCACTCTTCATCACTCCATAGTTTCATAATCACCTGCTCATTCGTTACCCCGTATAATCTAGCTGTTGGTGGGGTCGTTCAGCAAACAATAATCATCATCATGAAGAATTATTTTTGAAAATGTTGAAAAAAAAACATAGAATAGTTAGTTTACTGATCTATTTTGCATTCACCCTATTTTTTTCATTGAAATCAGACAAATGGTTTGTGAGATATGACTTTTATATCAACTACTGCACGTTGATGGAAATATACCTCAAAATGGCTGGCACTAAAAGGGTTAAGATCGTACTGGCCTAAGGAGTGCGTGACGCCATCTGGCAGATTGTTGAAGAACTACCTATTCCAAACCGCAAACAGACCTGTAGGTCCCAGTATCGCAAGTGCTTTCTCTCTCACACTCGTTGACTACCAGACTGCAACAAGTGGGTGCGTGCGCCGTGGAGGGATTACCAGTTTAGAATAACCGGCAGAAAGCTGCGAATTCAATTAAGTGTGGATCAGCGTCACTGAGGCCAGTAACGCCATCATGGCAGTCCTATGCCCATTCCCGTACATATTCTACGATGGCCAATTTACTTCTTTGTAATTCTTTATTCTAGGACTGAATTCATTTATATTGTCAAATTTAAAAAATGGTACTGAAAATAAGCCTACAAAGCTTTAATATGTATGAAATTTAGATATAAAATTCAGATCTAGATTAGAATTGGTAGTTAGCTTTCATTATACTGACTTGACTTTCAAATCTGATGCGTGTGTCAAATGTCGTAATGTTATTGTTCCAGGAGGACTGATTAATCTTCCTGCAAGCTCAAATAATCCATGGCATTGGGACCACTAAGGAACTAAGGAAGACAAAAGACTCCTTGAATCATATGCTGTACACATTTCAGGTGATAATCCACAGTATTACGTAGGCTCCTCTAGCCTACCTAGGTGAAAGTAAACCTAGGTACTCAATGCTCCTGGTCTCGAGTCCTAACCGACTTGGAACGGGCAGAGCAAACAATTCCACTTCTCTATACAGTCGTGTAATGTGCTTCTCATTGCTTAACATTCCTTCTTGCGCAAAACTAGATTTGGAACAAATTTCAGTTGTCAAACCATTGTTTGACAAGGGGAAATATGTATTAAATTATTAAATAATGTACCATGACATGTGTGTGTGGTAATTCCATAGAATAGTATAAAGTGATCATATTACGGTTTGATATACAATAATGGACAAGTATTGTATACCGTACTTGGCATCAAACTTGATCTATGTATTCATAGTACATACCGGTAGTAGTTGACAGCCGCAAAGCTTGGACTTCGGTGTCTATTACTGGTTTGCTTTTTTGCTTGCGTCTAGTCCGTTTTAGTATAATGATCGGGTAAATCATTATAACAAGCATTAGGGCTGCCAAGTCTATTTACTCAGTATTATGACTCAAGTTTGACAACAGTCTGCTAATCCCATATCAAAATCTAATTGAAACTTGAAGGTAATACTGTATTGGGGCAATAAGCTGATCACATAGGCTAACCGCTAACTGATAGGCAGTGAAGTTGGTCGGGAAAGTTTCCAAGTTAGAAATTTTAAAATTTTTCCAAAACATTTTCCATTAGACCTATATTCATTATTCAATAATTTTATTTCATTTGATCTAATAAATGGGATGATTGTGTTTCTTCATTTTAACTATTGTTCCCATTTACAACTAAATGTTTAGCCTTGAAAATTTTAGACTATAGTGAAACCTCTATCCATCGTTTTTCAATGGACCAGGAAAATAGAACCATACGTGAAGGAAAACGATCCATCCAGGAAAATGTAGCATTGATTATATGGGAGTGGGGTGAGAAAAAATGAGTGAAACAACCAGGAAAACGATGGATCCGGGAATGATGCATAAAGGTTTCACTGTATAGGCTTTGTATATTACTATGGTAGGCCTACTATTTATATTATATATATGCATATATATATATATATATATATATATATATATATATATATATATATATATTAGTTTTTACTTATGTATACTTTAATGTAGGCCTATTACAGTAAACCCTCAGTGATTCCAACTCTGTTCATTGCAATTTCACACTCATTTAACTGATTGGATTATTCATAGCTACTGGTATAGGGATTTCTATGTTAACTCACTAGTTCTTGCGATGCATTTTTTATCATTTCAAATTTTGAATCAGATTTATTTCCAAACTTCTGATTCCTCATGGGTTGTTACTTATGTATCCAATATCCATACAGTCAATATTGTCAAGCCTCTTTCAAACTACAGTGAAACCTCTATCCATCGTTTTCCTGGTTGTATCGTTTATTTTTTCTAACCCCACTCCCATATATACAATGTTGAATTTTCCTGGATGGATCGTTTTCCTGCGTGAATGGTTTTATTTTTCTGGTCCCTTGAAAATTGATGGATAGAGGTTTCACTGTATTGGTAACTCATATACCAACAGTATGATGGCGTAGTGATGTTCTTGACGGTACGTTTTGGTACCGGTGGCTGTATATACAACGTGTCTACTTACTGTCACCTGATGATGTCTTGGGATCGGAAGTACCGGTAACTGTCGGCTCATTCAGCCAGGTCACACATAGCCTGATGGCTGATGGCTATCAACGTGTGCATGTGTGTGCTATGGTAGTGGGGAAGCAGAAACAGAGCAAAACACACACCAGCTATACCGTATAAACTGAATATTCAAATTAACATATTTTCAAATTGGAAATTTTATTGGTCCGCGTGAATTGGAATCAACAAGGGTTTACTGACCGATATTTTGAACCTCATGCTGTTTTCATTTCTGTTGTATTGCTCACTCTCAAAGAATGTATTATCAACTTCAAAATATCAATTGAGAAGTTATAAAAACAATCACTAGGAAAAATGGAAAATTTCCCAATAAAAACGCGCAAAGTTTCCATTTTCCAATTTGAATTTTTCTGGTAAACCCACACCACTGCTGATAGAATTCATGTGAAGTCTGGACTTGTGGTCTATGTGCTAATCTATCTATGAAGGTGAAACAAAATGTTTTTAAATTAACTTTATATACACTTGAGTGAAAGCTCAAATGAAATATTCAAATACTAGGCCTATGGATCTACAAAATGTACAAGTTGAATACATCTCTGGAAATGACCGAGTAACTTGGTGTCAACTTATTGGAACAAATGGGAAACTGGAACGTAATATACCAGTACACACAAGTAGATTCTGTGAGTGACCTTGAAGAGCCGCCTCCGTTAATTGATGCACACATTCCCGGGCTCAACGAGTCAATTTGCCACAAACCCACTGACAATAAGGTTGGCCATTCTGTATTATATAGTACTATATGGTATTTGCTTCAAATGGCAAATTTAGTCTGGAAGTAAAAAACGGTACATTGATCACCAAAAGTTATCTTCTTCCTCATAAGAGGAAGGTAATTTTATTAGCATCAATATACCTATGTAATGAGCAGAAAGAAAACAATCAAAACTACATTATGTTTACTAGACTATCCACATAATATATATCTACCATACTATTACTGTATATTTTTGTTCAATTGGTTTGCAGTGCTTTCATCATATTTCAATAAATGATATAATTCAGTGTTGATATCAGCATTATGATCACCCAACTGTATCAATATGGACAGTAGGCCTAACTAATTCACTTCCAGTGCTGTCTGCTATACATGTAGCTTTGTGGACATACAGTATTTGTTTCATCATCTACGTCATTCTAGGTACCGATAGATTAGGTGTTCCTCATCGAAAGTTCTCTTAGACCTACCTCACTTGGAGGTACGAGGTGTCCACTCGACAACTTGAACGGTTCGAGACTCCATAAGTTGACATTTTTATAACTGGTATTGCAAGAACTACTAAATAATCAATAGTGGACCGGTGTTTACCCGTAGGATATTTATGAACTACAGTGAGTACTGTCATGTACAACTCATAAAAGGTCTGCCACGTGCTATATGTGTAGACTCTGTGTTGATCACTCATAAGTAACCAGTGCGTCAGAAATCTCCAACAAACTCCAGAACAAAGTATCTTTGATTCGTGACCTTGTACATAATACAGTCGAGCTATGAATGTGACCGGTTCAACAATCAGTCTGAAAATCATCCGAACTAGGATTTCAATATCTATTTTAGTCTTGAAATAGATACCTAACTTCAGTATCTTCAGTGGGAGACATTCTAGCAGACATTTGTGAATCAGTTGAACAGCGTGACGATAAGAAATGTCATTTTCTCTGTGGCAAATCGTCGCATTCAAGTAGTCAATTTGTATTTGATTAAAAATTGAACGAGCCTATTGTGATGGCTAGAAAATCCTTTACTTGAATAAGATTATAATACAGGTGATAGTTGAATAGTACTAAAAGCACGTTTGTGCCGCTCACAGTGGATGCACGTAGCAATGTATCAACAGTAATGCAGGCCGTCTTGTTTAGTGCTTGGATAATTCTCTGAAAGCGCGAGTTGTTTGACTGTCTCTCCCTGAACTACTGTGCACATTCAGGACTAGGAAGTGCTGTAATCAGCAATTTCCAGTGTTTTAGGTGAATAGCATTTACTTGAAATATCTATACATTAGTTTTCAAGTATTTTCCAGATTCTTAAAAGAGAAAGAGGTATGCTAATTTTTCTATTTGTTGTAGACCTTGCACTATATTTATATAGGACAGTAGTATATAAGTTTAATAATGTATTACATAGGTAATAGCTATGTATTTTTTGGGATATAACGTGCAAGTTAAAAGACTGGACTGAAACTAACGCCCGTAGCTTGTGACGAGCTGCGGGCGCAAGTTTATCTGACAAGAGAGAAGTTGGTGTGTGTATTTGTAGATGTATGGAATTTTACTCATACCGGTACATCTATTATAATTCTGAACATATTTCTTGAGTAATTCGAGTAGTAAGAGGTTATTTTGGTACCATTGTTGCAAGAACATGACATCCGCTTGGAATGTAATTTTTTTTCAATGTAATTGAAAACATCGGGAAGCAAATCTGTTGGTTCGCGTATCAAGATTCGCATCTCTTACGAAAATAATTTTTATACTGTCAATTAAATCAAGTGTATATGTAGGCCTTCAACTTGTATAGGCCTATGTTATAAAATAACAAAAAATTACATCCAAAATACAGGTAATATTTTTTTCTGCAGATTCGAGGTGTTAGAAACAGCTAAATAACTAATTTTAAATTGTTACTGCTACTAAACTGTGAAATTGAGTGCTCAAAATGTGAGATGTGTGATCTTGCAACTTCAGTATTGGCTATTGATGTAAGATATTGAAAATGTTTGTTTTATAAATTCCATTGTAAGTGAACCATCTACAACTTTTTTCCTAACTGCCTGTAGCTATCTCATGATGGGTAGTTACCGTGCTGCCATCAAGATTACTTTGGTATGAACGGAGGGTGGAAAATGAAAAATATTATAGCATAAATGATATAAATATTTCGTACTGCAATTTTGGTGTCGAAATTGTAATTCAAGTTATTTATATTAAAGGGAAAACCGAGGTGATAAAAAAAACATACGTGTGCAGTCTTGTGAGAAATATTTGTATTTATTTGGTATGTATAAGTGATAACAGATATTATAATAATGGTAATATTGTAGGATAAACCTGTCTAGGTTTTTAAGCTGCTTACTTAACTTCACATTACATTCTAGTCTCGATGTTTGACGTGTATTATTATATTATTATTACTATTATGTGGTAAATTAACTTGTGACTTACAATAAGAAACATTTGAAAACAACTATAATGTGTCGCCTAATTTAAATTAAAATCAAATATCTGTTACCCATTGTGTGACCTGAAATCCTGACCTGGATCATGTGGTGGGGAGTGAAAGTGTTGACAACCAAGATAAGCATCATTCGCGTGACGACACGAGTCGAGTTTGTACATTTTGCAGCCTACGTTAGCACAAACTTGTACGGTAAAATCCTTGCTCATCTCTTTAGATCACATTGAAAAATAAAGGTTTGTGAGAGTTCACTGCGTGAAAGCTTGCACGCCAAGCAGGTGGAGTGAATATTCATAAATAATAGGCCTATTGATTGTTAGTTTTTCATTGACAGCTCATAAACATGTTCTATATTTCATTTATTCAATAGAACGGAATGTAGTACAGAGTTGTTAGACAAAGTAAAACCAGTTATAGAATATGTCATGTTTTCAGTGAGTAGGCCCTACATCTATCAGTGGCGTGCAGGCTATGTGTAAGGTGGAGCACGCTGCTCCACCTCGAAAGTGGGTGGGTACACCCACCCCATGCTGGAAGCAAGGGGCGGGTGTACAAATTCTTAAGCTTCGAAACAAAGGCCTGATAAGTACGTAGATTTATGATACATAATCATCTATGTGATTGTGTGCGAATGAATCAATTTAGACAGTTATGTGGAATGCATGGGTTATAGCATGGGGGTACCAGGGAGGTAATTGTATCATTTCTCGAATGTGGAAGATTAAATAAGTCAGTATACCCAAACCTACCTCATGTGGATAAAAAATACTAATTTACCTATAAATGACTCTTATTTTTACTAATCTTATATAAAAATCAAATCATTATATCTGAAGAAAAATGAATGTGTTTGTGAACCCTTACAGATATGTAGATACATTTTAAAGGATAGGCATACATTTAGTATTGCCATCAGTGGTGTATTCGTAAAAATAAAAGTACCAGGGCGGTGATAACTGAAAACCTCCATTCATCCCAACTCGTTGAGGGGATGGAGAGGGTTGAACCTAACACGCCACAATGTCAGTTTTAGTAGATTCTAATTCAAATATAAAATAAAAATGATGTGGTTCACCTTTGCATTTAAAATAAATGTTACAAACTGACTCAGTGACTCTACACTACACTACAAGATTATGTTTTTATTGTGAAGTCTGACGTTGCAAATAAATATTGTCAGATTCCATCTATCAGGATGCATCATTTTTAACATTGTGCGTTTACAAGTTAGCTTTAAAAGTCTTCAAATACGGTTTTCAAGAAAAAGGGTAGAGGGGCGCGCCCTGGCCCAAAATTAAAGTACCAGGGTGCCGCCCCGGCCCGAATACACCACTGATTGCCATTATTAGACTATTAGTATTATTGTATATTACAATTTATTGTCGGAGCTACTATTGTCATCTTTCAAGATGCACAAGAGCAGCAGCAACTCTCGTGAAACTGGACGGTGCTTGAGCACGCGTCAATAGACCACACACAGTACGTACTCGAAAGTCGAGACAATAGATGATTTCCTGTATGAACTTGTCGATTATGTTGTGTTGTCACCGTCAGCTTTCTGTGCTAATTGAATCGAATATTGTGAATTATGACCAACGTTGGTTAACATCAAAGTTAATAATTCTGCGTTAACATGTACAAAGTGTCATGCGTTGCGTGTGGGAAAATAAGAGGTGACCTTAATTCTACGAACTGGTCGATACATATCGAATCATGTAAAAAGAAGAAACCTCTTCCATTCTTGTCAGCGCCATCGCAGAAGAAATTGAAATCGCAGGAAGGTGATACTTGTGGGAGTGTGTGTGCAGTGGTAACCAAAGCCTTAGGCAAACATGGGTCATCTGCTGCCACGTACAACTGGGATAGGTTTTTTGGTAAAAACCCTAAGCCCTCATCGGTTGCGGGGGACACACCGAGCTCATCTGTTCTCTTGACGGCTGTGGATGAGTCTCATGAAACGAAATCAGAGCAAGTTATTCAAGGTAGGCCTGATCCTCGGGTAACACTCCTTAGTAAATATAGATAGGGTGCAAGGCGTTTATTGTTTATTGGTAAGTGATTGATCTAATGAATAATATTTACATGACGTACATACTCATGAAAATGTGTGATGACTGACCTCATTAACAAAGCTATTGAAATTCTTATGCGTTTCGTATTTTAGGTGTTGAGCATAGGCCTATACCTCCCGTCAAACTTTTGTCCGTGAGCAATGATGCAATAATCTTGCACGATGAAGAAACCAATGAAAATCCTGTTCTGCTTGAGGATGTACCAGTTAAACCAAAATTGAATCTTCTCATAGATGGACAGGATGATATTGGATTATTGACTGGGGATGAGGTTCAAAATAAATTTATTCGTTCGCTTAAGCGAACGAAAATCCTGTTCTGCCTGAGAATGTACTTGTAGAACCAGATTTTAATCTTCTTATTCATGACCAGGATGAGGTCGAATTTTTGACCGAGGATGAGGATCAAAAGGAAGGAAACGATATTGCAACCTCGAACGATTTGTGTTTATGGCCCAACGATCCTTCCCAGTTTGCGAAAGGTACAATTAGCAGTGGAGTATTGAAAAGAGCAACTATGCTAGCACCTTGTCAGCCAACGGCAATGGAATTACCTGGAGGAATTTTTCCTGTGAAGAAAGGTCGGTCCTTTTTTGAAGAAGCATATATGTGTAAGATGCCCCTACCAGATAATTCGAGACTTAGAAGAGAGTGGCTCTTGTTATGGGGTGGAAGCTTATGGTGATTGTTTATCCATAATTCCCATAATTATTTTAATAGCGCTGTCACCAGTCCATCATAAAGGACATTTATTTAATAGTAATAAAACATTACTTTTATTGAATTGACATGATTATGGATGGTCAGATAATTTATAGGAAGGACGTAGGTTAGCCGATCTGTGAAGATTGGTTACAAGAAGTAAGACAATTTCCAAATATTAAATATAATGTTTATTCAGTATGGTAATTTGATTATTGTGCACTTACATGATTGATGTTG
Source organism: Brachyptera putata (assembly GCA_907164805.1). Taxonomy (NCBI): domain Eukaryota; kingdom Metazoa; phylum Arthropoda; class Insecta; order Plecoptera; family Taeniopterygidae; genus Brachyptera; species Brachyptera putata. The sequence goes on from OU015463.1 coordinate 1,895,174, forward strand.
TGAGGTGTCGCCGTGGAGGTATATGAAGAAAACACTTTTATAAGCCCGAATCCGCACTTTGATGTAATTATTGACCCGATCGAACTGTCTCCGACTAAATCCAACTGACTCCAACTAACTCGCCTGACTGAACTTATGGTTTCTTTTATATTGAATTCTAAAATAAGTTAAATAACCAAAATAAGAAAGTTTGTATTGAAATAAAAGTAAGAGTTTGAAGTGACCTTCATTCTATATCCTATAGATGTTCTGAATAACATATTGAATAACAGATCATCTATTGGAAATAGTATAGGGTGTTCTATAAGTTAATAGATTTAGAATAATTATGTTAATTAGTTCCACTCCATGACACTCTCGTACTCCCCTTTCGAGGATAAAATATACTGCATCACTTGTGTTCTTCACGGTTTGCCTGATGCCAAACACGACGTCCTTGTTCGCACTGGTTTTAACGACTGGGCGCACTTATCGCGTAAGCTTTTAACCCACGAAATGACTACTCAGCATGTTGAGTCTGAGTTGAGACGTAGACTCTACATGTCTCATCAGAGAATAGACGTGGAAATCGTTGCAGGGCACAACTCAAAAATTGTAGAAAATAGAGAAATAGTGAAAACTTTGCTTCAAATTACACTCTATCTTGCCCAGCATTGTCTACCTCTCAGAGGGCACGATGAGAAGAAAGAAAATCTTCTCAACAGAGGGATATTTCTAGATCTTGTAGAACTGTTTAGCAAGCAGCATCCAACGTTAGCTGCTCATTTGGAACGCATAAAGCAGAAAGATAGGAACAGTGTTACATTTTTATCGAATAGAAGCCAAAATGCAACGATACATGTTCTAGCTGATATGGTACAAGAAACCATTCTGAAAGAGATTCAGAAAGCTGGAGTTTTCCCCGTCATCATTGATACAACTACAGACCTTGCCAAGCTCGATCAGTTTTCTTTCGTAGTCCGTTATACTTCTATGCGTGACAATGCTGTGATTATTTGCGAAAGACTTGTTGCTATGGATGTAGCTAAATATGCTACTGGTTTGGGCATGTTCAAGTTGTTTTGCAAACTGTGTGAAAAGCATGGACTTGGTTGTTTTGCAAACTGTGTGAAAAGCATGAAGCATGGAGCAAGACCAAACTCGTTGGCCAGGCTTACGATGGTAGCCAATATGCAGGGTCAGTATTCCGGATTACGCTCGCACATTCAGGCGGAGAACAGTAGTGCGATTTATGTGTGGTGCTTTGCACACGTACTGAACCTGGTTGTGGTTGACACTTGCGACTCTTGCGAGGAAGTGAAAAACTTTTTTGGTACAGTACAAGTGTTGGTGGACTTCATGAGTTCACGGAAACGAACGGAAGTCTATGTTCAGTGGCAAAAACAAAAGCACCCTGAGCCAGGAAAACGAGTACGTCGACTCAAGTACCTTTCAACAACTAGATGGACATCACACTATAGAGCTATTGCGGTTATTGAAGAGACTTTTGATTCTGTACTTGCCTCATTAGAAGAGCTGAAATCAGATACCGATAGGAAAACAAGTACATTAGCGGGAATTTACCTCGAGAACATATCAAAGTTCACCTTCGTTCTGAATATGTTCGTTATGAAACGCATATTTGAGATCACAACGCCTCTCTCAGTTTACCTTCAAACGAAGCAACTCGATTTCTTACACGCGCTCAGTCTGGTAGACAATGCTCAGCGAATGCTAAAAACGCTAACTGTGAGGGGAAATAATGAGGTATTTCTAGGAATAGTTGAAGATGCCAAGAAGTTTGCAGTGGAACACGAGCTTGAAGAAAGGACTCTTAAAGAAGTACGCATCTCGAAGAGAAAGTTGATGCCTGGAGAAACGTCACGTGACGAAACACCTGTTGTGGCGGCTATGGACCGTTACTGAGTTCGAGTATTCTATGAAATAACATCAGCTGCAGAAGAATATATCAGAACTAGATTCAACCAGTCAAGATGTGTCTTGAAAGATTTGTCCATTTTGTCAGAAGAGAGAATCAATTCTTTTGTTCAAGGTATTTCTTCATTTCTTATTTTTATTGTTCTTCATGAGTGTTCATTTGATATTCACATTTAAATCCGGATGCAAAGTATCAATTCAGCACCGTCTATTTAAGGAAAATGCAATCTACCTTGTTGACACGTTTGACAACATTAGTACGTGGCTGAAAGGTGTGGATGCGTCACTTCTCAGAAGAGAATACATCATGTTTGGAAATGACCTGCAAGTACTGAAGTCGTCCGAGAGTATTCCAAAAGTTGCACAGTATGACAGATTGTGTAACGAGTCGGATGATGGTCTTTCAGATAGTTCGGATGAGGTAAAAGTTCCAAAAAAAAATTATCCAGAAAGTGGAATGCAAATACAGAAATCTCATGATGTAATGTCTTGAAATTACATAGATTATTGAATTAGTAGGAGTCAAGTTGTGAATTGTGATGGACTAATTGATACATATACATTTTATTACATTTGCAGAAAGAGAGTGTCAAGCCAAGTGAAAGCTATACAATATGCTTCAAATCCTGCAGCTACTGAGTAGTTTTGGCTTACAGGCGACTTTTCCCAATTTGTACACATTGTACAAAGCTGCCTGTACAATCCCTTCTTCGTCAGCGTCGGCAGAGAGATAATTTTCCAAGCTCAAACTCACGAAGACCAGACCCCGCTCTACAATGATAGAAGAGCGGCTGGGGGACTTGATGATCTTGTCATGCGAGCAAGATGTAGGTACTTATTGACATGAATGTAGCTGTTGATCGGTTCGCGTCATCTTCCAGCGTTCATAAAAAGCATTTACTCATCATTTATCATTAGATCATTAGCACACCCCTGCTCATCATGGAAATAAAATTAAAAAATGAAAGCCGTTGTTTGATTATTTGATAATATAAAATTACTCATAATTCTAATCTCCAAGTCCTCATGTTATTATTTATGGTGAAAAATTCTAGCGGTACCGAGGAATGTCTCACTGATCATGGGAAGTATGTGTGACGTCTATATGGTTTAAATGTCTCTCTCTCTCTCTCTCTCTCTCTCTCTCCCTCTCTCTCTCTCTCTCTATATATATATATATATATATATATATATATATATATATATATATATATATATATACACTCCTAAATTTACCAACCCGAGGGGGACGCACCACGGAGATGGGGTGTACCACCCCCTGTCCAGGGGTGTCTGCTCCACTCTAATTTGACCCTCTGCACGCCACTGACATCTATAGTCACTTTGATGATATGGATACAATGTGTTCCGTGAAAATTCATATTGTAGATACGTGTTGACTCTTTAGGGGCATAGCTCAACGAGAACACGTTTAATAGATAGCTTGAGATTATTGTCGGTCATGGTTTTCATCCTCTGTGGTAACTTGTTGTAAAGAATGGCCCCTGCATATTCAGGGTTCTTATTGTACAGTGCCAGATTGTGGGCAGGGATGTGGATATTATTTCTGCCTCTAGTTTGATGGTCGTGGATATGTTTTTTTTTGTTGCTTGATTTCTATGTTGTTTGGTAAAAATAATAGGCTGTACGTGTATATTGCAGGTAAGGTTAAAATAAGTAATTCGAAAATGGGTCTGATTTAGAAACCAACACTCATGTGAACCGTCTATCCAACTAGCTCTGGAAACGTTGAAACATGAGAGATAAAATGGTAGAAGTACACTAACTGTACACAGTATTCTTAGATCTCAAACGAGCTTTCGAAACAGTTGATCGTAAAATATTAATAACAAGACTTAGTAAATATGGGTTTACTGGTAAAGTGTTGGAATGGTTTGATAGCTATCTAAATGGAAGGGACCAGATAGTGAAATATAATGGATAATATTGAAATATAAAGGCCAATGATAGAGGAGTACCGCAGGGGTCGGTTCTTGGACCAACATTATTTGTATTATACATGAATGATATCATTAATTGTACTGATGGGGCATTTATTAATTTATTTGCAGACCACACCTTATTGTCATTCTGTAGCAGTGACTGTACGTCAATTGTACGTCAGTTAAATGTACGTCAAAAGCATAGATTTCTATTGACATTATATATAAAACAATCATTGATTATAAATTATGTTTATTGAAAACAACCACTAAATACTAATTAGGCCTACAAGATAATGTAAATATTAAATAAACATGTTAAAGGCTTGAATGTACATGATTGGTTGGCCTACCTGAGGAACATGGTGACGGGTCGGGCTGGAGCAATGTCGTTCAGCGAGGCGCGATTAACTGATAAGGAAACTTGTCATGAACTGACTGAGCTTGAGTGTTTGACTGTGAGAATCGGCTACGTCCCAATTCATCGAAATCCCAATTCGTCGACTGGTAAGATTCAGTGAAATCCCGATTCGATGAAATCCCGATTCGTCGACTGTCTCAATTCATCGAAATCCCGATTCATCGAAATCCCGACTCGGTGAAATCCCGATTCGTCGAAATCCCAATTCGTCGACTTCTAGCCATGAACGTAGGTGTTCAATTCATCGACTGGCAAGATTCATCGAAATCCCGACTCATCGAAATCCCGATTCATCGAATTCCCGATTCGTCGACTTCTAGCAAGTTCAATTCGTCTACTGGTAAGATTCATCGACTGGGAATATTCGTCGAAATCCCGATTCGTCGACTTTCAGCCATTTACGTGGTTGTCCGATTCGTCGACTGGTAATATTCATCGAAATCCCGACTCATCGAAATCCCGATTCATCGAATTTCCGATTCGTCGACTTCTAGCGTGTTCAATTCGTCTACTGGTAAGATTCATCGACTGGTAATATTCGTCGAAATCCCGATTCAGTGAATTCCCAATTCGTCGACTCTATCTAGCATAGAACGTTCACGCCTACTTACAGGTATCTGACCAATAAAGAGCCATTCGTCAAATGACAGCCCTCTGGTAGACTTAGCTATTGTTCTGGCTCCAGTTTGAACCCTTACCTCACCCCACCCTCTACGTCACCATTCGTTCAAGTGAGAGGTACGAGCCTTTTCGAGGAGATGGGGGCTAAAAGGATGCATTACCTAAATCGAGGGAACAATAGAAGTTGAATTGAATGACCATCATAGGCATGAATAAAAATCGGATCAAGGAATTTAGAATAAAAAAATGTGAGTGAGAATCTATACATATTTTAACAAATATTTTAACCCTGCAAGTAGTCCTACACTGGTTCGAGATGATTGACGTGTTAATAAAGGGATAAGAATGGATGGACAGAGCATAGGCCAGAGTGAGAGCTTCAGCAACCACGGTCAGTCTGAGGAGGGATTATACCTGTCGAGTAGAAACCGTTCCACCCATGTAGGATGGTCATATTTAGACCCTCCCTGTGTTCAATTCATCGACTGGTAATATTCGTCGACTGGTAATATTCATCGAAATCCCGACTCATCGAAATCCCGATTCATCGAATTCCCGGTTCGTCGACTTCTAGCATGTTCAATTCGTCTACTGGTAAGATTCATCGACTGGTAATATTCGTCGAAATCCCGATTCAGTGAAATCCCGATTCGTCGACTTTCAGCCATTTACGTGGTTGTCCGATTCGTCGACTGGTAATATTCATCGAAATCCCGACTCATCGAAATCCCGATTCATCGAATTCCCGATTCGTCGACTTCTAGCATGTTCAATTCGTCTACTGGTAAGATTCATCGACTGGTAATATTCGTCGAAATCCCGATTCAGTGAAATCCCAATTCGTCGACTTTTAGCCATTTACGTAGCTGTTCAATTCGTCGACTGGTAAGACTCATCGACTGGTAATATTCGTCGAAATCCCGACTCGGTGAAATCCCGATTCATCGAAATCCCAATTCGTCGACTTTTTAGACCGCATTTTAAGCAAGTCGACGAATCGGGATTTCACTGAATTGGGACGATACCGTGAGAATCTAATAAGGGTTGTCTTTATATATGAGTTTGAAAATGACGGCAAATAATGTACAGTAATAAACTGTACTCATAGCCTGAAGGGTGTATAGGTACAATTATATTAACCTCAATTCTATTCTCATGAATGGATATACTTCCTAAGATTAGAAATGAGAATAGATTTGGAATGTGAAGATAATTTATGAAATGAATTTAATGCTACAAAAATATGAATTAATTTAACGATATTAAAAAGTTATAGAATAGCGCTTCATGACATCACTCCGAACTCTCTAAATTTGACACCACCTCCACACGGGGGTGTGACGAATCAAAATAGAAATGTTTAGAATACGGTATAATAAAATGTACATTAATAATATCAAGGAGAAATCAATACGACACAATTAATCTCCATATAGGATGTAAAAAAAGATGAAAATAGAAGTCAATAAAATAATGTAATATTGTGAATTTGACACTATACACCTCTAAACTGTGTGTGACAAGTAGAATAATAAACAATCATTTTATTCGAGAATAATTAAAAAATAATATTTCGATAAAACAGGCGATAAAATATGAAAAATAGTAATAATAATATCGAGATAATCTAATGTGACACAACCTCATCATGGGGTGTGACAAAAATGTACGCTATATGAGCATAATGCAATTAAAAATAGATACATCATAACGATAATCCCTATACGGTAATATTATGTTACGCAATATAATTAATAATAATACAATATATATATATATATATATATATATATATATATATATATATATATATATATATATATATATATATTTATATATATATATATATAAATAACATCGGAACTTGATACAAAATCATTGTTCCCCTATTAAGGCTAAGGATGAGAGTAGGATCGTTTGGACGGGGCACCACAAGGGCGATCTTACCGCCCCATTTTATTATTATTTTAAATTAAAGCAAGGAACTTTGACACCAGGTCTACGCTGTCTGTGACCACACTTCGTCGCCGCAGATAAAAGTCTTCAGTTGCTGAAAGTCCGGAACACAATGTAAACTGTTTTTGCGATGTATCCGGACACTACCAACATTGGTATTAGGAGTAATCCAGCCACACGAATGTTGATATCTTTCACTTTGAACTAAGTCTCTTAGGCAATGTTCACTTCTTCCAATGACAGCAGGTGCAAAGTTCATCATTATAAAAAACTAAAAAGGATAAAAAAATAAGGAGTGATAGGCCTCAAATTAACCAGGCCTATCACTCTACTAATTAAAGGTCGTGGCCAATTAGTACTTCATCCAAGCATTCACTTCGAGGACTGTGGGAAACCACGAAAAACCACGTCAGAACGGATCAAGTGTTTGTTGGTCTTGAAATATACATTTTTTCTTCCAACTTATATTCTTCTCGTCTGTTCTTGTTTTCTTCGTTTCTTGAGACATTGATAGTTGTGATGACATAGATGCAAGGAAAACCAAGTGGCAGTGGAAAGTCTCGGTCCCCCATAGCCCTCTCGACATTGATGGGATCCTGATGGCCGTGCACAAAAACAATCTGCCAAGGTTCCTGTATTCTTTTGAGTGATTTTCAAACTTTTGGGACCCAGATATCTTGAACATCCTAGAAATAAGGAATGTGCTTAGGCCTACATAAATCTATTCTAAAATACAATATATTGAAACGTTAATATCGAAACCACTTCTCAAAGTCATAAAAACTCTGTGTGATCACTTTATATCAAATTAGCTGGATGTCAGCCTTCCTTCTGGCTAGCCCAGATGTCAACATCTTGTATCGTGAGTATTTCACAAAATAACAAACTATTACTTTCCTTTACGTTCATTTGTACTGTGCTGCTCGAAGATCATGTAGACATCACCAGAAGTAACACTGGTTCACTTTAAATCCTTTAAAACATTATTTATATACGGACAGATTTATCTCCAAAAGACCAAAACTGATGTTATCCATGGTTTTCATGGTTCAAGGCCTGGCCATGAAATGGCCTCAACTTAAACTGTGACCCTACTTTTCAAACATCTTTAAAAGGCTATGAATTGATTAACATTTAACAACAATAACTAACAAGTTTCATACTATGCATTAATTGTTGTAATTTTTTTTTAAACCTTGCATTTATTGATAAATAAAAAATGAAATTATGATCGGGTATGCTCGTGGTCCTGAACAATTTTCGTTGAAGAAAAGAGTTCGCATGTATTGATAATAGAAATGTGACAGTTAGACGTTGCACTGGGTCATTCGAGTTCATAAACACTTCCACTTTCACTTGCCAATTCGTCCATAGAAGAGTTGTGCCGAAGACTGCACCTTGCACCAGCTGCCTGAAGGTATAACCATGCAGGGGTTTGTTTGCTTTGAGATGCAACTCTCCCTGTAGGTTGCACCGGTCGAAGTCCGAAGGTAGCCTGGGGTGTATGTTTTGAGATGCGAGTTCCCGGGATATTGGTTGCTGTGATGCATACCTTCTACCTCACGGGAGATGGTTTATGGAAGCCGGGAAGCAATCCATGTTTCTCCCTTGGCACTGGGCGTCGTCGTGTCCTCTTCTATGTCCTTGGATGATTGTGTCGTGCCCCAATGGTCGTCCGCACTGGCGTCGGAACCGGGGGGGGGGGGCAGGGGGGGCAATGCCCCCCCCAACTTTTGGCCGAGGGGGGGCAAGGGGGGGCAAGAAAAAGGTCTTGCAAGACACAATTTGAAAATACGAGAAATAGAAAAGACGGAAACAAGAAGGAAGAGAGAAGGGAAGGAAGAAAAAAAAATAAAGAGAAGGAAGAAAAGATGTAGGTCTATATAATCGTCCTATAAAATCGTACATCGATTCATATTTCACATTGCATAGAAAATCAAATGTCAGATGTGCACCTTCAGTTTTAGGAGAAAATTGATTTTTGCATCTAAATCTCATCTGAAACACGTTGAACCATATTTAAAAAGGTTTAATTCAAGGGAATTTGCTGTACCGTTTCGAAATGACAGCTCTGGTAAGTAGTTTATGAGTTAGCAGAAATCAACAAACAACCCTATGCTTCTTCCAGATGTAAATTATTCATTACAATTTTTGCAAATTTTGTAAATTTCCAAAATTCCAACAGTCGTAACAATGACAATAAAGTGAAATGGAGTGAAAATGCCAATAGGGTCGGGCAAAGAGCGTGACTGCCAGAGGCGTCAAATTTAAGGGGCGCTATCGGCGCACATTTGTCACATTCTATTAATAATAATATTCCATAATCATATTATATTTAACTTATGCATTATTGGGTGGAGTGAATGTTATTATTCGAGCAGCATTGTTATGGAATGATATAGATTAATTAAGCGTTTAATTTTCTTGGATCAACCATTCAGCAAAACTAGCTCTCATCACACTAAAGAATTCATGAATTCCAGAAATTTCATGTGGTTCCCAAACCCGTAGAATCGTATTTAAAAAGATAAATTTTCGAAAATTTCCCTGCGGGGCTTGATTCCTCCCTCACTTGCATTCACTTTCACTATGCGCATACAGTTTGTGGGGCTCATAATTGAGTCCTTGCCCGTGGTGCTAAAATGAGCCAGAACGACCCTGCAGTTACAATAACTATGATTGGCAAATATTTGCCAATATTCTAGCAAATATTTGCTAGAGGTTGGAGAACTTCTAGTTCTCCAAAACAGTTAATTTAGTCATCTAAATCTTAACTGAAACACGTCAAATCGTGTTAAAAAAAGGATAATTTCAAAAAATTCCCTGCGGGGCTTGAAGGGCAACTGTTTCTATATAACATTTTAACATTTTCTTTCCCAAACTGAGATCCCCCCCATCTTGGTATTTCCAGTATTTTTTCCTTCTATCCTGAAAAATACCCATATGTTATTGAATATGTGGCACCCCATACTTCCTTCCTCCGCAGATCGCAATTGTTGAGCTTGCCCCCCCCCCAACTTTGAAAACGATCCGACGCCCCTGGTCGTCCGCCCGTCGTACTTCGACAAACAAGAAAGCCAAGCGATAACTGACCTTAATAATGATAAGAAAAAATGATTTGTAATTAATTGAACTGAGAATACTGTTATAATGATTCAAGATTATCTTACGTCAATTAAATACATCAGATATGTTTTATGCTACACCAATAATAATATGAATCAAAGCAGATATATTTTAGTTCTATACAAACACCACATCAAATTTAAATATATACGGTACATTTTTTTTTCTTTTCATTCAAACTGATTCAAAGGAAATATAATAATTTTTCAGAATATGAAATTTATTCCGATTATACCTATAGAGGTTATTAAATGGTTGTTAAAGTGCCATTGTAATACATGCATGATGGAATTGAAATTGATTCTATATTATACTCTTGAACTTAACTTTTAATGATCAATGACGAGCGTAAGCCGCCGCTATTTCGATTTTCATCCTCGCGAAGAGCAGGTCGGATGCTGGGCACTTGGCTCTTGTACTTGGCTCCATGTGTCACCAGTGTGATGTGCATCATGCGTAGTGTAGTCCGCGTCGTGGTATGTTGAGAACACGGTGCTGGGGTTCTTCATCTTGGGGTTCTCCCTCCTAAAACCGTTCGTGATCTTCGCCAGCACTAGTTGGTTCCAGTGGACTGTGGAGCTGCCGTGGCATTGTTGTACAGCCGTGATGATACTGATCAATTGGCTTGTTCTTGTTTGATAACAGCGAAGCAAACCACAAAAAATGCCGAGAACCATGTAATTCTTGGGAACATTGCAAAATAGAGTTGCAATAAATGGTATTTACATAGTTTCCCATGTTAAAATATATGTTAGAGTTGGGTATGTGACCCCCGTGAAGTTATTGCAGTTAAAACATCTTAGGATGAGAACGAGCTTAATCAATATGAGCCTTATGAGCTCTATAGTACTATTCTACTATCAATTATTATTATCTAAACTATTCAATCTGAAACATAAGATAAACATATATTAATAATTGTACATTCATATCGTTACTTTTTTTTTTCTTTCTTTTTTTTTTTAATTTTTCAATATGTTTTAACATTGTATTCGTAGACCCTCAAAGTCATATCGACTTGTCTGAAGGTCTACTAAAGTGTTTAAACTAATAAACATGCATACAGAAAATAAAACAGATAATCAAGACAGAGCAGAAATTATTTCAATAATAAATTGGGAGAAAAAATAAAAACAATGCCAACTATATATTCAAACTTGAAACAATCAAGCAAGACTAGAAAAAATATAGATGTGAATGCTAAAGAACAGACGAACAAAACGAAAAAGTTATTATACCCTATTTGCTGAGACATATTTTATTGTTGTAGAACCCATTTTTTTTATTTCTGTTTTTAGTATAGATAATTTATCAAAAAGTAACAATCCAGCCGGGATTTTGTTGAATAATTTTGGAATTAAAAAACTCTTTGTCCTATTTGTTCCAGCAATTTGTCCTTATGTCTAGTTCCATGTGGATGCACAGCAGTAGTTTTATGTTCTTTGGTGAAATAATTAGTAACAATACATGTGTAAAAATGAAGCTTTGTGACAGAAAGTAAATTACAATTTGAACTTGAAATATTATTTTTGGACGATATTATTTTGAAGATTCTTCTCTGTATGTTTTCTATCTTGTTTACATAACTCTTAGTTGTGCACCCCCATGATAATATACCGTACATAATTACTGGCTCAATGAGCGCGTGGTAGACAATTGTCAATGTTTGACAATTAACATATGGTTTAGGAATACGTATGCTATACATTCCTGAACGCAGTCGGTTGCATACATAGTCTATGTGAATATTCCATTTGAACTGGTTGTCTATAATAACCCCTGGATATGTATGCTGACTTGTATTTATTATTTTTACAGAGCAATTGCAACGTCCTCCAAAATTATAACAATCTTTTCTGAAATGTTTATGCAAACAAGCATAATCATGATATATCAAATTTACTTGTTCTAATAATTTAAATGGTGAATGTATATTCATAACTTTAGTTTTTTTTATAATTTAACAACCCATTGTCGTGCGACCAACACAATATGTTATTAAAATCAAACTGAAGGTAATTATTAGCTGTTGAAAAATCCTTCTGTACTGCAACCAAAGCTGTATCATCAGCGTATACGAGAACATAGCATTTATTGACTATGTCTTACATATCGTTCACATAGACAAGATAGAGCAGCGGTCCCAAAATTGATCCCTCTGGTATTCCGGATGTAACTGATATACATTTGCTATAATTATCGTTCAATTTCACCGGCATTGTCCTATTCGATAGATAATCTTTAAACCATTCTAACAGAAGTCCCCTTATCCCAATGTTTTCTAAAGTGCATATCAATCTGTCGTGCAATAATGAATCAAACGCCTTCGAGAAATCTATAAACAAGGCTACAACTGAAAGATTTTTATTTAATGCTTTGAACACAACATCTGAGAAATCATCCAATAGTTTACCAGTACTTTTGTTTCTTTGAAATCCATATTGTTTATAGTTAATGATTTTAAATTCATTTAAATAGCTTATTAATTGATTTGCAAAATATCGTTCCATAATCTTATCGATGGATGATAAAATTGCAATTGGTCTATAATTATCGAAAGTTTTGTGATCACCGCTTTTATAGACTGGTTTTAGAATAGATTGTTTCATTACTGTTGGGATTTTTGAGTTGGTGTAAGTGAGATTGATACATTTTGCAATTAGAGGACTGATTTTGTCAGAAATAAAACATAAATCTTTAAAACGTATACGATCGATTCCTGGACCTTTGTTTATGTTTGTTTCCGATATGATTTGATTGATTGATTCTGCTGTCGCCTTGACGAAATGCATAGATTGAACAGCAGAATTTTCATTTCTTGAAAAAGTTTCAATTTTACAGTCATGCTTCATATCTTTTACGCCCCTCGCAAAAGCATCAACAAAGCCATTCACAATCTGATCTGGTTTTAGAAAACGTCCCATGTGCTTGTTAATAACATCATCTACCGACTGTCTAGATGGTTTACCTATTACATTGTTAATCTCTCGCCAGGTTTCCCTGATATCGGATTTGCATTCTCCGAAACGTTTTCTATAATATTCTAGTTTACCATTAACAAGTTTTTTATTGATAATATTTCTTAATGCTTTGTACATGTTCCTTTAGCTAACATTGGATTTTGAGTTCTTCCATTTCCGAAAATATTTATCTCTTTCTTTTATACTTCTTTTTATTTCCAAAGTTATTCAGGGCTTGGCGTTGCGTTTAAATTGAGTGGCGTCCGTTATTCTTTTAATTTCTCCTGCGTTTGTGTATATTTCATTATACGTATTGTTCAAATCATTATAGAGAGAGCAAGGGCCAGAGTGTTTTTGCCCCAAGTTGTTCCAGTCTACTAATTTCAATGCACTTTTAACTTTACTTTCATTCAACACTTTTTTATACTGATTGTAACAACGGGCGAGATGATATTTTCATCAAAATTTTTTATATGGATTCCAGCTATGATAAAATGATCCGAGATCTTAGCTTCTATCACTGCAGAGAAAATGTCGTGTTCTTTGTTATTAATTCTTATGTAAATGTGATCGATGCAGGACGCAGATAATCCTCCCAATCGCTCCTCAACTCGCGTATTACTAAAGATACATTGTCGCATTCCACAATCTGACATGACATTAATATATTTCTGGATGTTTACGGTATCACTTTTATTCAAATCTAGGTTCACGTCACCGGCAAGTATTATTTGTTCTTTGTCACGAAAGTTATTCAAGAGAGAGTAAATTTCATCAATATAGTTATTAATTTTTCCATTATCTGGAGGTCTATAACTAGCGAACAAATGGGTACTGTACTGCGATGTACCATGTTTCTCAGTTATTCGCTACTAGGCCTATATCGAACATTATTATTAGTATATTCTCTATTTCTTATTTCTCTCATTGCCTTTACTTCATTGTTCTCAAGTGCTTTGAGTGACGGCTCAATATGACGTACGCTCCTTCGTTCAAGAAGTTCCTCTTGTTTCAGGTATGGTGCCCGTCGCACTTGTTGGAGGAACCGCTACTTCTTTTGGGGCATGATTTTTTTATTTCTTTGGGCTGACAATATCAATAAGCCTTTTCATTAATGTCGGTTCCTGAATTTGTACACAGTTAGTGTCATGCATCACTTCTTTCCTCTGTATGTTGTGATTCCAACACTCTAAGGGGTGTAGAAATTAATAACTGGCTATGTATACCTTCACTTGGTCGATCATGGACAAAATCATCGTGTAGATTATCACCCACAACTGTGTGATATCAGTTTTTCCTCTATGCAATATGGTACATGCCCTTTGCTGCGATCGTACTTGTTATCACTATCTCCCGATCTGCAGTCGTCAGCAATGACGTGATTCGTAGCTGATAACTTGACAGTCTTACTTTTGACGCTCCTATACACTGTTTTACTGTCACCATTCTCGCTATCACTTGAGTCTGACTCGCTTAAGACATGATTTGTCGCCAGAAAACGTACATTTTTATTACCTGTTTAATTTTTTACGACATCCGAATGACTTGACCGTGGTAAACTACCTTGTGTCACTTGAGATGTGATTTTCACTGCTCTGTGTAAAATCATCATACGTTTCATTTGGCTTTGTACATATGAACGCCTTCAGTCTATTAGCATGGACAACGTGAGTTTTGTTGTTATAAATGTGTTTGATCTCATATGTCACAACACCTTTTACTGAAGTTACTGCAAATGGACCGTCCCATAATTTTGCCCATTTCTTTGTAATATGTGGCTCAAGTACTGGGGTATAAAAATCTCCCATTTGAAAATGTACCGGCGCCGATTTTCTGTCAAAGTATCTCTTGTTTCTCTCAGCACTAATTTTGAGATGGGGTCGCGTTGTTGCGTACACATCTTCAAGTGGATAGTGCTCATCTACATTGTCTGGGGTGCGTGTAGGTTTACTGAGGTCATCGTGGGGAAGTGGCATTTCACATCCAAAAACAACTTTATGAGGACTTGAATTATGGGCTAAAGAAATGGAGGATCTCATTGCCATTTCCACGAATGGTATGTATTCGCACCAAGACAAAGGGTCATGTTCTACGTAATGTGAAACTATTCTGTGCCTTGTCTCAAATCCTCGTTCTGCCAGACCGTTCGATTGGCTTGCATAGGCAGTTATACTTAGATGTTTGATATTTAACATAGTCAGCAGAGATTCAAACATCTTTGACAATTAGTTCGTACCGTTATCTGAGATAATCGTGGTCGGACGTCCAAATATAGATATAAATCTGTCGACGAATACGCGTGAAATAGTTTCAGCTCTCTGATCTGGAATTGGACATAATTAGATGAGCGTAGCGAAGATTTTCATTCCATGTACCGAAAAAATTTGGGCTTGGTTTATTTTTATTTTTTTTTATTCTTAAGCGTGTAATTTTGTACGCGGCATACAGGTCAGGAAAAAAGATCAATCAACTCGAAACTTTTTTTCCCCAAATTGGTATCACACCAGAATAGGTTGGGATTGTTTTTCAGAAAAATCGGTCAAACGGTTTTTCCGGAAAAAATTGGAAAGTGTAGAAAATCACCATAAGAATAAGCCGGGGGAGAAATACTAAGAAAACGAAGATTTTCCAAAAGCTCTCAAATTTATACTGAATGGGAAAAAACTATCACACATATTGTGAGCCAATTATGGAACAATCGGATGTGAAGTAACGAAGAAAACACATTTTTAATGTACTTTTTTACACATCAATAAAAGCAATTAAGAAAGCAATTAAGGAACTATTAAATGTGAGTAACAAGTGTCACCAATAAATTAAAACGATTAAAATCTGTGATGGATATGAAGAAGGCACTGGTACCATTGTTGGGAAACCAAGGTCCATATACCAACCGACAGACGCGGTTTTTAAACCTTTGAAGTGATCATGGCCTGTATATGTACATTGAGCTGACCAAATGTGCTTAATTCTACATTTCCATACTTCTAAGCTCATGATCTCACAACGCATATAAGGCGTTTTCCTAGTACTGTATAACAAGAGAATCTGTCAACTACAGAAAATACCTATCTATTTCTTTTATTAGAACGATTAAAGGGGCCACTTACATCCGTGTGAACGATTTGAAATGGATATTGCGCCTCGGTATACAGTTTTAAGGGTGCGTGTGTGGGGTGTGGTTTCGATTTCAACTTTTGACATGGTATACATTGTTCACAGAAATTGTCCACGTCTAGCATAGCGTCTACGGGAATATGAATGTGGTGCTTTATATCAGTTGCAAGTCCTATTGGTTCACCTGGCATGGCAAACAGATCAGCGAATTCATTTAGTAAAGATCTTAGGTCCGTCAAGTTGTGGCCCCCCAATTTGAATTCGGAATTGATTTTTTTTTCACAATTAGTGCTGAATTAGTGCTGATTATTGCCGTTGAGTTGGTAATTAGTGCCATCTCCCTGTGGCAAATAAGTAAAAACAACTGTGGGGGGCCACAACTTTACGCTGGGCCCCCTCATGAAACGAATCTTGCTCAAAATAGAAAACATAATTAGCGCTAATTAGTGCCGTTCACCCCGTAATTGGTGCTGCATTTTTTCGGAAGTTATTGACAAAAATGCCGCGGGGGGCCATGGCCCCCCAGAGAGCGATCGAGGTCACATTGCACAGATAATTAGTGCTGAATTAGTGCTGATTAGTGCCGTTTACCCCGTATTGGTGCTGCATTTTTTTGGAAGTTATTGACAAAAATGCCGCGGGGGGCCATGGCCCCCCAGAAAGCGATCGAGGTCAAATTGCTTAGATAATTAGTGCTGAATTAGTGCTGATTAGTGCCGTTTACCCCGTAATTAGTGCTGCAATTTTTCGGAAGTTATTGACAAAAATGCCGCGGGGGGTCATGGCCCCCCAGGAAGCGATCGAGGTCAAATTGCACAGATATTTAGTGCTGAATTAGTGCTGATTAGTGCCGTTCACACCGTAATTAGTGCTCTGATAGTTTTCGAGTAAAACGATTTTTAAGGTGCTCTTTTTTTCGGGAGGCGCGCCAACCAAGCGCCGCGTGCGAAATTCGAATGCCGAACCGTCAAAAACGTACACACGTCGTTTTGCGTGTTACTTTCGTCCCGTCATGACTTCGAATTGATCAATTGATATTCAGTTCACAAAATAACTATTGGGAAACGCCCTACATATGTTTTTTGAATAGTGATATTGACATATGCGGAGAATTGAAGAGAAAATTAATTTTAATTGTATAATTTGCCTCACTGAAAACAACTGCTCAACAAACTGAATTGAAAAAAGGAAATGTAGACAGTTTAATGGTTTATTCTATATTTTCAGAATATTTCAGTTCGTTACCTATTGAGAAAAAAAAATTCACGCCATTAGTTTAACATTTGTGATTATATTGTATCAAAGATTTTTTGTAAGCGTCACACACAAGGCTCAAAAATAAAGTTTCACTATAGTTCCTGTTTCAAACTCCATTGTTGCGATTGAATTACGTCTCAATCGTTTTTACTTTTTCCGTTCTTCAGATTACACTTAGAAATAATGAGAAGAGTCATTTTCAAATAGGCCTATCAAGTAGGCCTATAGGACTGGTATACACTCTTCTTACGACCTTTTTTTTCACGGATTATGATGGTTTATTCAATTGTATAGTATTTTTGATACTGCTTAATAGTTTACTCGATGAAATCGGTGAGATGGCTCTGATTTTACAATTGATGATTTATTCTATTAGAAGGGGGATAAAACACATTTTACACTTGATGTAATATATTATTTCCAAATAGCACAGGGCTACTCCAGATTCAATTTTGAATTGAGTGCAATAGTTTTTGAAAAACTACTTTCAGAATTTCAACATAATAATAATGGAACTTAATATGGAATGTATTCAAAAAGATTGAATTATATTTTACCAATGAAATGTAAATTGCCATGACTCACTAGAAAAATTTCTTGAAGTTGTAACATGCCAGTTTTCCCTGTCTAAATTTTGATGTTAATAAGTTCTTTTTGTTTGATAATTCCCACGTTGTCTTGACTTTCTGAGTCTGTTGATTTTATGACGACCATCCATTAACACCCTTCACCCCGTCATCTCGTGCCTGCATCCCCCATTCCACAAGCACACTTCAGTTGTTTTTCTCAATTGCATTAACTTTCTGTTTATATTCATCTTGTACCAATGTATCTAGTGTTTCAAGTGTATTTTGTCAAATGTGTACAAACCATAATTTAATCAGAACACTCGGCATAGGGCAGATACAATAAGTTTAAGAAGTGACAGATATATGACCAGGGGATGCATCAAGCCACAAAAGCCAAAAGCTGATGTATGGTGAATTGTGATTGGTTTAAATTTGTATCCGCATATTTTATTGGTCGAACGAAAGTAAGCTCCTACAGGACAAGCCTGGTGAAACAGGGAGATGAGGACAGAACGATATAGACAATCAGAGAGACAAGTCAGTGAAAACGTCGACCGGAGATCACGGGTTGGGGGGTCCGACTTCGAACCGGGTAGTTCAGCATCGCCAGCTTGGCGGAGTCCAACATCGCCAGCTTGGCGGAGTCCAACATCGCCAGCTTTGTTGACAACGAACGTGGAACAAGGCGAACTCGGTGAGGAGACGTGACTACCCGCCCCGGGACTCGAAGACGCGTGGTTCGGCGGAAACTTGCGTGTGCGCGCGTGGGGTGAGCGAACCAGCGAGCGAGGAACCAATCACGGTAAAATCAGACATTGTTTAAACCAATCTGCCCTGGTCAGTTAAATGAATATATATATTTTTCAGTATTGTTTGTATGAAGGTAGTTTAATTTCTCTTTGTGTCATTTAAAATCACGTTGTGATCTCAATAGGCCATTGGGATGACAACTTTTCTTTGTTCCATTGTTACAAGATTGAAGTTTTGTGTTTTGTTTTAACGTCATTGTAGTCATTTTGTTGAAAATACACGTAATATTTTAAACTGATTCAAGTTTCAACGAGTTGCTTTTCCCGCAATCCCAGCTACAAAGATTCATTTTTGTTTTTTCAGATTTAGTTTGATTACGGTATTTTTGAAATTTAATTCTTATTTTTTAATTTCGATTTAGTCAATTTAGAGTAGGATTGGACAGAAAGCTACAACTGTCGCCCTGTCGTGGGGCAATCGAACATTGTTTTCTTCAAAGTATATCTTTACGTCCCACGTTAACCCTGAGATTATTGCATGATCTATTTTTTTTTCAGTATATATTTTCCGAGTTTTAATGAAACTTGGTGGCGCCCGTAACTAATTTTTATTTTTATGGCATTGTGGTATTTTGTTCAAGTGGGTTTGCATAGTTTCCTGTTACTCGTGCGTTGTCTTCGTATGTGTTATTGTTAGGCTAATAAAGAGAGCGATGGCTGACAAACAGGACGTGCAGATTAAAATGGAGGGTAATTTGGATAGTGGTGAGGATAGGCCTATTAGTCCTCTGTCACAGGTTAGTCAGATAGGTGATTTGGATGAAACTAAAATTTTACAGGCTGGAGAAAGTCAGAGTATGATCACGGAAGTTTTAATTTGTTCAATGGTGAAAGGAATGTCGGAAGAGTTCAGGAAAATATTTGAGGGAATGAATGCTAGGTTTGATGGGCTAGAACGGCAGAATGTGGATTTTGGCGTTCGTGTCGATGAATTGAAATTTGAAAGAAGGTTCAGGTTTGAGCAATTGAATGAGAGAATTGAGAGTTTTGGAGTGAGATTATCGGTTGTTGAGGAACAGGGAGATGAGGGGAAAAAGATGTAAATATTCAATCGATCAAAGCGTAAGTGGTAATTAGACTTAGAAGTGTAGCGAACAAAATATAAATAGTTCACACATAACAAACTATAGTCAAATTAAGTTAAATTTGGTCTCGTGTCTTATGTAGGGATACGAATATATACACATATATTGGAACTCTAAATTGACTAAATTGAAATTAAAAAATAAGAATTAAATTTCAAAAATACCGTAATCAAACTAAATCTGAAAAAACAAAAATGAATCTTTGTAGCTGGGATTGCGGGAAAAGCAACTCGTTGAAACTTGAATCAGTTTAAAATATTACGTGTATTTTCAGCAAAATGACTACAATGACGTTAAAACAAAACACAAAACTTCAATCTTGTAACAATGGAACAAAGAAAAGTTGTCATCCCAATGGCCTATTGAGATCACAACGTGATTTTAAATGACACAAAGAGAAATTAAACTACCTTCATACAAACAATACTGAAAAATATATATATTTATCTAACTGACCAGGGCAGATTGGTTTAAACAATGTCTGATTTTACCGTGATTGGTCCCTCGCTCGCTGGTTCGCTCACCCCACGCGCGCACACGCAAGTTTCCGCCGAACCACGCGTCTTCGAGCCCCGGGGCGGGTAGTCACGTCTCCTCACCGAGTTCGCCTTGTTCCACGTTCGTTGTCAACAGAGCTGGCGATGTTGGACTCCGCC
The DNA here is from genome assembly GCA_907164805.1 of Brachyptera putata. Taxonomy (NCBI): domain Eukaryota; kingdom Metazoa; phylum Arthropoda; class Insecta; order Plecoptera; family Taeniopterygidae; genus Brachyptera; species Brachyptera putata. The sequence goes on from OU015463.1 coordinate 1,915,611, forward strand.
AAGCTGGCGATGCTGAACTACCCGGTTCGAAGTCGGACCCCCCAACCCGTGATCTCCGGTCGACGTTTTCACTGACTTGTCTCTCTGATTGTCTATCTAGTTCTCTTCTCATCTCCCTGTTTCACCAGGCTTGTCCTGTAGGAGCTTACTTTCGTTCGACCAATAAAATATGCGGATACAAATTTAAACCAATCACAATTCACCATACATCAGCTTTTGGCTTTTGTGGCTTGATGCATCCCCTGGTCATATATCTGTCACTTCTTAAACTTATTGTATCTGCCCTATGCCGAGTGTTCTGATTAAATTATGGTTTGTACACATTTGACAAAATACACTTGAAACACTAGATACATTGGTACAAGATGAATATAAACAGAAAGGTAATGCATTTGAGAAAAACAACTGAAGTGTGCTTGTGGAATGGGGGATGCAGGCACGAGATGACGGGGTGAAGGGTGTTAATGGATGGTCGTCATAAAATCAACAGACTCAGAAAGTCAAGACAACGTGGGAATTATCAAACAAAAAGAACTTATTAACATCAAAATTTAGACAGGGAAAACTGGCATGTTACAAAGTTTATCAAAGTCAAGCTAAAAAATATTGCCCGCCACGGTATCACACAAAAGGAATTCACATGACTCACACTTTTTGAATTATTGGCAAAATAATACCATTTCGTGAGACGTTAATTGAATAATATTATGAAACAAATACATTTTGATTGATATTAGTTCTGTCTCGGTTTTGAAAAGAAAGTTCACATTTCACAGAAATGAAGGTTATTAATGGATTAATAACATTATTAATGCAATAAAACCTATTGACAATATTATATACTATAAATAACTTTGTCGAAAAAGAAAAAGGCAAATCCCCCGCCTGCGCGCACTTTTTGATTATACAACAACCAATATACAGTACCGGAGGCCTATCATCAGCCTCTGAGGCAGCTTCGAGGCAAGCCTACGTGGCTGTCTTGAAGTAAGCCCGAGAGGCATGTTTCAAGCAAGCCCGAGAGGCATGTTTCAAGCAAGCCCAAGAGGCATGTTTCAAGCAAGCCCAAGAGGCATGTTTCAAGCAAGCCCGAGAGGCATGTTTCAAGCATGCCCGAGAGGCATGTTTCAAGCAAGCCCGAGAGGCATGTTTCAAGCAAGCCCGAGAGGCATGTTTCAAGCAAGCCCGAGAGGCATGTTTCAAGCAAGCTCGAGAGGCATGTTTCAAGCAAGCCCGAGAGGCATGTTTCAAGCAAGCCCGAGAGGCATGTTTCAAGCAAGCCCGAGAGGCATGTTTCAAGCAAGCCCGAGAGGCATGTTTCAAGCAAGCCCGAGAGGCATGTTTCAAGCAAGCCCGAGAGGCATGTTTCAAGCAAGCCCGAGAGGCATGTTTCAAGCAAGCCCGAGAGGCATGTTTCAAGCAAGCCCGTGAGGCATGTTTCAAGCGAGCCCAAGAGGCATGTTTCAAGCAAGCCCGAGAGGCATGTTTCAAGCAAGCCCAAGAGGCATGTTTCAAGCAAGCCCGAGAGGCATGTTTCAAGCATGCCCGAGAGGCATGTTTCAAGCATGCCCGAGAGGCATGTTTCAAGCAAGCCCGAGAGGCATGTTTCAAGCATGCCCGAGAGGCATGTTTCAAGCAAGCCCAAGAGGCATGTTTCAAGCAAGCCCGAGAGGCATGTTTCAAGCATGCCCGAGAGGCATGTTTCAAGCAAGCCCGAGAGGCATGTTTCAAGCAAGCCCGAGAGGCATGTTTCAAGCAAGCCCGAGAGGCATGTTTCAAGCAAGCCCGAGAGGCATGTTTCAAGCAAGCCCGAGAGGCATGTTTCAAGCAAGCCCGAGAGGCATGTTTCAAGCAAGCCCAAGAGGCATGTTTCAAGCAAGCCCGAGAGGCATGTTTCAAGCAAGCCCGAGAGGCATGTTTCAAGCAAGCCCGAGAGGATGTTCAAGCAAGCCCGAGAGGCATGTTTCAGCAAGCCGAGAGGCATGTTTAAGCAAGCCCGAGAGGCATGTTTCAAGCAAGCCCGAGAGGCATGTTTCAAGCAAGCCCGAGAGGCATGTTTCAAGCAAGCCGAGAGGCATGTTTCAAGCAAGCCCGAGAGGCATGTTTCAAACAAGCCCGAGAGGCATGTTTTCAAGCGAGCCCAAGAGGCATGTTTCAAGCAAGCCCGAGAGGCATGTTTCAAAGCAAGCCCTAAGAGGCATGTTTCAAGCAAGCCCGAGAGGCATGTTTCAAGCATGCCCGAGAGGCATGTTCCAAGCAAGCCCGAGAGGCATGTTTCAAGCATGCCCGAGAGGCATGTTTCAAGCAAGCCCAAGAGGCATGTTTCAAGCAAGCCCGAGAGGCATGTTCAAGCAAGCCCAGAGGCATGTTCAAGAATGCCCGAGAGGCATGTTTCAAGCATGCCCGAGAGGCATGTTTCAAGCATGCCCGAGGCGGCATGTTCAAGCAAGCCCAAGAGGCATGTTTCAAGCATGCCCGAGAGGCATGTTTCAAGCATGCCCGAGAGGCATGTTTCAAGCAAGCCCGAGAGGCATGTTTCAAGCAAGCCCGAGAGGCATGTTTCAAGCAAGCCCAAGAGGCATGTTTCAAGCATGCCCGAAAGGCATGTTTCAAGCAAGCCCAAGAGGCATGTTTCAAGCATGCCCGAGAGGCATGTTTCAAGCATGCCCGAGAGGCATGTTTCAGGCAAGCTCGAGAGTCATGTTTCAAGCAAGCCTGATTGTGACTTGAAAGGCAAGTCCTAGGCATGTCTGATCGTGAGAGATTGTCTGTCGACTGCGGGAATGCCCTAGGCATGTTCCAGGCAGGCAAGTACATAAAGCACGCCTACAAAGCATGCCTAAAGCCTTTTCCAAACGTGCCTGGTGGGCATGCCTAATCCTTACCTGATTTGGCAGATTTCGTGCATGCCTCAAGTATGCCAGTGTTTGCTGGGTGTAGTCAAAATACAACCTAAAATCGTTCCTCCTCATGAAACCTTACTTTAAACTTGAATATTACCTTCTCACACCTTAAGTGCTATTATTACATATCTTACCTAAATGACACTGTTTTCTGCTAATGACTCTGTATTCTTATTCTTCCATGTCATATTTAATGTATTTTTATTTTTTATTTTATATTATTATTTTTATATTAATATTACAATGTATATACTATGTAAATTTTACTCTGACGATACCCATACTTGTATTATGTACTAGTCTACGAAATGAAAATAAATACAATACAATACAATTTACAAAAATAAAAATTGCTACACAAAAATTAAGGTGCCTATTGGCAACAAGTTTTCTAACCCGTCCTACTATCCACGATAATAACATCGTGAGACAAATGCATCGCAGACAAGGGGGGTAAAATATCTGCCGTCTTTTTGGATTTTGAAAAAGCTTTTACAAAGTACCTCATAAACTTCTGATTTCAAAGTTGAGACAAATAACACAACATGAGAGGATAACAAGATGGGTGGAGTCCTTCTCAAAAGGTAGATCACAAAAAGTAAAAGTAGGTGATGAAATTTCGAATATGGTAAAAGTTACTTCTGGGGTACCACAAGAGAGTGCCATTGGACCCCTTCTATTCAATATATTTATAAACGATCTTCAAATCGGAATTCAATCAAGAATTCGCCTATTTGCTGATGACTGTGTGGTATATAGCACCATCAAGAGTGAGGGAGGGAATCAGTTACAAGGAGATTTGGACAGAATTAATGAATGGGTTAAAATGAATTTAATGGGACTACCACGATTTGCCATGATCATGATTTCGGGAGTTATTAGCTATGGATTTGAGATCATTATTAAGGTCGACTAAGGTTGAATCTATACTCAGTAACGTAGGACATAAACTCAATAGTTGTATGTCATCTGCATACTGGCTAATTTTGCAATGATTAATTATGTTGGGGACATAATACATGTGGAGGTTAAAAAGTGGGGGTCCCAGTATGGATCCTTGAGGAACTCCACTCCGTACAACTAATGGACTCGAAATGACTAGTTTATTTTCTATTGATAATTGTACCATTTGAGTTCTCTCAGTTAGATAACTAGCAAATAGCTTAATTGTTAGGTGGCAAAAACCTATTGTCCCTAGCTTTGCAAGGAGGAGCTCATGGTTGACACCATGTACAAGTATTGACACTCCTTTCTTTGTGAGGGTGTTTTTTATCTCATCAGTTATATCAATTAAGGAAGTAGAAGTACTGTGACCGGATCTAAAACCAGACTGCACTTGGGACGACAGAGAACGCATCTGTAAAACCTGTTATTCGTTTGTGTAGGACTTTTTCAATTATTTTTGAAAATGTTACCTAGATGCTTATTGACCCTAGGTCATTGAAATCGGTGGGATGAGCTATTTTTGCCAGGGGTCTAATTATTGCTGTTTTCCACATGTCTGGGAAAGTTGATGAAGTGATTGAGAAATTTATAATATCAGTAACAGCGTCAATGCAAAATGGAATTATTGATTTTATTGGATGAGCGAAGCGAAGACTCAATTTCACTTGACCCGAAAAAAATGTACATGTTTTTTTCGTTTTTTTCTGTTCGCGCTCTACAGGTCAGACGAAAATTTAAATTCGATTGAAACTTGGCATGCCCATGTGTCATCATCTGGATTGAATCTCATTAGTTTTTGTACACAATCGGTTGCACAACTTCTAAGAAAACTAATTTTCCATTTTCCAAATTACCCATAAGAATAAGCCAGAGAAGAATTTTCGTGAAAAACTTGTCCTTAGAAAAAATTCAAAATTTCACCAAATTTCAATGTAATAATGATACACATTATTCCGAACTTTCACTGGAATCCAAACAGTCGTTTTGATATAAAAAATTATATAAGGACAAAAAAAAAGCAAGAGAAGAATTTTCATACAAAAAATGTCTTTCGAAAAAATTCATATTTTCACCAAATCTCAATATAATGATGATACAGATTATTGCAAACCTTTACTAAAATCCAATCAGTCGTTTAGATATAAAAAATTATTTGATGACATTCTTACACATCGTTTTAAAGCTATTAAGAAAACCAATCAAATCCAAGCAACAAGTGTCACCAATTAATGGAGAACGATTAAAATTCTTTATTATCGAAGAAATTATTGAGAATGAGAAATGAATATAAAAGGAGGGTCTCAAGGTGTATATATGTATACAGCTGTCATCACGTTTCTTATAGTAGTCTAGTCTAATATTACAATATATTATATTAAATTGCATCTAATATTCCCTTCATGAGAATAGTCTACGAAACAAACCAACCAAATGGAAAGATTGATTTTTAACTTGAATGCCGTCAAAACATCAACTTGATATAACTTTTTGAAAGAATTCAATGCCATTCTTATTAGCTCATCCATCAACGCGGAAACACATAACGCGTTTTCCTAGTAATATCTATATTCATAAGATCTACACCTGTGGCTTCAGTTTTTATGGTGTTAATAATGTCAAGAACAGATTGTTTATAAATAGTTTTCAATTGGAAACGTTCAACATGATTTTGATTATGAAGTAGATTTATTCCACCTTGAACATGAGGTAATAGCTCAGCGCTCATACATATACTATTGAAATATGTATTCATTGCAACTGGGTCATTTAGTGAGTGAGGAAGGGAACTTGCATTGTTTGTGGCTATAACGTTGTTTGATTCTAGAAATCTCCACATTTTTGTACCATGCATTCCATTCAAGATGATCAATGTGAATTTTTTGTGGACGAACATACTTGACCAACTTGGAACTGTATAGGTTTGGGTAGAAATCGGTTTCAACGCTTACGAAAAAATTGAATTTTTGAAAGTTTTTGAAAACAAAATGCGACAAAATGCACTCTACAGGTCTGATGGTTCGTGCGATCAGTCTGATTTTTTCCGTGAACACGCTGGCTCATGTAAGTCGTCTCTGTTGAGTGTTTTGCCCTGATCGATTCAACCACTTCTGAGAAAATAATATTTTCGACTAATTTCCCCAAAAAATGAAAAATAAAAATCTTCGATTCTTTTCGAAATTCCTACTGAACGTTACCACTAGGTCGATACACCCAGTCACGGAGTTTCACATTGACTGAATGAGGCGCTTAGAACAAAAAAATCAAATATATATTTTTTCTCGATAATTCTAAATACAATTTCTTTTGTTCATGCCACTGTCTCGATTTTTCATTGTAACGTTGCCCATGAACAGCTTCATCAGAGATATAATCTATATTGTGTGAGTAATGAGTATCACCGAGATATGCAACAAGCGATGGAGTCAACGCTGCTACTGAGCGATTGTGCATCAGAGAACGAGTGGTGTACATTGAGTCTAACTGTTGGGTACATGAAGAACACTTGAATTCTGACGAGGTCTATTTGAAAACTGAACAGTTTCATAATATGAACAGAGGTAAAGGGGGAGATATAGAAATGAGAAGGAAATTCAGATCAGACCCGAATAAAGAAAAGGAAAGTGCAAAGAATAAGTTTCTACGTGGGATGTTTGATGAGCAGGACCAGAATAGAAGTTGGAATAATATTATGTACAACAGTACAAGTACATAAATAATTCTAGAAGAGGTGGAAACGATATGCCACCTCTTATTGATCGACATAACGGGAGTGGACTTCATAAAGAATAAAGAAAAGGCATACGCATTGAATAGTTATTATGGTGAAGTTTTTCAAAAACAGAATTAGAATGGGGACGAGAACGAAGTAGAGAATGATCAAATTTATCAATAGGGAGTATAGAGGAAAAAGAAATAAAATTCACTGAAACAGCAATCCAGAGAATAATTGATAAACTGAATAGAAATTACCTTTGAATCTCAACAATAAAAAATCTGTATTTTCACCTTTTCGTAAAAAAATGTCCTTATCAACTATCAACGAGATTGATTTCAAAATGCATACAAATAATACTAAAATTGATAAAGTGGACAGCATAAAAAACCTCGGCCTATGGTTCCAAACAGATTTATGCTGGGGAACCCATGTAAATAAACAGTGTGCCAAAGGATGCCATCATTAAATATTTATATACTCTCAAACAATACCTACCATCTGAAGTGAAGATATGTTTATGTGGATCATTGGTTCTCTCCTTATTTGATTGTTGTGGCTGTGCTTACACAGGCCCACATAAAGAACAAGCATATAGTATAGTAAAAGTGCAAAATGCTTGTGTGGGATTTATTTTTAAAATCAATTTCAGAGAACAAATCTCTCCTCATCTGATAAAACTAAAATGGCTGAACATGGCAAATCGTCGTCTACTTCACATGGCCATATTCGTCCTCAAATTGATAAATACCAAGTCACCAGAACAACTTTATGATAAACTCTCATTCACTAAAGATGTCCATGATTATAACACTCGTCTTCGAGATAATTTAGTATACAAACATCATTAGTCTACCACGGCCTCCTCGTTTTCCATACTTGGTCCGAAAACTTGGAACAATTTACCCAGTAACTTGAAACCTATAAAGTCATTATCTATTCTCAAGCACGAATATAAACAGTTCCTTCTCTTGGACCAGAAAGACAGAATTATCATTAAACCCAAGTATAAACCTCGAACACTCCAACTGTGGGTTATTTTCAATATTTTAATATATCTTATCGTAATTATAGTTATAGTGAATAGGTGTCACAAGACTGATCACTTATAATATACTCTCACAAAATGTTGCCGACGCTCAGGTAGTTTTGTTTATAGACAGAAACTGGAAGAAACATTTTCATTTTGATAAGCTAACTTCTTATAAGAACGTACTTTGTTTCCCTTTTATACTTGTTGGTAATGCCAATTTCTAAATGCTGAATACTGAATACATACTAGCCATTGATGTAAGTAGGCCTTCACGGTACTGGGCTAGCATTTTAGTAGATGTAATGGCCTACTCATTTTTATTTTTGTTTCCTCATTTTTGACTGTATGCCAATATTTGAAATATATATCTACTTCTATGCAATATTAATATTTATAGGTATAACTTATGTAATTGTATTAGATTCTTTTATTTTATGTTAGGTGTCTATTCTCAATTGGTACTGTTTAACTTGGTTATGTGGACGAACAGACTTCTTGTCTGAACCTCGCCATTTCATTAATGTAATTCATTCCTGTTTTTCATTCCTGAATACAGACTGTAATAGTCTGTATAATAGACTGTATTATTATTATTATTATTATCAATCAAACATTGCGACTTGTGCCGTGTATACAAAAAAAAGAAAGATACATCTCCGACCCAATGGAAGTCTTCGCATCGCTCATCCAATTGAGCTTTGGAGAAAAATGAGTGATATGCCTAAATAAGTATAATTGGGCCCATCACTCGACTAATTAAAGGACGTGTCAATTAGTACTTCATCCAAGCATTTGCTTCGAGGACTGTGGGAAACCACGAAAAACGATGTCAGGATAGAATATTATGAAAAAATTGAAATAGTATGAAGTCTCATGACTATGGGTTATGGGTCGAGAATGCCTTTCTTCTTTGAAGTGGATTTTTATTCAATGTGGGTTTTGTGTCATTTTGCCATCACGATTTAGCAGAATGTTGTAAGAACTGGGTCATCGCAAGCGCTACTATCCAGTCCACTCCGCTTCACTGCGCGGCATTCGTGCATTCTCGGCCACACTTGCTTGTTCTTAGTTGAAGACAAACTGAACCCGTGGCGCACTTGAAGTGAAAGCTTTTTCACGGAGCTGCAAGTGTGGATTTAAGGACTCGTCGTTGACACGCAAATCGAGTCTAAAAATATATTTTCAACAAGTTCGATCGTGGTGGAGACTCACCACACTGTCCACCCCCATATCAAAACTGTGCTTATGCATCTCTTGATAAGGGAAGCATCATCGACATAGTATGGCATATACAAAATATGTTGAATTTTAGGATGTTGATGTTTATTTTTAATTTTCTATTTTTTATGTTTAATTTTTATGTTTAATTTATTTTAGGAGGCATATCCTATTTTGCCTAATAAAATTGTATAGATCTATACTCTTCAAAGAATATGAAAGTATATTTTATTTATATTGGGTTTAACGACGCACTGTTATGATAACTGAGATCTAATGGCGTCGGATGGATGATTAATGAGATGATGGGATGATGAGATGAAGGTTCTTGGGTAATGGGAAGGATAGTGGGGAGGAAGCGGTCATGGCCGACTTATTGTAGGAACCATCCCGGCATTAGCCTAGACTACAGAGGGAAACCATGAAAAACCTCTGTAAAGATGGTCGGCGGCGGGGATCGAACCAGGTTCGTAATTCCCCTCGCCTCCCGGATCCCATTGAAGCGAGTGCGTTAACCACTGCGCTGCATGTGCCGGTGAAAGTATATCAAAGTATATGAAATGAACAGGCTATGTCCATATATTGAATATCATGTTCATAATTCGTTGTGGTCACAATAATATTATATTATTTGCATTGAGATAATGTTGTGTATTCAACTTCTCCTATCTCCATGGTTGCTGAGCAGAAGATTCGAGAGTGAGTTACACTGTGCACCTCATGAGTAGAGTTGTTGTTGAGGCTCCTTCAGCCATTCAGAGTTAGCTCGCAGCATCCAGAGGTAGACAGATGGATATCATCGTGTAGAGTAGGATTACGAGGGAATTGATATAATGTTGTAGGTGCAAGGTTGATCAATACTATACAGCAAGATTACAACTTGGAATTAGTATTTTCAACTGAAATATTACACAGATTTGACTTAAGTGAGTAAGTAGCATCTATAGGTACACGAATAAATTAATTTACATTATATAATAACAACAGTTTCTTAAGCCCTCACATGGTTCATTGGAATGTTATTTCATATCAGTATACGGTATTATACTATGATACTCAAATAGATAACATAGGCCTATATACAAATGAGCGAATAGCATATTGTTATACAGTGAATACAGTTATTAATTCAACATCAAATAGACAAGAATGTACTACTGCATGTGAATGTGGCATTGAGGATGGTAACTTTAAGATTGATTGGTATTCGTTTTATATTGGCTTCCTACGATTCCATCATACACATCATTTTCTCAACGATAACAACTTTTTCACTTTTGTAATACACAAAGTACCTACTGCGCGTTCTTTTTATGGTTTGGGTTGTTATTGGGTACGTAGTTATTTGATGTTTGAGAATATAATTTACAAACCATTGTTAGGCCTATAACACAAAATTAATACAGTATCATGCATTATCCTACTATGACATCATGATGGGTTTTAATGTAAGTATATTTTGATTTCATTAATAACATTTTATTATAATTATTATAGTATTTTGGAATGAATGATTTGTTATCACATAGTTATGTCATTCATTTGCCGGGTTAACAACTCACTGACAATTTGGCACTGTAGCTCTCCCAGAAATAACAAGCAGGAGTACAGAATGGTTCTATTAGAAAGCTGAGAGTTATCATTATCTTGATGTCCATAAATACATTATTGATACGTGATAAATACATAATTATCATCAACTTTTACACTTCCCATCATAAAGAACGTGAACCCATATTTTGTCAATTTCCAACTTTTAGCATCAAACTGCCAGCAAAACTAATGAAAATGTTCAAAACACATCTTGTCAAATTTGAAACATCTCCGAAACAAAACAACTAACCACAATTTGATTTGTTCAAATTAATTTTCCTCACATTTTCGACCATATTCGGTGAGAGAGAGAGAAACACTGTAGTGTGACCTATTTGGAAATCTATCAAGTTTTGTGTAGTAATGATATCTCACTCTAGCATACCCTGCTTGATTTCCACCCAATCACCTCTGCTTTCTCTCTCTTTCTGGCCCAGTTTGGTATAACTTGTTGCTAGCCTCGTTCACACGTAGCTCAGTATCACGCTGCGGAGGATGATGGTGGCCAGCAAGCCGAAGGGGGCAAGAGCAGTGCCTGCAGCTGTGTTGGCGGTGACGGTAGCAGTGCTGGAGTGTTTCAACGTCTTGAACGAGAGGACGGGCGAGTAGTCGCTGGCACCGGCTGCGTTCAGGCTTGCCACACGTGCCAGGTAGTTGGTGTCGTTCTCCAGCCCGGGAACAATGTACACTGCGCCTGCAACATCTGTACATTCAAACTTTATTAAGAACTAGATAGATTAGAAAATTAAGAATGAGTGAACTCTTAGGTTGACTCAGGAAATTCGGAAACTGTTTGGAATCAATCTGAGGGATTTTAATTAGCACGGCGTACATGCATTTTGAATGGATACCAGCTTGTATTATACCAATATGGCTTACATTATGGATGTAAAATATTGTGGATTGATAGAACAGTGGTATTGAATTAAAATAATGCATTCATTTTTTATAGTAGTACGAAACTACTGGGAACTGCCAAGTATTTTTATTGTTATTAAAAGTATTTGCAATCAATCTGTCAAGTGCTGAACATGAGTCTATTATTTGATTTGCTGTTTACATGAGTGGTAGCAAATACTCCCATCCCACTCGTAGTGAGTTTTACCTGTGATTTCTTTCGTATGCTTCTTTGTTTGTATGCCTAACACAGGTTAAATGGTTTTACAGATCAACAGGAAACTTTTTCTGGACACGCAGACTCATTCAATTGAGAACTGTCTACTTTTTAGGCCAAGTTGGTGGGAACACTTTTGAGAAAATTCATTGCCAAATTTTGAAAAAAAAAAACATAAAATGGGCCAGCAGAAAAAGTCGGAAAAACAAGCTCTCCAAAAAACTTCAAAATTCTACTGAACGTAACAGTGGCGTAACTAGGAATTTTGGGCCCCGGGTCAAAGGACTCACATGGGCCTCCTCCCCCAAAACACTATATATTGAATAATAAACATCAAATTATGTGTACCTCCATATGATGTGTAAACTGTTGAAAGTAGTGACAGGCTTACGTAACTAGCAATTTGTAAGTACTTTTAGCTGACCCTGTCCAGGGGCGTTGTTATGATTCGTGTATGCCTATTGGGGGAGGGGGGGGGGGGGCGCAGGTGATATAAATAAAATGACCGCCCAATTGGACCCCAGGACCCTTACCTAATACATTTCGTGCCCCAAGAGGCTAGAACTATGATCGGTTAATATCGACTACAAGAGCTACCTGTCATGGCAACATCTCTATAGTCTCCGTATTTCCATTGTTGTTAGCACAAAATTCTGGCCCTGATCTTGAGGTGGGCTTCGACAGGTGATGAATTATTGCAGTCCAAGAGACCGTGACTTTGTTTTCACAATATATTGGCATTGTTGGTAGCTTTTGTAGTAAACATTAACCAATCAAAGTCCTAGTCTCTTGGGACTAGCCAGCACTAGACGTTATTTTGAGTGGTTTATCAAATAAGGGCCCAGCTCCCCAGCAGAGCCCTGCAAGGAGTTTTGAAATATGGTCATTTTTCAAGTGGTTTGAATTGCGATGTACAAGCAGTTTTGAAGTCCGATAATGAATAATGAACCACTGGCACATGCAGCGCAGTGGTTAACGCGCTCACTTCATGTGATCCGGGAGGCGAGGGAAATTTCGAACCCGGTTCGATCTCCGCCGACGGCCATCTTTACAGGGGTTTTCATGGTTTCCCTCTGTAGTCTAGGCTAATGCCGGGATGGTTCCTACAATAAGTCGGCCATGACCGCTTCCTTCCCACTATCCTTCCCATTATCCAAGAACTTTCATATTATCATCCCATCATCTCATTTCATTCTTCAAAAACGAGCCTTAGGCATAATTGTCGGTACATCTCGACGCAGCTCATGTCGCCAACATTTCGTAGACCTGTAGATATTGACTCGTACTCCACCCTGATTCTTGCAGCCTGCTCCTTCGTTCGCTCTCACCCTGAACTATTCCCCTTCAATTCCACCGTTCATACTTACCCAACTAGAAGCAGTAAGTCTATCCATGTCACATCTCACAATCACTCCTCGTATACCAAAAGCCCTCACTACCTCTGCACTACCTTATACAATAACCTCCCATCTTACATCACTGAATCCAAACCACAGAGTATGTGCCTTACTAAACTCAACAAATATCTCCTCTTGAATCCATTCGATAGCATCAATGAGTTCATCAAGAGCCCTCACTACCTCTGCACCACTTTATACAATAACCTCCCATCTTACATCACTGAATCCAACACACAGAGTACGTTCCTCACTAAACTCAACAAATATCTCCTCTTGAATCCATTCGATAGCATCAATGAGTTCATCAAGAGCCCTCACTACCTCTGCACCACTTTATACAATAACCTCCCATCTTACATCACTGAATCCAACACACAGAGTATGTGCCTTACTGAACTCAACAAATATCTCCTCTTGAATCCATTCGATAGCATCAATGAGTTCATCAAGAGCCCTTGACTTTCTACCTTCACTTCAAACTAAACCGTTATTCCTCCTTTCTTTAGTTTTTTCAATGTATATAATTTTACTTTTCACTATTAATAGTTGTTCTGTAGGCCTATATTCACTAAATACAACTGTAATATAATTATTTGACATTATCTGTAATTCTAGTCTAGTTTTAGCCTGACGAATCCTATATTGGTACACTGTATTGATCAAATGGAGAATAAATAAATAAATAATCATCCTTCCGACGCCACTAGATCATGCTATCATGACAGTGCGTCGTTAAACCCAATATAAAAATAATGGAAAAAAATAAAAAAATTGAACCATTATGGACATTTTCGAAGTTATTCTAGATAACTGAATCATTATGGATCTTTTTCGAAGTTATTTCTGCAAGTTCCTTCAGAAAAGCCCCGTAGGGAATCTGTTGAAATATGCTCATTTTTCAAGTGATTTTTGCGATTTACAAGCAGTTTTGATGTCCAATAATCGAGCCGTTATGGGCATTCTCGGAGTTATTTTCAATAATTGAATCAGTATGGACATTGTCCAACTTAAATTCGAATATTCCCAGAGCAAAGCCCCGCAGGGAATTGGTTGTAATATGGTAATTTTTCAAGTCATATTTGCGTTGTACTTAGCAGTTTTGGAGTCTAATAATTTAATCATTATGGAAGTTTCTAAAGTTATTTTTAATAATTAAATTTTATGGACATTTTTGCACTCACTTATTTTCACGTTTTCTCCCGGCAAAATTCTCAGCAGCTAATTGTTTAATAGGGGTCATTTTCAAAGTGATTTTTCATTTTTGCGATTTACGAGCAGTTTGGAATTTAATGATTGGATCAATAAGTCATAACGAATATCATGAAGAAAACTCGACACACACGGAGAAGGGTGAAGGGGCTCCAGCCCCGCAGGGAATTGAATAACGGTAGGCCTAATTGGAGTGTCCTTGCCCATTGTGGAATTATTGTTTCATTATTGGAGTATGTCAGGATTTTACACACTTCATATAGACACAGAAGTGAAATCTGCATTCTGTTATTTTTTTCTGAAACTACTTTGCAATTATGGAATCATAATTAAAATCATATTTACAAGAATTTAATTTAAAAATTGGATCAGAGGTCAGCAAACGGTCGAGGCCTTGAGGAGGACTTCCCGGTATCCCGGTGGGCCAGTCCGAGCCTGAGCATGTTCCCCCCCCCCCCCCCGGGCGGCTAGGGGTAGGTAATTACACAACGTAACTGCGTACCAGTATGTGATACAAATTATGATGAATTTTCATTTATTCAATGTATAACTTTTCATGAAATGGCTAGAAAAAGTGATTATTCTTCATTTAGTACCGTGATTCGCGGCTTTGTAGATTTGCCAGCTTTCACCAAGGTCCGCCATATTGAATTGGCATACACACGCATTTATTTTGTGTCTAGTGATTTTCTAGTAAATCACCGTTCTTTTTAGAACAGTTGGTGGGTGTTGTGGAGAAACTAGTTATCAAGGTTATAGTAGTGTGGTGAACTGTTAGTGGAGAATTTCGATAAGTTTTAGTTGTGTTTAAAAGTAGTTGAAACTTCGGTAGTGCTGGTAGCCGGTGTTAGCCTATTGTTTTTGAGGTCAAGGTCGTCCGGGTTTGTCCAGGCTCTTAGGACACTTATATCCTAATTATATCTTTGTGTAGAAAGTTATTGCGGAATAAATTAAATTCAGTCGTTGCTAGTTGGACATATTAGTTAATTGTTTGTAGGGTCATTATTGCTGAAGTAGTACTAGAGGAAAACATTTAACATACTCTATAGTATTAGCCTAGATATTGTAAAAATGCAGGGTAAGGGTAGTGTAGCAGTTGTTGAGGATAGCAGTAGGTGTAGTAGATGTAGGAAGGTGGTGAACAGTAGGCAGAAGGCTTTGCAGTGTGGTGTGTGTGGGATGTGGGAACACAGTGCATGCAGTGTGCCGCGTGTTTCGGGGGAGGAATATAGGATTCTGGGCAAATGTAGCTCCGTTGTGTGGATGTGTGGTAGTTGTATGGGGGGTTGGAGAGAGAAGGTAGTAGAAAAGGAGGCAGGGAAGTGGGGGGAATTAGAAGAGCAGTTGAGGAGTACCATTGCTAGGTTGAAGCGTAAGTTGAGTAAGGCTAAGAAGGTAAAGGTTTCCGAGGGAGCTATAATAGGTGAGGTTAGGGGTGTAGATGTACTATGTAGAAGAAGTGAGTATTGGGAACGGGCCTGGGAGTAGTGCTGCGCATAGGGGTGAGGAGAGATCTGTGGTAAAGGTACCCAGTGTGAGGCAGGGAGTAGCTAGGGCTAAGGTTGCGAAGGTTCTGGGAGACAGAAGGGGGAATAATAAACCAAGGTCTAGTGTTGAGACCAGGGATGAGGGGAAAACTAAGGCTAAGGAAGTACTTAGATTGGAGGAAGATAGTGGTAGACCGGGACAGAGAAGGGTTGTAGAGGAGGTTGAGGTTAAGGCAGGTAGGGAGGGCTTGAGAGGGGTAATGCTGCTAGGAGACTCGCTTTTTCGGGGAGTAGCAGTGCAGGCCGGGGGAAAGCTGGAAGTCACAGTGTTACCGGGAATGGGGGTAGCTAGGATGACGAAAGTATTAGAGCAGGTTAGTGAGGAGGATGCTGCAGGGAAGGTAGTGGTCGTTCATGTAGGGACAAATGACGTTAGTGGTAGGGATGGGTGGGGAAAGGTCAAGTTGGTACAGGAGACGGAGGGGTTAGTGAGAGTAGCTCGTGGGAGGTCTGGGGTAGGTAGGGTAGTTGCTAGCGGGATCTTGTTTCGTAGGGATATGCAGAGGGGGATCATCAACGGTATGAATGAGTTTCTCAGTCGCACGTGTGAAAGAATGGATGTGTGTTTTGTATACGCCTTTTGTTGGCTGCGAGGAGAAGGGTTAGGGGGGATGGACTCCATTTGTGAAAAGAGGGTCAGCGTATGTTTGGAGGGCTGTTAGGTCGGGTGGGGGATAGATTGGGAACACAGGTTTGACTCAAGGTGGGTGCAATGCTAGAAGAAAAGGGGTGTGAAGTGGGTGGGGGAAAAATAGGTTGAAGGAAGGTAAATGCCAGGAGATTAATTTAATGGTAGTAAATTGTAGGAGTTTAGCAAACAGGGTGGATGAATTTAGAACGCTATTAGAATTGTACCAGCCAGAAGTGGTGGTGGCAGTAGAGACATGGTTAGGGGATGGTTTTACAGAAAGTGAATTAACTATAGATTGTTACACGTTGCATAGAAGAGATAAGGATAGGCATGGAGGGGGTGTATTGATAGCAGTTAAAGAAGAAATCCAGGGGACAGTGCTCTGGAAGGGAGAGGAAGTAGAGATGATAGGTATGAAGATAACAGTAGACAGGCAGTCTCTTGATGTAATCGCAGCATATAGGCCACCGGGGGGGGGGGGGGGGGGGGAGGGGGGGATTTAGGACTGCTTCATTGTTTGGAGGATAGGCTCAGTGCTAGGGATAATGTAGAGAGTTTAATTATAGCGTGAGATTTGAACATGCCTAACGTAAGGTGGGAGGTAGGAGGTAGAGAACAAGGGAGGGGAGTAATGCAAAATATCGTTACGGGCATATTAAGCGAAGGTTTTCATCAGGTTGTGGAGGAGGGAACTAGCAATAGAAGGCTGGGGGTACAAATATTCTAGACGTAGTGATAGCAAGGCAGTCCGATTTGTGGATAAGGACAGTGGTAGTAGAGGGCATCAGCGATCATCGAGTACCCATAGTTAGCTTAGCTTCAGATCCGGTTCAAATCAAAAACGTTGGGAAGAAAGTTTGGGGGTACAAAAGGGTGCAGGCAAGAGAGGTTCAAAAAGCTTTCGAGGATAGGTTTGAGAAGTGGTGTGAAATAGACAAGGATGATGTTGAAGGTTTGTGGGTCAATTTTCGGAAAGTGTATGAGGAGGTCAGAGATACGTTGGTTCCCTATAAGGTGTTACAGGAAAATGCAGATCCTGCTTACTATAATAGGACGGTTAGGAGGCTTAAGAGAAAGGGTAGAAAGATGAGCAGGAAATTGAGGGAGTTGGGGGAGGGAAAGGCAGCGATCAGGGATTTAAGGCGGGAATTAAACAGGGCTAATAGGGAGGCGAAAGAAAACTTCGTGGGTGGAATGTTTGATGAACGTGACGTGCAGGGTAGCTGGAATAGAATGTACAGGTTTGTTTCTAGTCAGAAGGGTAGTAGCAGGGAGTTGCCCACCTTAATTGATCAGGTAGGGAATGAGTGGAAAACGGATAAGGGGAAGGCAGCAGCTTTAAATAGATTCTACGGGGAAGTGTTTAATGTGACTGGAACTAAGAAGGAGGGGGACGAGGCCATGCTTTCAGAGGGGGAAGTGTGGAATGTATTGAGGAAACTTAAAAGTGGGAACTCGCCAGGTATAGATGGGGTGCAAAGCGATCTACTGAAATTAGCGGGTAGGGGGGTTGTAGGTTATTTGCTAAGGTTATTTGCTTCACTCACAACAGATAGAGTACCGCAAGATTGGGAAAAAAGCGGAGGTGGTTCCAATTTCAAAGGGAGGGCAGAGAGGCAGGGTAGACAATTACAGAAGAATCAGTTTAACGTCACATGTGTGTAAGATGATGGGAAGGGTAGTTATAAAGAGAGTAATGGAGAAAGAAGATGAACGAAGGGGTATTTCAGAAGTACAGCATGGGTTTAGGAAGGGGTATTCATGTGAGACGCAGTTGTTAGGTTTCACGGAAGAGCTGGCAGGAGTAGTAGATAGGGGGGTTGTATTGATGCAGTGTTCTTAGCTTTCGAAAAGGCTTTTGACAAGGTAGATCACAACATATTATCAGAGAAGTTGAAACTGTCCATTGGGAGTGTTGGGTTAGTTAATTGGATTGGAAACTTTTTTCAGGATAGAGTGCAACCAGTGCGGGTAGGTTCGGAGGTTTCAAGCGAGGTCAAGGATACGTCAGGAGTCTAACAGGGTAGTGTGTTAGGTCCGTTGTTATTTGATTTATACACAGACGATCTCACTAGCGTTGTAAATTCGAGAATAAGGTTATTTGCAGATGATTGTGTGTTATATAGAAAAACCAATACAGATGAGTATGTAACAGCTATTCAGGCAGATATGGCGGCACTTGATTGTTGGGTTCAGTTGAACAAGATGGGGTTAAATGTAGAGAAGTGTAAGTTAATTGGTCACCTTTGGAAGGAGGAGAGGGAGGACAGATGTAGTGTATGATGTAGGAGAGAAGACACTTGAGTCAGTAGAAAATTACAAGTACTTAAGGGTGGTATTTGATAGACGTCTAGGGTGGGGGAGATAGAATAGTGAAAAAGAGTATTAACGCACCAAACTTTGTAATGAGGCAGCTTAGGGGGACAAGTATAGAGATAAAGGAGAAAGCATATTTTTCGTTAGTGCGTCTATGGTGGAATATGCTAGTTCTGTCTGGGATCCTTATAGATTAGGTGAGATAAGGGATGTGGAAAGGGTGCAAAGGATTGCAGTTAGAAGGGTTACAGGTGGGGTTAGGAGGTGGAAATGGGGGGAGAATGGAAGGGGGGAGAGGGTAAGATTATTGGACAGTCCATCTGAGATGATCCGAGACCTGGGATGGCAGGAACTGGAAAGACGGAGAAAGGAGGATCGGATATGTAATTTCTTCAGAGTAATGGAAGGAGAGGGGGATGGGGAGAGTTGAATAGGTTGATTGAAAGGAATGAGACAGGGTATGGGGGTAGGCGAGGTCATGATAGAGCGGTCGTTATAAAGGGGGCTAGATTAGATGTCGGTAAATTCTCTTTCTTGAATAGGACTGGTAGGGATTGGAATGGGCTTTGTAGAAGTATATTTGAGGGGGATGAAATAGGATTGAAGCAATTCCGACGGAAGGTCAGGGAAGTGTTGTGATAGAATAGATAGGGAACTTGCCACCGTACAGAAATTCCGTCAGAAGGTCAGAATAGATAGGGAACTTGCCACCATACATCTACGTGCAATTGCAAGAGTATAAATAAATAAATAAATGAAATAAAATAAAAATAAAGGTGTACTGTCGAGCTTCAGAGTAGACTTCATACAAATATCTCGCTTATCTTACAACGATACCTTTTCCGAGATCCACATATTGAGCCTGTTCCCACTTGTTATCATGTTCCTTCTGAGTGACTGCCATGTACTGGATCCGATAGCCCACCGTGTCGGACCTGTCGACCGGACCCTTGATGCTCAGCTGGACGGAGGCAACGTGGGCGCTGGAGACCACAGCTTGCGACACAGTTGACGGTTTCACACCCTCGCGCAACTTGTACACACGTTTGGCCAAACCAAGCAAGTTCTTCGCTTTGCACGTGTAGTCGGCGAATACACTCTTGTTGTGAACGTTCAGCTGAAACAATAACGTTGTGCTTGTTCTTAACCACCAGGTGAAAATCATAAACTCAAGAAAATAGCCTGCAAATTGAATTATGTGCTACGCCTAGGTCTACACAGATTCAAGTTACCATCCAACCCAATGCAGAATTGAGAAATTCCATGTTTTCATAGTTTATTGTGCATTTCATATAGGCCTATGTATAATTTTTTTTCTAAAACATCAAAACTTGATACAAAATCGTTGTTCCCCAATTGAGGCTACGGATGAAGGATCAGATCGTTTGAACGGCAATCTTACCACCCCAAAATGCATATACATATACATTATGAATTGTTTTTCATAATTTTGAATTTATTATCCTATGTGTAGTCGGCTCTTAATTCCCTAAATGTAAAGGAATGGAACAAAGACAATAAACGATCTAGCTCTTTCAACTATCCAAATCTATGATCAATGATTTTTTTTTTTTTTTTAATATTGGAAATATTGGAAATGATTGGGAAATAGATGGAGTAGCCTGACAATGATGAGCGATGCGAAGACTTCCATTGGGTCGGAGATGTATCTTTCTCTTTTTTTTTGTATACGCGGCACAGGTCACAATGTTTGATTGACCAATATGATTTTTTTTTGGAACGCACATATTAAACCAACTTAGAACTGTATAGGTTTGGGAAGAAATCGGTTTTACCACTTACGAAAAAATTGAATTTCTGAAAGTGTTTGAAAGAAAATGCGACAAAATGTCTGATGGTTCGTGCGATCAGTCTGATTTTTTCCGTCAACACGCTGGCTCATATATGTTGGTTGATCGGTTCTACCACTTCTGAGAAAAAACTTACTCACGAGTAATTTCCCCAAAAAATGAAAAATAAAAATCTTGGATTTTTTGAAATACCTTCTGAATGTTGCTACTAGGCCGACACATTCAGTCGCGGAGTTTAGCATTGACTGAATGAGGCGTTTAGAGAAAAAAACGAAATATATGTTTTCTTGAATTCTACATAAAAATTCTTTTGGTTATGCCACTGTCTCGATTTTCCATTGTAACGTTGCCCATGAACAGCTTCATCAGAGATATAATCTATATTGTGTGAGTAATAACTATCACCATAGACTAAAGATATATACCCAAGACGATTCACGCAACGTTAAAAAAAGATTCATCCCCACTCTCATCCCCACTCCTTTATCCACGTAGTACCTTCAACGCCCGCTACGAGTGCTGAAAATCGTTTCAGCGATTGTGCTGCAGTCGACGGTGATTGTACGAATTAAGTGTGTTTAACAGAAATCACATGTCTACGTGATAAGAAGTTGCTCTTTTCGTCGGGAAAGTCCACAATCGCACCAATTCACGGTCCCGAGCGACCGTCTCCCGTACACATGTCCCGACCCAGCCAGCGTAGACTAAGCGGCAAATATCAAAAGTACATCGACGCTTTTATTTTGAGAATTGTGACAGTAATTTGCTATCAAATAAAATGAGAATGGAACTAGAGACGATCGAACTCATCCTTCTTTGTCGCTCACTTTGTCAGAGAAGTCACTCAGAAATTAGCATTCTGTTAGTACATAGAAATCGAACAAGTCGAATGCGTTTATGTCCTTATTTTCATGTTTTCACTATTCATTGATAAAATAGCCATACGTTTTCATCATGTCGAAAATAACCCCTCACAAATATCATTACGGAGGAGGAAGTAAGTGCTCATTTAAAAATTGTAAAAATACAACTTTCAACACTCGTGGCTTGATGCCAGTGGTACGATTCTATGGTTATATATATATATTATATATATATATATATATAAATAGAATTACCCAGGTCTGTCCTTCTTTCCTGCGGTCACACAAGGTTGCGGAAGTACACGCTAGATGGCAGACACTCCGCTGTCTGGTACCGTTGTGCTTCATTCGCCATGTCGTGGCAACAATGACACGTCACACAGTCGAATCGTGTGAGGGGGAAGGGGGGGAGACAGAGAGGAAGTGTAATGCAGAGTGAAAAAAGAAGAGCAAGACAGAGAGAGAGAGAGAGAGAGAGAGAGAGAAGGAGAGATAGAGAGAGAAAGGGGAGAGGGGGAGGGAATCGATGACAGGAGGGCATGTTGAGGAGGAGGAGGAGGTGGGTGAGGAGAAGTCGAGTGAGAAGGGGTAGTGGGGGGGGGAGGTAGCGTTAATAGGAGAAAAGGAGAGGCCCGTGTTTCTCAAACACGGGATCATAGCTAGTATATATATATATATATATATATATATATATATATATATATATATATATATATATATATATATATGGTAAAAATGTTTCCACGGTGAGTTTGCTGCGATTAGAAAGCATGTTGGGTCCTAAAAAGGACCGGTGTATGCGACGTTTCGCTGGAATTTCATCCAGCATCATCAGGCGACGGTGGTAAGTGGTCGAATCGCTGGGAGCGATCTTCGACGGCTCGTTTTATACAAAAACTTCAAAAACCATCCGGCCAATCAGGAGCGTCCTCCCTCCAATCGGTGCGCTGGTTGGTCCGTGCGGTGTTTGCAGGCGCTGTTCCCAGCCATTCGACCACTTACCACCGTCGCCCGATGATGCTGGATGAAATTCCAGCGAAACGTCGCATACACCGGTCCTTTTTAGGACCCAACATGCTTTCTAATCGCAGCAAACTCACCGTGGAAACATTTTTACCATCAACCATTGGCCGCGAAAATCTCCGTGCTCACATATATATATATATATATATATATATATATATATATATATATATATATATATATTTATATGTATATATATATGTATATGTATATGTATATGTATATATATATATATATATATATATATATATATATATATATATATATATATATATATATATATATACCATGGGAATGTTTTCCAGGAAATTCAGTTGGACAGGATTTTGTTAAAAACAATCGTAAACCTTGGGAAATGTCTGTAAGAATAAAATGTGTATATATATATATATCAAAGATGTTACTATATACTACTTCGTAGTGATATATATATTGAATATTATATCTATTAAATATAAAAGCTACTTTTCTCAAAAAGATATTCAGAAAGATTTAGTTGCAAATGGGGAAAATGAAATGAATCCTCAACCATAAGACCAAAGATTTGGTATATGCTTGAACTATGGTCTGTATGAAACAAGGCGGTGTCAATTGTCCATCACCCTGTAGGAAAAAGTGTCGAAGAAGAAATGTAAGATAAGGGGGAGGGGGGGGGGGAATGATGGTCAACTTGTGACAACAAACTTTGGGCATGGCCCCCTCGATTCGTGGTCAGCATAAAATAATGCAGTTTATCATAAAAATATTCTGTATTTCGAATATACTGACAAATTTGTACCGCGTATTGAATGTTGAGAAAAGTTGAAGAGAATATGTACCTAAATATGTTGCATAGACCGAACATAGGTCGGCCTATTATTTGGTCTACATCTATTGTAGAGAGCAGCTGTAGGAGCCAGAAGCAAGCAATATTGCATTTAATTATTTCAATGTATTAAATATGTGAGTTTTTTCGTCACATAAGTGTTGTGTTTTTGTGTCACAGTCGTGTTTTTGGACACATTGTCCCGATCTGCCCACAACTTGCAGCCGTCCGCGCATTTTATCCATTTTGAACCAAATGTTTTTGTTGTTGTTTATGAACCATTAACTGATACAACTCATCAATATATACACAAACAAAACGCTACCAATTTAAACTATTATTGGGGATTGAGATCCAATTATATCCATCACTCATTCTCAATAATTTCTTTGATAATAAAGAAGGCTTTGTTTCAATCGTTCTTCATTAATTGGTGACACTTGTTGCTTGGATTTAATTGGTTTTCTTAATAGCTTTGAATGATGTATACAAATATCATTAAATAATTTTTTATATCAAAACGAGTAAATGGATTTCAGTGAAAGTTTGGAATCATATGTATCATTATCAAATTGAAATTCGGTGAGAATTTGAATTTTTTCGAAGGACATTTTTTGTACGAAAATTCTTCTCCGGCTTATTCTTATGGGTAATTCGGAAAATTAGTTTCTCAGAAGTGGTGCAATCGATTGCGCATAAAAATCAATGAGATTCAATCCAGATGATGACACTTGGGCATGCTAAGTTTCAATTGAATTTGAATTTTCGTTTTGACCTGTAGAGCGCGAATAAAAAAATAAAAAAACATATACATTTTTTGCGAGTCAAGTTTAATTGAGTCTTCGCTTCGCTCATCCAATTATTGCGAAAGGCGCTTACTATGACCTATCAATCAGAAGTATAATTTTATAAACTTTTATCGTTAATAATAATTAATATATTCAAATAATAATATTGAAATTTGTTCTAAACAATACCATTTCGGTCAGAATATTGCTTTGCTGATTTTATTCAATTCGGTATTGTTGAAAATATGCATTTTCATAAAAAAATATATAATAGTGTGTATCGTTCATGTGTTTATACATTCAGTTAGTATTTGATTATTTTTGTAGAGCTTTTATTTCTCCAATTTAAGTTGGTGCCATATCTCAAAACGTGAATGTACATTTTATGAAAATATACGCTATATATACGTAAAATAAATATGTAAAATATATAGTAAAATTACTAAAATATATACGCCGTAATACGGTACGGCCCTTGGTGGTCAATATGAATTGGGCCTGAAAACAGAAGTTATCATGTTTTACTACGTCATCAATAATTTACATTTGAAAAAGAAAAGAAAACAAGAATACGAATAAGATATGTTCCATTGAAAAAGAATATTTATAAAACAATACAACAGACACACGTGGTATACTTACACCTTATGAATGATTTATTATTAATGTTGTGATAACTCTACAGCTGGGCCGTAATGAAACAATAAGAAATTATGCAAAAGGAATTCCGACAAAGGAACCGTCAAACTCAGCTAGTTCAGCTGTAGTTTGTGAGAAGGGGGAGGGGGAAGGTTTCAGCTTTATTATTGGTCGATTTGACATCACGGACGGTCTTATGACGAGTGTGACGGCTGAGCCAAATTGACATGCTTTAACGTAGAAGTACTCTCTCCAAAAGCCGGCGCTCAACTGTCGGTAATCGGGTCAGGATGTCTGCTAATTCATCAACTTGAGTACTAGCAGCGCTAGTAGCGGGAGTTGTAGTATCTTGATGGTCATAATGGAAAATTCCACCCCCACCATTTCAATTTGTTTCATTCGCGTAAAGCCATATACATGGGACGTCTTGAGTGTATATATCTTTAGTCTATGCTATCACCAAGATATAACCTTCTCATTCCGATTGCTACCATCCAGTGTGCCCATCTCCTCACCTTAGGCCCCACTTGCCAGCTCTCTACATTTCCAGCAGTTTTATAAACCTTACTTCCATCTTGGCCTTAGTTTTTAATCCCCTCATTTTTATTCAAGTATTCTATTTAATTATTATTTAATCAATCTAATTATTATCACTACCATATATTATCATCTTATATTTAGCCTTATCTTATATTCAATTATTCTATATTAATTTTGACGAGACCAATTTCACTACTATGTGCTAATCTACGGTGAATAAAGAATACAATACAATACAATACAATGCAATGCAATAACCCAATCAATGATTTCAACATTGAGTTTGTATTTGGATCATTTTTAGCCTACACCCCCACACAAATGTATGCTGGAAAATGTTATACAGTAGATGAGTTTGGAAATAGCGGCATGGTGAAAAAATGTATGATTATTCTCAGTGAATGGTGAACGAAAGGATAGTAAACTCAAAGACAATTATTATTATCTGAAAACAACATTCACAAACACAGCACGTTGTTGGGAGAACTTTGAGATAAATGTTGAACTTGATGTCCTATCTGTTGTGATGGCGATGGTTCAACTGTATTAACAGTTAGCTGTCCCAACACGCGACCCTCCTTATATTCGACCGACGGTGCATGAATTGAATCTCATTTAAATTCACTCGTCTATGAACTTCTACCTCTTAAGCAACCTATAGAGACGTTGAAGTAGATGTTGACTAGAAGAGCTAGAAATATTCACAAAGAAATCCTCCCCCGACATCCTGTGCATTTCTGAACATTGGCTTTCTCCTTCTGACTCCACCTCATTCGTTATTCCAGAATATTGTAACACCAATATCTTCTTCCGTTCCAACTCTTCCCATGGTGGCGTAGACATCTTCTCCAAACCCTCACTAAACCTTCAAAGTTCAATCCCTGACCTTCATCGACAAGTTCTGCATCGACATCGACTTTGAATGTTCCTGTGCCTCCTGGTCTTGTAATTCTACTTATTTGATCTGTCTTTTGATCTGTATTTGATTTGATCTCCCTCTGGCAACATCAATACCTTTCTGTCAGCTCTCGATGAAACTCTTATAAGCCTAACCAAATCACTCCCCAATGCTCAGCTCTTTCTCGGCGGTGACTTCAATATCGACCTTCTACAGAGTAATCCACACACTCACAAATTTCTTGATCTTCTTCACTCCTTCAATCTTTTCCAAAGTATTACCTCCCCCACTCGTATCACGTCGTCCTCCTCCACCCTTATCGACAACATTTTCACCACCCTAGACCCAACTTTCTATTCCAGCAATACCCTAGACAGCGGTCTCTCCGACCATCTTGCTGTCACCCTCTGTCTCAAGCATCCTTCTTCCAATAGCCCTCACGACAAATCCGTCACTATAAGATTCTTCTCCGAATCGAATATTCAGTATTTCTCTCCTCTCTAACGCCCAATGGGACGTTGTCAGCTTGTCCGATACAAACGCAATGTATGAATCTTTCATCGGCAGCTTCTCCTATCATTTCAACAGAGCTTTTCCAATTCTAAAACAAAAAGCTCGCTCGACCCGTCCAAACAGCTGGATCACATCCGGTATAATCCTCAACTCCAACAATCTCAGACACCTTCACCGTCTTTACCGACTTGACCCCGAAAACATGAATCTCAGAACAAGATATCTTTCCCTCAAGAAAATCCACTCACACTACATTCGCTCCTCCAAACGTGAACACCTTGACCACCTAATCCTGTCCTCCAACAATAAATCCAAAACCACTTGGAACATCATCAAGACCCACTCTACTCCTCCTTCGCCACGTTCCGACCTGTGCCTCTCCCTCGACGGTCAAACTATCTCCGATCCAGTTACTCTCTCTGAAAAGTTCCATTCCTTTTCCATCAGCGCCGGAAATACTGCTCCTGCCCTGCCTCCCCCTCTGTCTCTAACTACTCTTACTACTCCCATTCTTCCCACTACCAGTGCAAAGAGACCTTCTATCTTTCTACATCCTACCACTCCCGAAAAAATTATCCGAATTGACCACTCTTTCAGTAGCAAGCACTCCTGTGGAACTGACGAAATCCCCGCCTCACTCCTTTCTAAACGCATTACCTACGTAGCCTGCCACCTCACAATAATATTCAACAACTCTCTCTCTTCCGGTATATTCCCCTCCAAATTGGAAAAGGCCCTCGTTATTCCCATCCATAAAAAGGGTAGTAAATCCACTATTAACAACTATCGTCCAATTTCTCTCTTATCCTCTTTCTCCAAACTGCTCGAGAAAATAATGCTAAACCACCTCTCAAATTTCCTTCGCCAGCATAACCTCCTGTCCCATTGCCAACACAGTTTTCTAAAAAATAAATCCACCATCACTGCCATCTTTGATTTCCTCTCTCCTCTCTACTCATCAATCGACAAAGGCGATCATGCTGTAGGTCTCTTCTATAACCTAAGCAAAGCCTTTGCCACCATCGACCACAAACTTCTTCTTAAACTCTACGGTCTAGGAATACGAGGCTCTGCCCAAGATTGGATTGCCTCTTTCCTCTCGGACCGCACTCAAATCGTCAAGATCCATTCCAATAACTGTAAATTCCCTACTTCTTCTCTATACAGTCCCCGCTCTGTCTGCAGTGGAGTCCCCCAGGGCTCAGTTCTCGGACCCCTCCTCTTCCTAATGTACATAAATGATCTTCCTCCTCTTCTCTACACAGGCACTCTCTCTCTTCACGCCGATGACACCAGCCATCTGATCACTTCACCCCAAAACGCCCTTTCCTCCCTTATCACCACGGCCAACCTTCAAACTTCTCACATGTCTTCTTACTGTTTAAACAATCGCCTTGCCTTTCAATCAGCTAAGACCACCTTTGTCCATTTTCACTCTCGCTCCAACCCACCCTCAATTACTCCCCTCATCAGACTAGACAATAAAATCATTCCTACTACTCCCTCTACCAAGGTCCTAGGCATCACCCTTACTCCTTCTCTCGACGGGGCTCCCCATGTTCAAACTGTCTCTGTCAAGATCCTGTGAAGCTGCTACCTTTTAAGAAGACTCAAACAATTAGTCAACCTTCATACTCTCAAACTCTCCTACTTTGCCCACTTTCACTCCCATCTCTCCTACGGCATCCTTTTCTGGGGCTCATCTCCTCCAGCAAATCGTATCTTTATACTCCAGAAACGAGCGCTACGCACAATAGTGGGTATCTCCCGTCGAACTTCCTGCCGCCAGCACTTCATTGACCAAAATATCCTTACTCATTCAAGCTGCCCGCTCTTTCGTTCGCTCTCATCCAGATCTCTTCCCACTCAACTCCTCAATCCATTCTTACCAAACCAGAAGAAAAAATAATTCCATCCATATCACATCTCAAAATCTGTCTTTCTTCACCAACAGCCCATTCCACCTCTGCTCTATCCTATATAATCACTTGCCCTCACACATCATTCAGTCCTATTCACTCAAGTCTTTTCATACCAACCTCAAAAAATACCTTCTGTCAAATTCCTTTTACAATATAAATGAATATCTGACGTGCATCCATCCTTGATTAGTAACTGTTTCCGTTGATTTTGTTATGAATGCTTTTGTTCAATTTCTCTATGTTCAGATTAAGTTCTAGTTTTTAGTTCTTTACTTTTAGTTCTTTAGCTTCAGTAACCTGACGAATCCTATATTTATGCTCTGTATAAATCACCAGGAGAATTAATAAATAAATAAATAGGTGTAGTATCCAACCCATCGTGGCCTAGACTAACTGCCCGGGTTGGGCTACCATGTTGAGGTTATCAAGGTCAGGTTAGTACCGACTCGGACCTGACCTGATCTAACGTGGCCTGACCCAACTGTCTGGGTTGAGCTATCATGGTTAGGGTTATCAAGGTCAGGTTAGTACCGACTCGGACCTGACCTGATCTAACGCTTCCTAACCCAACTGCCTGGGTTGAGCTATCATTGTTAGGGTTTATCAAGGTCAGATAGGGATTGACTTGGACCTGACATGACCTTGAGTGACCTGATCTATGTGGCCTAACCTAACTGCCTAGGTTGAGCAATCATTGTTAGGTTGTTCAAGTCGGGTGACTACACAGTAGGGTACCCTACATGCAGAACTGGTGTTAATTTTCCAGCTCATCTTTCAAAGCAAGGAAATTATGTAGCGTTTGCCTAGTATAAATTATACCTTGGGCTCAAATCCGTGTAATCGTGACAAATCATAATAATGACACAAAAAATTTGAATTAAAGGAAAATAAAAGTAGTCACTGATGTAAATAATTGCTCATACCTGCAGAGTGCTGCGCTCAATCTCTTTAAAGATAGTGATGTTAGTTCTGGTAACAACGCTGTGGTTTCCCTTGAACCACTCGTAAGTGGCTGGGGGGTCAGAAAATGCCTCGCACGTTAGATTCACAATACCCGTCATGTAGCCGTACGCTTCGATAGGTCCATTTCCCATCTGCCACGTTGGTTTATCTGCAAATACAAACGGAGCATACAGTCATTCAATTTTAATGTTCTTTCAATTACTTTTTTATTTTGTACACAGCTGTACATACACTCTGTACTGTCAATCTCAATTGGCAGCAATGAACTACTCCAGAAGAAGGCAATAAGAAACATTTTAGGCCTAAAAAAGTCGAGAGTGTCAGGACTTATTTTATAGAACTAAACATTATGACACTTTCTTGTATATATATATACACACACATATATATATATATATATATATATATATATATATATATATATATATATATATATATATATATATATATATATATATATTCTATACCAACAAACGCCATGAACAGTGGGGTACTTAAGAACACAAACTCGGCTGACCATTCACACAATACTCGAAGGAAAACAGATGTTCATGTTGTCAGTGGAAGACACAAATATTCCGAGGAGGCCCCAGGCACTGCTAGTATTAAACTGTTCAACAAACTACCAAATTACATCAAAGAGCAGGGCATCATTTCACCATCTCAAATGAGGTTGAAAGATTACCTAATAGCAAACGCTTTTTATAATATCGAGAAATTTTTAGGACTTGAGTAATAATATGTGTGTTAATTAAAATTATAGATGTATTTATAGGCCTTACTACACATGCAGTTCAAAGTAATAGTCTAAATAGGTCTAGGATGTCAACAATTCGAACTAATAATCAAATAGTCTTAATAAAGAATATAATAATAATATAAAGAATTAACAGTACCGTATACTGTTAATTCTTTATATTAATATTATATTCTTTATATTCTTAAATACTCATTATTATTACATTAATATACTATTTTGTAGCAGATAACTTTATAACTATACTATTTAGGAAATAAATGAAGACAGGTTACTTATACTGTGGCTAAACTGCTAGCTGTCACAGCTAGCAAACAGTTGTTGTTCAAACAATGGATTTTGTAATGAATAAATATATCTATCAAACAAATAAGGAGAAGACCAACAAATCACATGGATGAAGCTCTATTTTAATGAAGACTGCAAGGAAGAAAGTAGTTGTGATAAACTATTGAGATTGGTTTCTGCATTGATTAGTTGGTGTCAAAGTTCATTACTTTTAATTCAGAATAATATTAAAACGGGGTGGTAAGATCGCCCTTGTGGTGCCCCGTCCAAACGATCCTACTTTCATCCTTAGCTTTAATAGGGAAACAATGATTTTGTATCAAGTTTTGATGTTATTGAAAAATAAAAAAATAGTTTCTGCATTCACTTTCATAAGTATCATACCGGCACATGCAGCTTAGTGGTTAACGCGCTCGCTTCATGTGATCCGGGAGACGAGGGGTTTTAGGGCCCGGTTCGATCCCCGCCGCCGACCATTTTTAGAAGGGGTTTCCATTGTTTCCCTCTGAAGTCTAGGCTAATGACGGGATGGTTCCCACAATACAGGTCACAACCAATACAGTACAGGTCCTTCACAATATTCTTCCTGTTACCCAAGAAACCTTCATCTCATCATCCCATCATCTCATTAATCATCCATCCGACGCCATTAGATCTACGCTATCATAACAGTGCGTCGTTAAACCCAATATATATTATATATATATATATATATATATATATATATATATATATATATATATATATATATATATATTGACACTTATGATCAAAACATTCTTCCTCACTCGTAACAAGTATAGCACTATCGTAATTCGTATTCAATCTAGTTTGTGACGGACGTGTGTGCATCATCAGGCATTATCTCCCATTGAGCCCTCTCTCCTGGATATTTCTGTTCTGACACACGCATGGGTGATGCCACAGGACTGGAAACGCTAACGATATCTTTCAGAGGTCTTGAAAACCAGGGTACGTGCGAAGCTCACCATAGACTTACATTGGCTCCGAGGACTGAAAGTATAATTGAATGCAATATTGTGAGTTTCTGTAGGGAAATGAGAGTATTTTTATATTCAATCACTAGATTTCACAAAATATTTGTGTAGCTTGAATATGCGTTACTTGGTTCGAACAAATTCTACTGAGACCATTCCAGCATGCACTGACCTAGCTTCCGACCAAACGAGCACATCGTTCAGGTCTAGTGGCGTAGCCAGGATTATATTCAGGAGGGAGAGGAGGGGGAGGGGGTCCCAAAACTCAAAAGTAAAATGGTAGAAATGTAAAAAAATTACTATCCTCATGGAGTATGTATGGGCATTTGTTCCTTACACGTTTTAAGACACTCGAGTATTTTTGCCATGCGAATGGATAGCGCTAGTTCGCGCTAAGCAACTATAATCTTCTATTGATGTGGAGAGATTATTCAAATCGATAGTCTTGTTTGAAAACATGCTCTATGGAGGAATATGGCTCACTCCCAACAACCATCACATACGCATTCCAATCATTAACTTCATAAAATAATATATAATAATGTTTTATTTATCACAAAGTTTATTCTTTGTAGGGCTATTCTAATAATGCAGTTTCAGTCCAGCTTTGGTTAAGTTTCGGATTAAGTTTCAAGTGTTAGCTAATTATTTAGGATAGCATTCTGTCATTATTAATGTTATTCAATTATATTTCACTGTGTCAATTGCTCAGTTGAAGTCAAGTTATTACTAATGATTAGGGATCAATGTTTTCGGTTTGACTAGTATAAAGTTCGGAGCAGTCGTTTGATCATGACTAACGTAGTGCTTTTCGGTCTAAAAGGTTCGGAGCAGGGACACCGACTTTAATCATTTTGACTGACGTAGTTTCATCACCAGATATAAATACCACATGAGACAGTTGCGCGGGCAGTTGTGAGGGTTGCTTGGTAAAGCAATGACTGCAATGTATACTTGATTATGAGAATTATAGTAATTACGATCTATCTATGTTGAAGATTAATCAGATCCTCTGTTACTTTCCCTCGCTTCTCATCCTGACAATCTAACTATTAAGGAAGAAGGAAAAATAGTTAATTCTAAGTAAAAGTTCCCCTGTTGGTTCCGGATACTCACGCTGTATGTTCAGCATGATGTTCTGGTCGACGATGTTGCTGATGAACTGGGAGCTCTGGAACGCCCTGCACTGATAGTCTCCTCGGTCGCTCATCGTCACGTTCTTGACGAACAGTCCGTCGGCCACGATGTTGTACTTGTGGTTCGAGCCGTTCAGCTTGACGCCCTTCACGTGCCAGATGATGGTGGGCAAGGGATCGCCCTCGACCTCGCATCGCACCAGCATGTTCTGGCTCTCGTTGGCATGCTGGATAAGTGCAGTGTCAAGAAACCGAATTGGCTCTGCAAACACAGATAAAATACGGATTAGTTTTTTGTATTCAACATTTATCACTACAACAAAACTGATATTCACAGATGCCCGGAATAGTCGAATAGATATGACACATTATATGATTACATTTACATCGAAGTGCTTGGGGAATAATAAGCAAAATAATAAAAATAACGAATAATTGTAGTTATGCCAAAAGTATAGTTTTGTTATTTGAACGTTTGTAAATAATGACCCTCATAAGCAGAAGCTTGTGTGTGAGAAAGGTGATCGAGTGAACATAAATTATTCAACAGTGGACTCGAATGTGGAAATTTTCCTTCAACAATGATAGAAATTATATCATGTGACACTCTCGATCACTTGAAATGAATATAGTTGTTATAAGAATGAGAATGTGAAAAACCAAATAGTAAAGAGAAATGAAATGAATGATTACTTATTACATATAATAGGCAAAACAAAATACAAATCAATTTATTCAATATTCGATACCAATTGATCAAGTTATTGATATTATTTCATTAAACCAAAAATAAAATATACACTATTTAAAATGAGTCGTGAGAGTTTCAAATATTTCATGATAAATCAGGATGGAATGAACACTCTCCAACCAACAAGAATGTTTTCATCACGTCTAGTGGAGAAGGTAAAGCTCCGTTTTGATTAATTTTTGTACTGAGATTTCGTGATGAAAAGGTGATACCAAATCTTATTGAACCACAACATCACTTACAAAAAACAGTCTAAATTTCGAGATCTTTTATCGAGCAAATATAGTAACTTTTCGAAATCATATTCATAATGTTTGCCGTGATTCAAGCCTTATGTGTACAGATATAGGACACATTAGGCATCGACAATCGGTCATATTGTGCAATGAATAATTGAGAACATTATTAAGGATTTTCGACGTCCAGTTAAATAGGGTGAAGATTGTTGTTACAAATAAACACATCAGAAAATGTGAAACTCATCCTTGTTATCACATTATAGTGCTCTTTTCACCACTCTGTTTCGAATAATCCTGATGATCAGTCTGAGTAGGCAGTCAATTCAAGTTCAGTGCAACTTGGCCAACCTGCTTTATCCATCCTGAGTATAGGATTCAATCACTCTGTGGCACCACGATCGATACCCACCGAGATCATTATTGGATTGGAATCAGCTGTGATACGCCTCCCCAACGACTTGGCCGAAGAGATTCGGCAAGACACTTGAACAATTCTACGACCATGTCAACCTCTGAGGTCTCCCACGAACAACACAACGCTTTAGAACAACTGAGAAACAATCCTGGTATCGTCATCTTCATAATACCACAGTGTTGATCATAAAAAAGGATATGTGGAGAAAATGGAAACATTGCTAACCGACAGTACAGTCTCACCAAGATAGGAAGAAGATTCACATCTAAACTGACTCCACTTCTGAAAGATTCACGATTGACTCAAAGCTTCAAGAGACGAACTGATATCATAAGATTGTGCGACACCGAAGATCTATGACCTTTCTGAATAGCATAAACCTGGCACCCCGTTAACACCGGTATCAAGTCTCCAGCACATTGCATAGCACGAAGCCATTCACTCCAGCAACGAGCCTGTACGGAAGCACTTGCACTGTTGGTCTGACGAGAGAAGAGAAAGTTCGGTCATTGCTTGTGCAATTTAATAGAACACTCGATCTGATGGGCAAAATGTATGCTGAAACATACAAATGAACGCATTACTGAGTTACTGAATTCGGAAAACTGATTAAACAAGTGGGGCTGCCCAAGTCAATAAGTTGAGATGTACATCCGAATGTCAAGAGTGAGACAGTAATTATACCATGGTCAGGCAACTCGGGAGAATGTATGGCAAATATGAATACACATCATCAAAATATCCACAGCTTGAGAGGAATAAATCTACTAGAAATATAACTGAATTGTAAAGGGATGTTGGTTGAGCAGTGTCATATAACCAGGCAAACGTAGAATGTGCGTTGTACGATGAGCGAGATGTCTATAAACTATGATCGAAAACTCACCCACTTGACCATATAAAATATACTTCATTCGATACCAACGAATCATATTTCTGCCAATATTTTAATCTTTTCGATAAATAAAAAACATTTATTATATCATTCTCCTCAAAACGGCTGGTTCGAATTGCATACACATTTTTAATAGTGTGTATCATTTTCGTGTTTACACTTGAGGAAAATTTAGATCGAATTGGAGAGATTTTATTTTTCAATTTTTCCGCCCAACCTAATCTTATGGTGTTTTTTCAACTTTGAGATGATGTTTCTCAAAAATGGTCCCAACGATTCGACCAAAAAAAAACGCTAACGCTCGTTTGATAACGTTGACTGAGCATTGGCTTAGAGATGAGGAGGCAGAGTCGATACAACTTCCTGACTATTGGATGATATCGTATTACGCTAGGCCAACCAGGACAAGTGGATTACATCAGAAAATGATCATTGTGAGATCGGAAGCTGATTTTATTCACCTCAATGTGGAATAACATTTTGAATTTCCAACCATTGAAGTAATGCAGTAAATGAATGAAATAATTGAGTGTCTTTCTCATCCAAATATTTTAAGATGGTTTGAATGAAATGTTAACTAAATTAGTATAAAAGAAAATGAGCTAATTGTAAGTTCAGGTGACTTTAGTGTTGGTTTAAATAATTATTCAGAAGAATATCAAGAATTAGGAAGTACAATAGGTCTATATTTACACGAAGTACTTACGGGCGGTTTTGAGCATACTGTATCTCCGAAACTAATGAACGTAGATACATCTAGTTCGTTGGAATGGAAAGAGGCGCCATACACGACACAGCAAATCAAATTTCAGCAATATCGGACCAAACGTCTGGAAGTTATAGCACTGCGAAAAGCGTACTTTTTTCGTTTTCTTCTCCTTCTCCTCCTCCTCCTCCTCCTCCTCCTCCTCCTCCTCCTCCTCCTCCTCCACCTCTTTCCGTCGTCACATACGAAATGGGCTACAGGCCAAACGAATTGTCCGATTTGTCTGATTTTTTCAGGGAATATGTGGACCCATATGGAGATGTGCCTTTTGTATGATTTGACCGGAAGTTAGTTTTTGAAACCGGAAGTAATGTCATTTTACACTTCTTTTTTAAGTTTTCATTATTCTTTAAAATAATCTTACAACATATTTCAATGAAATTTCAGCGATATACTTGTATAGATATATCAAATCGGTTGTGTGTGTGAGATTTGTCGATTGATAATTTTTAATTGAAAAAGATTGAAATAATAACGTACAGAAATGTAGGATACTGTCGTATCGACGGTTAAATCACGGCCACCAATAACACAACTGAGAGATAATGAATGTCAAATGAAACAGATGATATTTATAAATTATCACATTGTATTCAATTTGGTATCTACAAACTCCAAGCTCATCATAAAACTGAATAAGAAGAGTAGAAGAAACAGCTGCTATAGAAACGGAAGGTAAGTCCAACATGCGAGGCTAATCGAAGTAGATGAATATTATTAATTCGTATGCTAGGCCTATAATTATTGTTTGTCTACGATATAGCAGGGCTAGGCCCATGTGGGCCAGGTTACTTGATTCAGTTATGGTGGCATTAAAACAGCTATATAGTATAGGCCAGGCCTAGGCCAATTACATAATAATATGTTATGGATTGTAGGCGTATGGGCCATATATGTCTAGACTATAGACAACAAACGTCAGTATGTTATCTGAACGTCCATATTGATTGAGAAAACATAATCAACAACATTCAATAAAGACCTACTAGGCCAAGGGGTTAACAACTCCTGAAATCAGGTGTACACTTGCCATGAAATCCCGTGAAATCCCCTTGAAATCCCTGAAATCACTTGAAATCCCTGAGATCACCTGAAATCACCTGAAATCCCTGAAATCACCTGAAAATCCCCTGAAATCCCTGAAATCAACTGAAATCCCTGGAATCACCTGAAATCCCTGGAATCACCTAAAATCCCGGAAATCACCTGAAATCCCGGAAATCACCTGAAATCCCTGAAATCACCTGGAATCACCTGAAATCACTTGAAACCCCTGAAATCATCTGAAATCCCTGAAATCACCTGAAATCTGAAATCCAAATTTCCGAGTTGTAAACCCCTCGTACTAGGCCTACCACGATATAGTGATACCAACAGACTGCATTATAATATGAAGGTTTACCGACTCCCATACAAGGCAGGCATTTGTGGTTCCTTGTGGACAAATCAGAGCCAGAGATCCTATTTGTCAGTCATGATTTAGCAGATTCCCATTTAAACTAGTTGTAGATAAGAGTGGGTACGGTACTGGTGAACTGTTGACTGTACTGTTTGACGGTTCTGTTGAACTTACAAAATCTATCATTACAATGAAAAACAGATGCCACCTCTAATAATAATTATAGGCCTATCTATGACGTAGTTATACCAACATATTTAATTATAATATAAAGTAGGTGTACCGACTCCCATACTGAAAAATGTAGATCGTTCTTCTTCCTCTCCGAAAAGAGATGTTCCACAAAATCTCTGCCTGTTTTAGTAAAACGCATATTTCAAGTACCGGTATTTAAAGAATATTCCAACTTCACGACTATGTTGAATCAATAATGGTATACGATTAGGTAGGAAATCAATTAGAATATTTTATTTATTCGAACGAAAATTTGATAACACAAAAAATATATTCTCAAGCTATTTTGGTCGAGCAAATCATTTTAAAGCAACAAAAATTACTGATATCCCACCAAAAACCCTGACGGGTAAAAACTTGGAGCCAAGGCCAGAAATATTTTAACAACTACAAAAACTTCTTCATATAAAAGGTGTGAAATCAAAACTGTATGCCAAGTGCAACTTATTATTTATCAATACGGCATGGAAAATAACAGGAAACACTTGGCTCATTGCCCCCCATGTCCCCTCATATAACACCAAGCAGAATTGAAGTGAAGTGCATGATGCTATGAAATGGGTAACTTCACGTTCCTGACACAGGGTTTTTGGTGGGATAATTTATACAGTAATTATCGAATTTAGAAAGCTGCGAATCTCGTCAACACATTATTTCATCATTCCTATCTATTTGATGAACGTATAATACGTATTGAATTAGTTTCCTCAAAATGGTTGATACGAATTGCATGCAAATATGTAATAATGTCTCTATCATGTGTGTAATCTCTATCATTCATAATATGTTTACATTCAGTGAAACAATTTTTTTTAGAGATTCAATTTTCCCAATTTTTCCACCCTGCCTATGATCTTATGGGATTTTGAGAAACTTCGAGATAGTTCATCTCGAAGATGGTTGTGATGTGGCCTGGAATCAGGGTCATCTGGTAATTCCACTGTTATCGTTATTATAGCTCATTAGGTATCATTATAGATATTGCATTATGACACTTGTTGTGATAGCATATTGTCAAAGTCTAGTATTGTTTAGATACGTCATCTTATAGTCTAAAAAGGACTTATCTTGTATTGTATAACTTGACGTAATTAGATTAATTTGTACATTGTACGTGTACCATGCAAGGTAATATATCACAGCATTTGGACTGTATATAAGATCCCAATGAGTAAGCAAAGGGGTAGTTGCGTCTGGACTAGAAGTGAGAATACGGGCGGTGTTCGAGCTGAGTTCAAAGACGCCATGGAACGTATATAAGATCCCAATGAGTAAGCAAAGGGGTAGTTGCGTCTGGACTAGAAGTGAGAATACGGGCGGTGTTCGAGCTGAGTTCAAAGACGCCATGGAACGTATATAAGATCCCAATGAGTAAGCAAAGGGGTAGTTGCGTCTGGACTAGAAGTGAGAATACGGGCGGTGTTCGAGCAGAGTTCAAAGACGCCATGGAACGTATATAAGATCCCAATGAGTAAGCAAAGGGGTAGTTGCGTCTGGACTAGAAGTGAGAATACGGGCGGTGTTCGAGCTGAGTTCAAAGACGCCATGGAACGTATATAAGATCCCAATGAGTAAGCAAAGGGGTAGTTGAGTCTGGACTAGAAGTGAGAATACGGGCGGTGTTCGAGCTGAGTTCAAAGACGCCATGGAACGTATATAAGATCCCAATGAGTGAGCAAAGGGGTAGTTGAGTCTGGACTAGAAGTGAGAATACGGGCGGTGTTCGAGCTGAGTTCAAAGACGCCATGGAACGTATATAAGATCCCAATGAGTAAGCAAAGGGGTAGTTGCGTCTAGACTAGAAGTGAGAATACGGGCGGTGTTCGAGCTGAGTCCAAAGACGCCATGGAACGTATATAAGATCCCAATGAGTGAGCAAAGGGGTAGTTGCGTCTGGACTAGAAGTGAGAATACGGGCGGTGTTCGAGCTGAGTTCAAAGACGCCATGGAACGTATATAAGATCCCAATGAGTAAGCAAAGGGGTAGTTGCGTCTGGACTAGAAGTGAGAATACGGGCGGTGTTCGAGCTGAGTCCAAAGACGCCATGGAACGTATATAAGATCCCAATGAGTGAGCGAAGAGGTGGTTGCGTCTAGACTAGAAGTGAGAATACGGGCGGTGTTCGAGCTGAGTTCAAAGACGCCATGGAACGTATATAAGATCCCAATGAGTGAGCAAAGGGGTAGTTGAGTCTGGACTAGAAGTGAGAATACGGGCGGTGTTCGAGCTGAGTTCAAAGACGC
This sequence comes from Brachyptera putata, assembly GCA_907164805.1. Taxonomy (NCBI): domain Eukaryota; kingdom Metazoa; phylum Arthropoda; class Insecta; order Plecoptera; family Taeniopterygidae; genus Brachyptera; species Brachyptera putata. The sequence continues at coordinate 1,955,120 of OU015463.1, forward strand.
CATGGAACGTATATAAGATCCCAATGAGTAAGCAAAGGGGTAGTTGCGTCTGGACTAGAAGTGAGAATACGGGCGGTGTTCGAGCTGAGTTCAAAGACGCCATGGAACGTATTTCATGGTGATGGATATTACTGAGTAGTGATTATTATTGTACTTATTAATATACTAGGCAAACGCAGGATGTGCGTTGTACGATGAGCGAGATGTCTATATAAAGTATAATCGAAAACTCTACAAACCTTGATCATTTGAAATGAACTTCATCCGATGTCAATGAATCTAGAAAGCCGTGACTTCGACAATGCAACATTTTTCAACTAATATTTCTATCTTTCCGATGAATAAAATACATTTATTATATTATTTTCTCCAAAACGGCTGGTCCGAATATCAAACCAAATTTTTATCCATGTATATTATTCTTGTGTTCACATTTGTGGAAAATTTGAATCATATTGGAAAGATTCAATTTTTCAATTTTTTCCGCTCAGCCAAATCTTATGGGGTTTTTAGAAACTTCTAAATGATGTTTCTCAAAAATGGTCCAACCGATTAGACCTCAAAACTATACAGTTCTAAGTTGGATAAGTTGCATATAAAAAAAAAGTTTCATGTCGATCGGTCTAACCCTGCGACCTGTGCAGTGTTTACAAACAAACAAAAAACCAAAAAAAAAAAAAAACGCACAGACAAAGCTCCGTAAGACTTGAGTGAAAATCTTCGCTACGCTCATCTAATTATATTGTATTTAAATAAAGCCAAGGTGCTTGAACTATGTACAATCTTTATATCTATTTTTATTATCCTTTTCTGAATCCCTCTGCCTTAGAGAACTTAATACGATTAGGCTGCGGTCTAATCGATCTATGCTGTACCCACAGGGTACACCAGTTGAACCGATTTGACCCTGAAAATTGGATGAGACTGCGTGTACAGAAAAAGTTTCGTGTTGATCCATCCCAAAGGAACCTTGCGACCTGTGCAGTGCTTACAAACAGACAAACGAAGTCACATACAAAGCTCCATAAGTTTGGGATGCTAGTCTCCGCTATCGCTCATCTATTGAACTTGAGAGAGTAAAGGAACGTTTCGAAGCGTAGCTATTACTCCTGAACGCAGCCCGCAGAGCGTGTATCAGTTGGCAGACAACCCGTAGAACAGCAGTCGCGCCAGCACTGACAGACTCGGCCCGTCCACTACAATCATGTAGCGTACTAGGCAAACGCGACACATGCGTTACAAGATGAGCTAGTTATCCATATGAAGTACAATCGAAATTTCTACACACCTTGATCAATATAAAATATACTTCATTCGGCTACTATCGTATCTAGGGAGCTGTGTATCTATCTCTGCTACATTTTTTCTGCTATTCATTCTCGACAATAATTTTGATGAATATGATACATATAAAAATGATTCCCTCAAAACGGCTGGTCCGAATTGCATACAAATTCGTATTATTCGTATTATTATTCAAATTCGTATTATAATATGTATTATTCATTAGACGAGCTTTAGCGAGGTTCAATTGACATACTGATAAAGGATTGGTGTTCGTTTTCATTTTTTTTTTTTTTAATGTTTTTTTGGCGGTTCTCCACAGATCAAACGGCTACAGCTATCAACTTCAAACATTTTTTCAATATGGTTCCTCATCTAACTTAGGTCTGTATAGTTTTATGGCTTTATCGGGGGGGTAACTATTTTTTTAATGAATTTTAGAAATTTCAAAAATACCCATTAGAATAGAATAACATGGCGAAAAAAAAGAAAATAATTTTATTTTCTAAAAAAATGAAATTTTCCGTTAAGTTGAATTACATTCTGATACACATTTGTAAAAATTTTCAGCTGGGTCAGCCATTTTGAAAATAAAACATAAAATGTGCTCAATTGGTACCACTCGAAGACGTTTTTACCCATTTTTACCCATACTATTACTATTCGCTCGTCTAACAACGCATATATGACGCTTTCCTAGATTATTCACATTCAGTGGAAATTTGAAGTTTTTGGGAGATTTTTTCTTTAAAATTTTCTTGCCCAGCCTAATCTAATGAGGTTTCTAGAAACGTTTGAGATGGTGTTTCTCAATAATGGTTGAACTGATTCGACCCAAAAACTATACCGTTCTAAGCTGGATAATTCTAGATGTATAGAAAAAGTTTTATAAACCTCTACACTCTTCAACCTCTACACACATTGATTCATACAATATTTACTCAATTCGGTTATTATCGAATCTGGGAAGCTGTGAATCTATCTCTACAAAAAATTCTGATCTTATTTCTATTTATTTGATGAATAAAAATACATGTATACATTTTTTTTTCGAAACGGCTGATCTGAATTGAAGACAAATTCACGTTTAGTGAAAATTTAAAGCTATTTGGAGATTTTCTTCAAAAAGTTTCCTGCCCAGCCTAATGTTGTTTGTTTTTTTCAAGTTTGAGATGGCTACTCAGAAATGGTGCAACCGATTTGACCCAAATCCTATATCCAGTTCCAAGTTGGAACCGTCTGCGTGTAGAGGAAAAGGTTCGTGTCGATCGGGCAGACCCTGCGACCTGTGCAGTGGGTACAAACAAACAGAAAACAAACACACAGACAAAGCTCCATAAGAGTGGGATGGAAGTCTTCGCTATCGCTCATCCAATTATAATACATGGAAAATGACACAGAATGTGTGTCCTAAATGGATATCAGCTCTTTAATCAAAACTACCACCAACATAGATCTGATTCGTTGAAATACTTGCTAGATTCAACGAGCAGGAGGTCGAACCAGAATTTATTGCAAATATTTGTTTCATGGATTAATTTTTCAAATTTCAATCTCGAAGTTTGCCAGATTTGTGTGTGAAAAGTTTCGTTATTTCCAATTGGAAATTTCTCCATGACTATAATGGTGAATGTGGCGTTGAAATATGAGCCCAACATGCCCACTTAACTACAACACATCTCCCATAAAAATAATTAATTTCCACTTACTTATCACGACAAGCTTGAAACTGATCTTGACTTCTTTGCCGTCCACCAGTGACGAGCACGTGTAGTCGCCCTTGTCTTTCTTCTCGATGCTCTCGAAGAAGAGGGCGACTCCGTTGACCTTGCCGCTGCGCTCCTCGGTGTGTATCCGGCCCCTGCCGGCCGCCACCTTCTGTCCGGTGGGGCCGGTCCACGCCGTCCCGACGCTCGACGCCGGGCTCAGGCACAGCACGTGGTGCGTCTGGTTCAACGAGCGCACGCACTCCGTGTCTTTCGGCGAGATGCTCAAGCCAGTGCTGTGCCCGCCGACTGGAACAACAACCGACCAGTATGTTATACGTTATGCGTATGTAATGTCACACTTTGCGGATTGCCCTTCCGTGAAACAGTTGGTGGTTCTAGAAAGAACATTGTCTCTCGACGTTTCGGCCATCTACATGGAGTCGTCTCGTTCAGGAACTGGAATATGTACGTGTGGTGTATGTAGTATATGTGTTGAATGTATATGTTGAATGATGGGATTGATAGTGACGCAAAAAGTGAAAACCAGCCTTAGGGTGATAATTTGAGAAATTTATCTTTTGTTTTCTTATACTGAAGAGGAATTGAGGTGTAATTAAGTGAAAATGTCAGGACAATATCATCTCTAAATCGGAGGAGCTATGATTGGTTTTGCTTTGCATGTTTATTTTCATCATTATTATATATTTTAAAATGAAGATGTATATTTTTTGGTATTTAGCTTGTTTTTATTCTTTATTATTTCCATATTACAGGCCCTCTCAGCTGAATTAGGTACTAAAGTGACTAAAAGCTTGTATGGAACGTAATTTAGCAGTTACAAAAAAAAATCTATAATTTCCCCCCATTATTGGCACCCCAAGGCTGGTTTTCACTAATTTGTCACAAATTGATGTTAACTAACGACCCCACCAACAACTAGATGTTGGTGGGGGTGGTATAACCACAGCTGTATTTGTTTCAAGACGGTCTGTGTGCACGTGCACGCGCGTGAATGTGACTCTTGTATCTGTTTTCATTTGTGTTAGTTGTTGATGGAACGTTACTTTCATGGTTTTTTGGGACATCTCAAATGAAACTGTATCCATAGAACTGAGAGAAATATAATGCGCATATTAACACTAAAATGTCTCAATTTCGAAAACCACGATTTAAATCGAATGTGTATGTTTTAAGTTTCAAATATTTGAAGTTGTTTATATTTTTTCTGTTATTTTCTTCCGCCTTCAGCGTTTATTAGGCACCTGTATATCAGAAGGTATTTCATTGTTATTTTTACCTGTTTTTCTTCATTTGTGTACATATTCTACTAATTTAACTGATTCAGCCCGCACACAAGCCTCTGGTCTTACGCGGGCTTCTGTTTATAATATATTTCTATGTTTACTGCTGTATAACATGCCATGAAAATTGCAGAATAAAATGAAATACAATTTATTCATTTATTTATTTAAAGTGAATGAAATTATCAGTTTCAATATACAAGACTAAGACGGAATAAATATTGGAACACCTAAATATTGGAAGCACATTCGCGAGAAGATTAAATGATAGAATCTTGAAAATTATATTCAATAATGTAATTTATTATTAAAAACGTAACGGTGAAGAGTTTGAATGTTCATTGATAGTGGTGCATATCTGACAATCCAGGCAACATGAATTGAATGACAGACTCGGCGCGGTCTGGTTGACACCGCGACCATGACGTCACAGCCACGTGATTCCAGCGCCTTATGGGCTCGCCGTCCGTTCTCACACGTTAACAACGTTTTTACGACAACATCAGTTTCAAAATATTGGATAGAAATATATGGGGTCACACTGTTAGCCCAAGGCTTGCACATCTTTATATATCTTTCTTTACAAGTAACTTTACTCTCACGTTTTTGTGAAAAACTGCAGCTGAGAAAATATCCATAATTGAAAATAACAGCCTATGCTTTTTCTTTCTTTTCACGATTGTAGAGAGTATTGGAAATTGCTGTGTAGAGAGCTAGAAAGATCAGTTAACGAAATTTGCAAAGTAATTGTAAGACGTAGAAATGTGAGCGAAATTAAACTCCGTCAATTTACAGATTCAAAGAATGAAAGATTGTTCGGGTTAACTATACAAAGATTTGTTATTCTCTCATTTCAACTTTTGAGAGAATGAAGTGGGAAAATTAATTGTTGTTTCTTGGGTTGTTCAACTTCACACAGGCACACATATATATATATATATATATATATATATATATATATATATATATATATAAAATATATATATGTGTGTGTAATTTGAACGTCTTAATTAATGTTCCATTATGCAGTTGCAAACGTTTAGTTCATTACTAAAACAACCATTTTACTCTATAAATCATCTCAATCCTCAACAAATTATTAACTGGAAATTACGAATGGTTTTATTATCATCTTCTCAATAAATTCTGCGGTTTGAATGTACGGCCTTAGCGCTATTTCCAGGCATTATCTGTCCCCAGTGCCATCTTTCAAGGGTTGGGATGAGAACGAGAGCCGCGTCACGGTGAAACACTTATCTCGGATCACGTATCTCCTGAACAGAATGTTGAATCAGTACAGAAATAATGTACTATTCATCTTCTACTTGACGAGAAAATGCATGTGAAAGAATGGGACAATTTTAGTTCTATCGTGGCTAGACTTTAAATGATTGTTACTTCAGTTTCACATAAACGTACGCCCGAGCAATAATTGAAATAGCAAATAGCTTTAACAAGCCTATAAACCAAGTTGAATGGTGTTATTAGCTAAAAGCCTGGCACGAGTATAATAAAGTGCCTGAGGAGACGTATCGTTCGCATTAGGCAGCGTTAACGACTCGAAGACTAACATATACGAGACAACGACGAGCTCTATGGTTCAAAACTTGACGGCGTGGATAACAAATATTCCAATTATGAACTCCCATTAATGAAGCGAAACTGCCTAGAACGGAAACACTTGAAAGCAACAAAAGTACCAGAAGCTGTGTTTGTCGTTTAACTAACCGTGGGAAAGGTGACAAGAACTAACTAGATCTTGACAATGACTTGACACATACAAAAGGCTTTCCGAGATTATTCTTATATATTGTGATGAGCAACTGTGCTGTTAAGATAGGCTATAAGGTCTACATCAGGCCTACGTTATGAAGGTATAGATGACAATACAGTAGAAATGAGGATTATAGCAGAAAAAGATAATATTCCAGTTATAGCTTTATAGAACCATTCTACTTGATAGTCCTATTGTGTTCTGCTGTAAACATTGGGCTGGTGAGAGTGGAACCAAGAAAAGTGAGAGTGGATACAGGAGCCAAACCATGCAAGTCATCGACAACTAAGTTACCGCGGTGGAAGTGAATTCAACGTATCTACACGATATGTTATCAATCACACACTGGGTCAGTTCGGTTACAGAAATAGAAATGAAATGTACAAATACGGATATCCTTTGATGATATCAATGTATTTTTCAATACACATACTAGCAAAAATGATCGATATAACATAATTGTACATCAATTATTATTAGGCCTACATTGAAAATTATCCGTAGATTATTTATTTATTCATTATTCACTCATTTTCCTTTTGAGCTCTGGAGACACTACAAAAATACATAAGTGATACATAAGACGCGGATTGATACATAATATAGTAAACCGATACGTGGTTATTGTTTAACCCAACAACAGCTATAGGTTATTTGGGGAACGAGAAATTGCCGAAAGTAAAACTGGCGCGTGTCATGTCTCACATCTTTTACTTTTTTGAGATCTGCGATAATATGATGACGTGAGAATAGAGGTACACAAATATGACGGGATATTAGGGGCCTGTATCAGATATGAATAATTCTAAACCAATACGGTAATTCATTGTTCTAATGATACTTTCAAGGTTTTCAAATAGAATATAAAAATTGGAATACTGGTTAAAATCCCCGTAAAATACGGAATACGTTCAAAGATAATATCAGAAACAATCAATAGCGTCTATAATTGCTTCGATGCATTCACACAATAACAATGTTCTATGAGAAAATGAAGCCAACAAAAAAACTAAACAGAAATAGAAATATAATGTCAGCAATGAATCATATTACCAACAAATACTCGTCTATCGGAATCAAACCGTAACATGTCTAATTTGTGCAAATGTATATGTGGGCGGGGCTTATGGTGTCTACTTCGCTGTAGTTCCTCGTTATGATGTGGGATATCGCCACAGTCTGGGATGATATTATTTGAAGTTTAATAATTATCTAAAAGTACAATAATTCAAGTAATAATAATTAAAAATATAGTACCCTACGCAAAATGACCGGACACTATGAGGATAGGGTATATATACCTAACACACAGTGAAGGATTTAGATTTGTAACGCAATTATTTTGTCGTATTTGCACCCTAATGAGTACCACACACATGATTTTCTTACATTTTGTTACGTAATTGAGTGAAGTGTGTCTAAGCAAGTAGTTTGACAATCTTAAGTAGTATTTTATTACGAAAAGAGAACATGCGTGAATATTGGGCGTTAATTTTAGACTTATAGGACCATAACTTGTCGAGATCTAAAATTCCAAAGTGATACTCTATACATCCCGAGTACCAGTGGCGGTTTTCTAGGGTAGGCAGAGGAGGCAGTGCCTCCTCAGTTTTTTGAGAGGCAGTACCATCTCATTTTTGACAGGAAAATAGCGCTTAGAACCAATTTCAAAATTTTCGTCCACATATATTTTCTCGTGATTTCGTGTCTATTGCCCATCATCATTGATTTTTATCGTTATTTTACACTATTTCATACGATAATTTTCATATTCGCTGCATATTTCTTGTACCGCGTTGTATAGTTCCGAGCTGAGTTTCTCATGTTCGAACTGTACCGTGGAGGCAAGTCTCCTATCAGGCTTGAACCACCCGCGCGCTGGTCGTCTGGGATGGGGAGACGGTCGCTCGGTACATCCTTCTTTCGTGAGAGTTACTAATGTGTATTATACGAACCATGATGTTCTATCTCTCTCACTCTCGAACACGCATGCGCACGATGGCTTGAGAATGGCTACTACGGAGGCTCGCCTCAATGCAATCCCTAATGCTGGACACCGAACCGACACGCGTAATCACACGTTTTACGTTCGGTTCTTTGATGTTGTTATGATGATTATTTTTATTTATTCATCATTATTATTACAAGTATTATTTTTATTACTATAATAATCAATATTATAATTGATATTATATATTTTTCACCCCACAGTTGGAAGAGCGTGCTAATTATTCTTGCATATGTATTATTTGAATATAATAATAAATAATAGTAATAATAACTAATATTATTATTATTATTATTATCATTACTTTTTTTTGTATCATTATTATTATTATTGATTGTTACTAGTTGTTTGGTTTGTACTTCCTATTAATGAGTGTTTCAAATTTTTACTCTGTTTTTATTCGAGTTTTGACCAAAGGAAATTTGTGAGAACTACGAAATTCATTTATATGATGTCACAATGGTCAATTATTAGGCCTACTGTTATTTCACCTTGTCTATTCATTTTGTTGATACAATCAGCAGTCAACTATAACTATAATATTCGTATTAGTTATTCAATCGGAATTCGGATTTATCCCTCATAGATGAATCTAAATTGCAGTGTGCACAAATAAAATCACTCTGTAAATACAGTAGATTACTTTGTCAACTTCAGATAATTAAACACGTAGGCTACTGTGTCCAGTGTATATCATTCTGTTTATAGTGGGGTATCTTCAATTCTTGCTTCGTATCAGTGACTGAAAATATCACACGAATTTCTGAGAATTTATTCCGGCTTAGTGTTAGTTTCTTTATAATTCAGTTCAGTCGTGGACAAGAGTAGTAGCCCTAATTATTGTACAATGCTGTTGTGTCAAATTTCGATGTAGATAAAAATGAAAATCCCCTTACAAGTGACACCTTGACGTGGTGGTGGGGTTTGCTTGGGTCAATTCTAAAAGCTCTGCCGGCGGGAACTTTATGCTCACACTGGGGCCATCCTTTTGACGCAAAATAAAAATTCATTCAACGCGCCTTCAAACCCTAACATTCATTCATGTAATAAGAATGAAAAGAATATAGTCATACGCATCTTATGATTTATTAGAAAGAAACCTGCCTCCCCCCCACTGAAGGGCACGAGCCGCCACTGCCGAGTACAGCCTATCACACAACCATAAGGCGTTCTCAGTCACCATAGGGCAAAATCTTTCCACCAAGGTGATTATTTGTGAACGTATTGTGAATGTTTATCAAGGATTTATCGTATTTTAGAAGGTACTTCTCTGCACGGTGTGAAGCAGTTTCACAATGAAACAACGTTCATCCAGAAAGCCACTACGATTGTTCATGCTTTAGATTGACACTGAAATGGTCACAAAACATGCATTTCGCGCTACATACATAATTTGATTACTTCTCGAGATATTTTATTGTGTATGATATCGACGAGTTCGTAAAACAACTACTTTTGGGTTTAACAAAAAATAGAGAGTTCAATCATACCGGTATGCGCTTAGCATAAAAAACTAGGGAGAGTCACGCCATTTTTTGTTGTGAATCTAGGTAACAGTGAGTATTTTTTTTTGTATCACAAGGGTTACGGATATGATAATGAAATTTAGTTCATCTGATAGAGGAAGGTTTCCTTAACCAATGTAGCAATTGACATCTTCATGCTGACTATCTACTGGTTTTCTTGTATGTAACGGTTGAACGTATTTTTCAATTGTTTTTTTCTCAAGTTTTCGCGGAATTTTCAACTTTTTTCTATTTGAATCTCCAATATACTATGTTAACATTCATACATCAATGAATAACAAACATTTTCCACAAATTTCCGCGGGTGGGTTTCCCTTAAAGAAGAGCAAATGGTTGAACCAATCGAATCGTGAAACAATGAAAATATGCAATGAACAAAACGGGAAGGCTTAAACATAATTGTTTCAAAATCTAGTTGGATATTTAGCGTTTCATTACATTTCATATAAAATGGGCCGATATCATTCATCCTACAATACATATGCTGTGTTTTCCCAATAGGCCTATTCTCCTTTAGGGAATTCATCTCAAAGGATCCTAACATCCACCTCTGTCTCTTTCCAGTTTGAAGGATGATCTCTCCATGTCAACGTCCGTTCTGATTTGTTACTCCTCTTTCTCTTCATCTTTGAAGTTTTCTCCCACATTCCATTTCCACTCTCTCGAATATCTCTTCTTTTCATATCAGTACTAAGTAGGCCTACCACAATTGATTATAACTACATCATAAATAAATTCGCTGATTTCAATTACAAAACCATTGCAACCACATTGTTTCTGAACGAAGTAAACGTGAGCTAACTAGACATGGAAAATTGTTGCTAGCCGATCATGCTGTCGGTATGTATAGTATGCATACCATGCATTCGCAGTGTTCGGAACAGTTGATATTTACGTTTGAGCATAGAGTAAAGAAGTAGTTTTCAATAGGTTTCACGTATATGACGGAACGGGTATCAGATTTATTTCGTCAAGGGTCAAGTTCTTGATTTCATCACTACTCGTTCTTCGAGCGCCAGTGGTACTAGCGAATTGAGAATTTGGCAAGACATCAGAAAGCATTCATTTGGTCGCTGACCGTCGAAGAGCGTAGAACTATGTTAACTTTAGCTCTGAGTGACAACTTACAACTCACGTCATAAGACTTTCCTTTGTTTGAAGTCGGCGTATGATAAAGACTTCTTCACAAAAGTACATGGAGCTGACCTTGCAGACCTTCCTCTATCAATTAATATGAAAGATTGTGTATGTCAACAGTCCACACACAGAAAAAGATATATTATATAGTTGGAAAACTATCACTACGTTGACTCGTTACTCACTAGATTTAACGCACACTTGTTCTGGGCACGTATTCCGACCCAGAACAATAATTTGCTCTCAAATAAAATGAAGAATATGTATAATCCTAGACCATCGACATATCCTTCTCTTCCAGTTTGAACTTGGTTGCACTAGTATTTGTATTAAATTGGAATATCTTCTGACTCAAATTGCATCAACCCTTTATAAAGTGTTCATCCAATTAGAAAATGTAATGAATAATTTATTCCAATCAGCAGTAGGCTTCCATTGGGGTAAGATCATTATCTCATAAACTTTAATGAATTTTATGAGGACATTATCTTCACATATTACATATAGGGCCTATATATATTTTTTCAAATCAAGATGTAACCTACAAGAATATATTTAGCATGTCAGTAGTAAGACAATTCAGTACGTACGGGTTTTTAGCCTATTTAAAATGTTGAATAGGCGGGCCCCTATACATTCAACTGTTGAGTAATTTCCTCAGCAATGACATTTATCTTTGAAGTACTCAGGGAATGATGACTTGACCATTCACAGACGCTAGCAGTAAATATGATTAATAATTGCGGTAAATAACTTTTGGGAAAAATATTAAACGTGTAAAAAATGGGGGAATGTATGCAGGGGCGTCGGATCGTTTTCAAAGTTGGGGGGGGGGGGGGGGCAAGCTCAACAATTGCGACCCGCGGAGGAAGGAAGTATGGGGTGCCACATATTCAATAACATATGGGTATTTTTCTGGAGAGAAGTGAAAAATACTGGAAATACCAAGATGGGGGGAGGGGATCTCAGTTTGGAAAAGAAAATGTTATATAGGCCTAAGAACAGTTGTACAAACGCCAGTGAATGCGAAGCCTGCGACCCGCGGGGGCAAGGGGAGGAAGGACCCCTTCTGGCCCCGCAAGGAATTTTTTTAAATTACCCCTCTTTTAACAAGATTTAACGTGTTTCAGTTAAGATTTAGATGACAAAATTAACTGTTTTGGAGAACTAGAGGTGCCCAACTGATATTTGCCAATCATAGTTATTGTATCTGCATGGTCGTTCTGGCTCATTTTGGCGCCACGGGCAAGGACTCAATTGTGAGCCCCAAAAACTGTATGAACATAGTGAAAGTGAATGCAAGTGAGGGGGAATCAAGCCCCGCAGGGACATTTTCGAAAATGTATCTTTTTAAATACGATTCTACGGGTTTGGAAATTACACGAAATTTCTGGAATTCATGAATTCTTCAGTGTGGTAAGGAAGCTAGTTTTGCTGAATGGCTGATCCAAGAAAATAAAACGCTAAATTAATCTATCATTCGATTACAATGCTGTTCGAATAATAACATTCACTCCACCCAATAATGCATAAGTAAAATAGAATATGATTTATGCAATATTCTTGTCAATAGGATGTCACAAATGTGCGACGATAGCGCCCCTTGAATTTGACGCCTCTGGCAGTCACGCTCTTTGCCCACCCCTAGAAACGAACGACTGTTGGAATTTTGGAAATTTACAGAATTAACAAAAATTGTAATAAATAATTCACATCTGGAAGAAGCAAAGGGTTGTTTGTTGATTTCTGCTCACTCATAAATTACGTACCACAGCTGTCATTTCGAAACTACATCAAATCCTTTCAACACACCTTTTTTAATATAGTTCAACGTGTTTCAGAAGAGATTTAGATTTCTCTTTTTTTCTCTCTCTCTTTCCTTCTCTCTTCCTTCTTTTTTTCGTCTTTTCTATTTCTCGTCTTTTCAAATTTTGTCTTGCAAGACCTTTTTCTTGCCCCCCATGGCCAAAAGTTCGGGAGGGGGGGGGGGGGGGGGGGGTACCAGTGATGAAAATTAAGATACAAACATTTAAGATGGTCACCCCATAATAATTAGGATTTTTATAATATTATTGTTCAGATGAAATCGAATTTCGAGAAAATATTCATACATTTCTAATAACCTTGGAGTTGGAATCTAATAACTTATCACAACAAATGACCCGAAATTTCGAAATGTATCAATCCTTTCTAATTTATGTATTCATTCATATCATTTTATATTCTTATAACTCATGATTTGCCCCGCTTTTATCCAAAAATGTGTTTTCGTAATTCAAAAATGTATGTCTATAACTTATCTTATGGTCATGAAGTCATTTTGCGCGTGTGTTGGTTTTGGAGACCTCGGCGAGAACAAATACCAATTACTCTGCGAGAACAATTGGAAAACATTTTACCAAATTTTGTCGCTTATCGAATTGACAGTGATGAACAACAATGAATCGGTTATGGGGTGGTTATTGATATACGGTTATTGGTTGGGCAGTATACGAATTCGCGAGAAAAAATGAGAATGTGATTAGTTTACTCTTTCCAGTGTCATAATATCTAAACGTCTTTCGTGCCTCGATTGAAATTTAATTGGTATACGTCATTTCCACAAACCCCAGTATTCTCCCACAGATTGAGAATTAGCTTCCTTCATGTGTGAAGTTTTTACTTCGTTATATATTATATAAATAACCTTAATTGGTCCCTAGCTTATCAAAAAGTTTACAGGATAGTAATCAATATAAAATAAAATTGTTAGCAATTATATATATATATATATATATATACTTCGGACTTGTTAGATATTTTTACAGATTACGTTAATTCCAAATTGAACAAAAACAAACATGTCATCGCTCTTTTCATAGATTTTTCTAAGGCGTTCGACACCCTCAATCAAAAGAAGTTAATAGATTCTCTTGAATTTATAGGCATACGAGGGCCACTTCTAAAGTGGTTCATAGATTATCTGGAGGATGGACATTTTACAGTGAGAATTGGAGAAATTTGTAGTTTTAGTGAAAGTTATGTCTCAGGAGTACCTCAGGGTTCAATTCTGGGTCCAATTCTGTACCTTATTTATGTTAATAATATGCTTAAATATAGTAATAAATGCAAAATTCTAATGTATGCGGATGAAACTGTTATAGTATCGTGTCACAATGATCTATCTGTAGCTGAACAATACTTACAATCTGATTTCCAGCAAATAACTAATTGGACTCATGATGACAATCTGATAATCAATGCTAACAAAACTGAATTAATGCATATATGTTCCCCTTACAACAAAGATTCAGACCAGCCCGTAAACATTATATGTCATTCCACCAATTGCTTACATGAGTTAAGCTATGGTGTATCTTGTCTGGAATCTTCTTGCATTGTAATTGACAACGTTTCTACTTATATCTATTTGGGTGTAATAGTCGATCGTTTATTCTGTTGGAAACCACATATTGATGCTCTATGTAACCGTTTACGATCTTGTTCTTTTCAATTATATAACCTTAGTCGTATCTTACCTTATAAGACTCTTAAAACAGTGTACAGTGCCATTGCTGAATCTTTATTATTATATGGCTTACTTGCATGGGGCATTTCATCTTCATGGCATTTAACAAAATTGATTACTATTCAGGATCGCATGATCAAGATTATAACCCGGTGCATTGCTAACAATAATGCTAATTCTGTGAATTGTTTATACCGTTTCTGTAACCTTCTGCCCTTAGTCAAGCTATTCTAATATAGATTTATTTTAAAATACTTCTTCAATCAAAATTTTAAAATATTACCACCACACAATGTGAACACTCGCCTTCAGCTCCAGAATGTCTATATAGTTCCTCAATTCATTAATAAATATGGCAGTAGACAATTGAGTGTCGCAGTCCCCACTATATTCAATTCTATTCCTCCACGTATAAAAAACCTTGACAAATAATCCGCTATAAACCCCTTGTTAAAAAATTTGTTGCCTAACTCTTGAATTCATTGTTTACATCATTGTATTACAACAAGAAAAATTGTTATACTTATAGTTTTTTATTACAACTTCATACATGTGAAATCAGTGCTTTATTTCTTTATTTTCTTCTTTCTCTTTGACTTACCCTTGAGATGAGAAATAGTGAAGTATTAGTTTCAAGTTATGCCAAGGTATTTGTTGTTTGTATTAATCTTTGATCTGTATTCCGTTAGGAGTGAAACAATTAACATATGTTGTCTTACCCCTACAGTCAAGCCAGTATTTTTGGCTTTGTAGGATATCATGATGAATGTTTCGTGTAGCGATGTATTATTTAATGTGTGACCAATAAAATATATATATATATATATATATATATATATATATATATATATATATATATATATATTTTGTTCATTTCATATAATAATTTTTTCAATATTTAATTATCACCTGTGAAAATGCTTAATGCAATTTAAGGGAAACGTTGGTGAGTTTCAAATAAAATATAAATACACACAAGAGGAACCGAAAACATGGATTATTTTTTCATATATATATATAAATATATATATATATATATATATATATATATATATATATATATATATATATATATATATATATATATATATATATATATTCAATTCAAGTAGTTGATCCTACATTCATCTTTTTAAATATTTCATCATACAAAATAGCCAAAATGAGTTATTAGAATCTGATTGGTGTGTATGATACCCACTATCAAAATTTCCAGGAAATAATAATACCCCAATAAATCATATTCGTCAGTCGGCGAAGGCATAACCTTGCCTACCCACCCCAGTCACATCAGACTCATGACCATGATAGAATATGTCACCGGTACAGTCGGTACTTACAAAGTTTCGAAAAACATCATTGTTTAAAAAAAAAACAATGTCAAATTCTCAAATAAATTTGTGCCTGGTCCCAGGGGGGGGGGGGGCAAGTGCACCCCCTTGCCCCTCGCTGCCGACGCCCATGGGATTGTAATTATGTTTTCGCAATGTTTATCTGTTATTAATTCCAATTATTTTCAAGTTTTAGTAATAGAAAAATGGCAGTTATATGGAATATATTGCAAAATAAATTAATTTATTAAATGAAATATGTAGGCCCATGTCCAATTGGTGTTCATACATTTATAATACGTTAGTTTCAATAATTGAGAATATAAGTACTTATTCAAATCAACTGATATCATTGTTTTATATAAACGTGCATTTGTGTAATAAAGCAACGACGATACTAAATTCTGTTACTAGTAGTTGAAGTCAAGCTTGTAGTTGAAGCTTTGTGTCCGCTTGTCAAGAATGTTATGCGAGCTAGACTGCTGGGGCTTGTGGGGTCGGGGTGGGAGGCGGGGGCGATAGCTGTCTGATTATGCAGCGATGTACTGCGTGGCTCGATGAGTACTTGACTGAAAGAATCAGTTGATAATTACCGTCCGTGTTATTGAGGGCTAACAGAACTACGCGCCAATCAAACACAATTTACAGGCGAGGGGTTTACAACTCGAAAATTGGTGTACACCTGATTTCAGATTTCAAGATTTAAGGTGATTTCAGGTGATTTCAGTGATTTCGCGATCCCTGCGCTCCCGTCCATCTCGGCGGGCTTGGTCTCGTGCACCTGGCCTCCAAAATATGCCTGTTCCGAGTTGTATTCGCTCACCACTTCATATCCAGCTTGGAGGACCACCCCTGTCACGTAATGACCAGGCATTTCTTGAGGAGATTTAGAGGCCTCGGGTTAGACTGGCAAGTGTTTTTCTGTCCTCGTGTCAGTGGCCCTGCCGCTCGCCAAACTTCGGATTTCCTCCACACAGTGCTGCGTGCATGGGCGTCTCTTCACCCTCGTCCACAGTCGTACGCGTTATCCGTATGCGGCCTTCGTGGTATACCTTTGACTCTGACCTCACTCATTCCGTCGTCAACTTCTCCCTTCATCCCCTCTTGGCTGTCACTGCAATGCAGGACTATTGGTGACCTTCTCGACGGAAGCGACTGGCGGCTTTTAGAGGGAATAGAAGGTTTTGAAAACCTCTCTCCGCGAGTCAGACAAGCGCTTGCGATCAACTACAACCACATCCAAGCATTTTGTCATCTGCGTTTTCGTGGCGTGAAGGAGGTGCATGGTCCTGAGCCGTGGCCTCCTCCTTGCGAGTACTATCGGGCTCTCGAAGATAAGGTTGTCTCTCTTGAACCTAGGTCGAACAGGCGTGAAATCCTTATAGACATAATGGCATCGGTGCTCGGACTAGATGGCCCGCTAAAAGGCCATTGGTCGGACATCCCCGTTTACTGGGCAGCTTTATTCCGCACTCCCTCACTAGGCCTGGATGCCGAAGTTGCGTGGCGCTTCGCGAAGAACCGTCTAGCCGACCCGATATTTTTCCACCATGCGGGATTGTCCGCCTCGAGCCTGTGTCCATGGTGTCAAGCTGAGGGGACGGCATGGCACATGATTGTGACTTGTTGCCGTGCCACGTCCATGTGGCAGCTTGTGGACATTCTCCTGAGAAGGCTTCTCGGCCAGCAACATAGACTGGTGCTCCGGGTGGTGTATGTCGGGTTCAGGCCCGACAACACGTTCACAGCCCTCCAGACCGACTTGGCCAACTTTCTTCTAGTGTTGGCCAAGAGCACAGTTTATCGCCTGCTGGTCGCCTACTTCAAGGACGACCGCGTCCCCTCGCCCTACGATGTGGTGCTCAGAGCACGCATCAGGTCACGTATAATGAAGGAGTATGCGTGGCATCTAGGGCGAGGGGCCCTTGACTCGTTCAAGGAGAGGTGGTGTGTCGGGCAGGCTCTTTGTTCCTTGCAGAACAATGAGCTTGTCTTTCCCCACTCCCTTCTCACCGGCTAAGACTTATATGTAATTTCCTTTCTTCCTCACAGTTTTTCGTTCAAGTAGGCCTGATTCGTTGTTCTCTGTCGTTTTGATGCTGTCCTGAGACGGGCCATGTTCCTTGTTTGTTCTGAGTGTTTCTTCCATTTTGTTTGTGTGATCATATTTTTGCTTTGTTTCTTCTTGGTCTTCGTATTCCTTTCAGTAAATCTTCACGTTTGTTCGCTTTATGATGATTAGCAACTAGGTAAGTATTAACGTATCGTTTCTGAAAAAAAAAAAAAAAAAAAAAAACACACACACACACACACAAACGCACACACCAAACCACAGATCGTGTCCGAAATCGTCAAAATCACACGCAAGTGATTTGTCGTATGACACAATTTTAAATATTTGTTTGTTGAACAAATAAAGGTAATGTACATGTAATAAGTTCGTCTCATTTATCATCGTTCATATTGTTTCTGTTCCAATGAGGTATTTGAAATTAAGTGACGTAGGGAGCAGCCTGGTGTTGACGGTTCAGCTCGGTATAATCTTTGACATTTCGTAACTTAGCCTATGTATATATTACTCAGATTCTGTTGTTCATGTATTGACACTTAGGTTTGTATCAATGTGCTTGAAACTTTGAGACGTAGCGAGAAAGATTTGTATTCAATTAGTTGAAGTCAAACCTGAAGTAAAATTATTTCAATATGTAGTTTGTTTTGTGTTTTCGAATCTTGTAGCTGTACCGTGTTGTCGTATATTGTTCTGAGCGTATACTGTTATCAATGCTGTTATTGAAAAAAATGACAATCTTCATAATATGTACTATATATAGATTCATATTTTTGCATACACGAACAGTTAAGACCGTCTTATCAGGAGGTTAGTTCTACGTCGGAGAATAATTCGGAGAATACTGCATGATAACGAAGACAGCACACACACTGGAAGTTTGATACAAATATCATCCCGAAATGCGCGACCAAAACCACCAATCGAGTTATATTTACCTTTTTACGTACAATCTGAAGTCAAGCGTCGTCAAGCCGTATTCAGCTAGCTATTAGTTTCAATGGTATACAATGTCTAAAAGAAACGAATACATATAGCTGGCCACATTTATTTCAATTCGTCCAGCAACATTTCTTACCAAAAGCAGGATTGCTAGCTGTAACCGTCTTTGTAACGTTTCAAATTCGTCAGTCTTAATCCAATTTCAAACGAATGGTTTCTCTCTGCCAGAGAGCAAATCTTCGTCAATTCACGATTCAAAATAAAATCATGCCCTTTGTTGTCGTGTATATAAAGTTGAAAACCATTTGAAGATTTTTTTTACAAACATTCGAAAGTGTATATATACCTCTAGCTGAGCCTTTTGGTTACAAGTTTGAAAGTTTTTTGTGGTTTGAGCGGTGTAGGCATTGGGAAGGGAGTGGGAGGGGGGGCAGAGATGAATTTATAAATATAATATCATAAGTCAGTCGTGTTGAAAGTAACCTTCGATACGTTTTTTCCCTTCTACAGCAGTGGGCTGTGTGGTAGAATCTCGTTATGCAAACTATTAGATTGAAAGTTATATTGAAATCTTTGACAGATGGTTCAATTCCATTTCCGATTTCATCACAAAAAATATATATTTCGCCTAATCCAATCAACTCGATTATCTCAACAAAAATATACTTCATCCAAATACGGCACGTCCAGCAACGGGTTGAAAATGATTCGCACCTAGAAGATATGCTGGATTCATTCAATAGCCACTGCATTTTTATGAAAGATGAAAATATATACAAGCGAATATTTAATACACAATCTACAAATTGAAGGACATTCAACGTTTGTGTGAGGATATGTAGTGAATCCACGAAACATAACATATAAATGCCAAAATATCTTCAGTAATACATGTTTCGTAAATGTTTTCGGCTTGTATGAAGATTTGCTAGCAACGCGTCTAGTATTTCCACATTATTTTATATACATACCGACATATTATCTGCTGCCATTAAATCAGAATCGAAGGCTATGAAGATATCATTTCTTTCATACGGTACTATACACTATAGCGTAGGCCTATTCTCATATATTGCCAACATTGTTCATATCGCTACTTTTGTGTTTCATCTTCCAATGCATACTGGTCTTGCCTCCTTCATTGAACTCGTGCTGTTTGATAAAGTACAATTATTATAGGTACTACAACCAATTATTTAGAAAAACATCATTTTTGTATTGAAAATAAAACCAAATGGATGTTTCGTTGTAATAGTTCTCGATTCCAAAAGACGTTTCTTGCTTCTGTTGAGTCAATTTGTATCAATTCTGGGTTTATAGGACTAGCTGTATCCTGTTGTAGTAATAAGCCCCAAGACATCTGTATACTCGAAACACGGCTATGTATACCGTTGGATGCCTTGACATAGAGAGTTGTTTCGAGTTAGTGAAGCTATGTATAGATATAGGGTACGCCAAGTATACAAATTCATTGAGGATTTACTTTGAATTAACCTAAGGATCAAGGAATTTTCATCAGGAGGTGGGGAGGGGGAGGCTGAGTAGATGCAATCGGAAAATCAAGTCAGTTCATGGGCCTTCATACTACGGTATATCCACATGAGTATAAGTCATCAGCAATGTTGCATGTGGCAAAAGCATGTGGATAAAAAAATACTCAATATGTATGATGTCTTCTGTAACATTCTTCGCATTCAGTAACAAAAAAACAACGGATCGAATCACAAAACTCGATATACTTACAAACAACACGGTCTTTACACAATAGACCTATGCTATTCCCGTTGCTATCCCCACGTTTGGGTGAACCTCCTTGGTGACGTACCAACTCGTTGCTTGCGGGTTGCTCAGTGAAGACGGGTCGTGGGCGTTGATGCGAGGACAGAGTTAGCGGGATAAATTAGTACCCTTATATACTCACCCTGGAGCCTTATTCGGTAACTATTTTTCCCGATTCACCGAGTCTGTTTCACCGCGCAGCGAAGTGAGATCGAAATTCGTATCTTGAAACTTTTCTGACGAGTGAGATGGGCATTGCATTTCGTTTCACGGTGCATTGGCAGTGTTGCCACTGCTAGTACTTTAGTACTAGATCTAGTACTTTTTGGAATGATTTAGTGATCTAGTGAGTACTGTTCATTATCTAGTACTATTTCTACATTTCTAATTTTTTCTAGTGATTTTTCGAATAAATTCACTTTTCAGTTGTTAATGGCCAATTTCCGAGTGAATAATAAAAATTAACGAATCCAACCAAATTTATACCCATCTTTTTCCCCCGTACATGGCATTTTAAATTGAAAATTAGCACCTTTTTTACAACACGACTTGCCGCGTTATCGATATGATAGGACAGGCCGAGTGAACTGTCGATATGCAATACTCATAGCTCTACGTGACTACGCGAATTGTTACTGCTCTTGTGCAGCTTCTATCGAACGATTGAAGACATAGACCTAATACTCATTGTCTGTGAGCAATACTAGCAATTCAGTACTATTTTTCAATATCTAGTACTTTTCTTGTTGTCAATTCAGTACTTTGTAAAATCCGGATGTGGCAACACTGTGCATTGGTCGCGCCAGCGTTCGGCGTGGTGAAATCACTGTGCAATGAGGATGCAGTATGCACGCAACGTTTCTCAATGATTTTTTCAGTCTTATTCTTGTTTCTTCCTAAACATATCAATATTTCTATTGAATAACATCATTTCAGTAAATCTAGATTGACTGTTTGCCAATTGCTAATATTTGTTTTATTCTATTATTAGTTATAAACCATGTTATTCAGCTGTATTTGCTGCGAATGCAAGTGGACGAGTATCTTACTTATTGACTTGTCAAGCCTAACCTATCACATTGAATAAATAATATATTCAGTTGATGAAAATTATTAGTAATTGTGAAAATGATAATGTGTTTCTTTACGAAATAATCATAGATTATTTTTTAGTGAATAGGAATGATGAAACAGAATTTTGTATTCAATAAGATTGTTAGACGAGCTTTAGCGAGAATTCTATTTGACAAACTGGAAAAAATTAGTGTTCGTTTTTATGTTTCTTTTTTTTCATGTTTTTTTGTCGGTTCTCCACAGGTCAAACGGCTACAGCTATCAACTTCAACCTTTTTTCAATATGGTTCCTCATCCAACTTAGATCTGTATAGTTTTGTGGCATTATCATGTGGAAACTTTTTTTTTATGAAGTTTAGAAATTTCAAAAATACCCATTAGAATAACACGGCGGAAAAAAAAGAAAATATTTTCATTTCCCCAAAAAATGAAATTTTGCGTGAAGTTGAATTACATTTTGATACACATTTCTGGAGATTTTCAGTTCGATCGGGTCAGCCATTTTGAAGAAAAAACATAAAATGTACTAAATTGGTATAGTCGAAGCAGTTTTTACATATTTTTACCCATACTATTACTATCCGCTCGTCTAACAACGCATACATGTCGTTTTCCTAGTTATGGTACATCTTGGTTGATTTTTTTACCAATAACTGGAATTATTCATTTCAATTTTGATAATTATCAACTCTATTAATTATTAGTTATAAACTTATAGCCGCCCCGGTGGCTATCGCTAGCGGCAGTAACTGAAGTCACCGTTGGGCGTGGGATCGAGTCCCGCATAAGGCATGGTCCTTTCATGTACCATCTCTTCATCGTTTCATTATCATTCGCTCATTCGTACCCCCTTATAACCTAGCTGTTGGTAGGGTCGTTTATAAGCAACTGTGGCGAACCATACGGACCCTGGAGATACATCCAAAGAGTTCCAGGGGCCGTGATGGATGTTGTCCTGTTAGACCTGTTGGACCTTGTGATTGTTGCCGCCCTTGACAACTGTTGTGGATTTAGAGAGGCTGAGATTCATTCTTATTTAGAGATTCAAAGGAAGCAGTTCATTCTTCATTTGTGAGTTCATTCTGTGTGTTCAGTTCATTCTTCATCTGTGTGTAAATAAATACATATATATTTCAATCAATCTTGCGTGCGCGCTAAAGTGGTGACCCCGACGTGATCTCAACACGCAACCTTCTTCGGAGCACAGCACAACTATATCATCCTGTTTGTTTTCGTTGCACACATAATACAACATGCAGAACGAGGACGAAGATGCCGTTATGGACAGCAATCAAACGACATTGGTAAATCGAGTTACCGATCATCCGCCCGCCCCGGTTCTGAGCTGAGAAACCAGCCTTGTGGTTCGCTCAATTGGAGGCTCAATTCGTACTAGCAGGGAAGTAGGGTGAAATTGAGAGCTCTGGCGCATTTTTACCTGGTGCAAGATCACGTCACGGCCGTCACTCTCAAACCTAGTAGATTTTACTCTAACCTCACCACATTTGCCAAATTTCTAGTGGTTCTTAATTTTAGGGATGATCGATTTTGGGGGGTTCCTAATTTTTGGAGGTTCCATAATTTTTGGAGATTATGATTTTTAAGGGTTTTGATTGTTTTATTTTATTGTCTTGCGTAACAATTATTCACGACGCTATTTTTTGATTCCCATTAACCGTTTAAGATGTACTCTAGTAGCGGATTTTTCTCCAACTCAATCCTTCAATTATAAAATAACATACTCGTGTGATTCGAACACGCGATGTTCGCTTCACTAGCCAAGTGGTTTAACCAGTGCACCACAGAGACAAGGTATTCTAATAGTGTTACTCAGCAATATAACCTGAAGTATATGACGTATGAAATGCAAGTCGATACATGTAGTCATGACGTAAGAGCTGCACTTACTTTTTGTTCGCGGTAATTTTTAAACATTCCGTAAGAAATAAATTTAGAATTAATTTCCTATTCTTATCTTCCCACTCATAATCTTTCCCAAGTTTCCCGTATTTTTTTTTTCAATAACTACCATTTAAATTTTCAGTGATCATCATATTTTCTATCGAAATATTTCCATTATAATTTCATTATATTTCATTATAATTTTTTCCACTAGCAAATTTAACCATTCCCATATTATTTCCTGTCTAGAAGTTTTGCAATTCAAGTGTGATGATGTTTTTAAACCTGATCCAATATTTTTAATGTAAAATATATTTCATATAATACCTCTTGTTGGTAATTTTCTCCTATTATTCCCGTGCTATAATTTGTTGATCGTACACAAGAGTTCAATATACCTTTCCATTTCAAACTCGAAACTTTTTTCCTCTATTTATTATTTCTCGATCCAAGTACAATTTTCATATCAGTGATACAAATGTGGCATTCATATATTATTTCCTGAATGTTTATTTCTATTTCCAGTTCGTTCAATTCATCAATTCAAATATCATAAAAATTTCACTGATTAAAAGTATCCATTCATGTTTATTTTCCCAAACTTTTTTTCCTCATCTATTAATTTTCACAATTCCAATGAAATTCCAATTCCAATTCACTCGTACAAATTTAATATGCGTAGGCCTATATCATTTCATATTCCCTTTTTTTAGCTTTCAGTGATGCACACGATTAATCAAACACTAGAATTTAATACACCTTTTCATCTCAAGTTCAAAACATTTTTCCTGATAATTTATTTTTTTCTCAAGCTATTTCTGATTTTCATTTTTCTAATGTAAAATAGCCATTTATATATTAATTTCCTGGACGTTTTTTTTTCATTGTTCCTTCATTCTTTCTAACCAAATACACTTTCAATTTGACTGCTTAAAAGTATCCATACATATATTATTTCCTGAATGTTTATTTCTTTTTCCAGTTCCTTTAATTCATCAATTCGAATATCAATAAAATTTCACTGATAAAAAGTATCCATTCATGTTTATTTTCCAATTTTTTTTCTCATCTATCAATTTTCACAATTCCAATTCGATATACATTTCACTCGTACAAATTTAATATGCGTATATCATTTCATATCCCATTTTTTTAGCTTTCAGTGATGCACACGATCAATCAAACACTAGAATTTAATACATCTTTTCATCTCAAGTTCAAAACATTTTTTCCTGTTAATTTATTTTCCCAAGCTATTTCTAATTTTCATTTTTCTAATGCAAAATAGCCATTCATATATTAATTTCCTAAACGTTTTATTTTTCATTGTTCCTTTATTCTTTCTAACCAAATTCATTTTCAATTTATCCATTCAGATATTACTTCTTGTTCTTAGTTTTTTCCTACTCAATACATTCTTCAATCTCAATTCAATATACATTCCACCAATAAGAAATATTCACTCATATATCATTTCCTTTTTCTTTTTTTTTCAATCTTCAGTGATTTACATAGTTAATCGTTCACTAGAAATTAGTATACCTCATATTTCAAGCTCACGGTTGAATCACCAAACTTGCCAGCGCAGTCGTCCAGCTTGCCGAGAAAACAACCAGAATCCTCGCCGTTGAGATTATGCGGGTGTTTCATGATCTCCAACCCCTCGCTGATTGCCCGAGGCCATCGTGATCAACCAGAGAGGTTTCATCATGGAGTATTCGCTAGGATTGTGGAACTCCATCAGCATTGGATACTAACAAATCTGAATGTTTCGCAATATTTATATTTATGTGTTACTAGCAGAAATACCCGGCGTTGCCCGGGTGCAATTTATAGTGTTTACTTTTTGTAATGAGTTCCATTCACGTGTGACGTTATTATAAGGCAGTGAACAGCATGGAGATACTCTTGCGTGCGGTGTTTTTCACGGGATTTAGCGGATACTTTTTGAGATATGCAATTTTAAATTTTTGGAAAATAGCCATTGCACTAACCTGTCGGGGGTAAAATCGATGCTTGTCTCCGTCCAAAAAGAAATGCAATTGTTACTGGTCATGTAGATTGTGGCTGTCTATAATTTAGGTAATTGTCATTTTTTTTGATGAGCCGTTTTCAAGGGAAAAAGTACCTATAGTGATCGATTTTACACTTCATCATTTTGTCCAACTTCGCTCATCCATCAACGCTCACATATAGCGTTTTCCCAGTGTAAGATTCTTACATACAACGTTTTCCTAGTGCACGATTTTTTGCAAGCTAAGAAACTTACCCGTAAGCCTTTTTACTGAGAAAAGTATCTCGGTCTGCTTTGTGCGCTGACAGGTAGTCTACTGATCCCTACTAGTCGTAGGCTACGTATCAGTTCCAGACCAAAGATTCCAGACGATTCGATAGGCTGTATGCCTTCAAGGCCGATAATCTAGATCAACACGCTCATAGCTCACGCGCCACCGGCCCTTTTCCCCTCCGCGCACCCACACACCTCTCGCGCACTGCGCACGTGCCCCGCGACAACGCTCGCTCGCCGTCCGTCTGGATTTTCAGCTTTATATATATAGATTTGTTAGCATCCAATGCTGATGGAGTTCCACAATCCCACCGAATACTCTATGATGAAACCTCTCTGGTTGATCGACAATATTCACGATGGCCTCGGGCAATCAGCGATGGGTTGGAGATCATGAAACACCCGCATAATCTCAACGGCGAGGATTCTGGTTATGTTTTCTCGGCAAGCTGAACGACTGCGCTGGCAAGTTTGGTGATTCAACCGCGGAGGCCAGCAAGCATCAATCATCCGAGGCCAGATACACCAACAAATAACAACATATCATGTCGATCTACGTCCACACGCTACAATCTTCGATCTATAAAACCCAATTTATAGTAACCTTCTCCTCAATGTAAAATTAATATTTCCAATTCATTTTAATTCATTCACTTGATTTATTTTCTCAATGATTCAATTTTGATTATCGATTTTTATCCATTTTTTTACTCATTAATTATTTGCATTTCTTTCTTTCTTTTTCCTTATTAACTATCATCTTTGAATGTGTATTCTATAACTTTTCATTTTTATCTGACTATGTGATGATGTATGTATAAATGTGTGTAATATATAATAGAATGAATGATTGATTATTTATGAATGAATTTTAATTATTGTGTAATTGTTATAACTGTATGATTGAGTTTTACTTATCGATTGACTTTCCATACATGCTGCATTATAATCATTGAATGTATATATCCTTTGGAATAAAATAAAATAATAATAATAATAATGGTAATATCTATCATCGTTCCTCGTGCTAATAAACCTTTCAAGTCATCCAAGTGTGTCGTTAAACAATAATACAACAGTTCGTCGCGGTCACACATCTCGACTACTGCTCATGGCTTTGGGTACATCTATATCGATACTTTTTTGAAACCATACTCAAAAGTTAAGACATAAGTCACTTTCACCGTGTCTTCATTTTTCATTTTGTAACCATCTGTAAGTTCGTTATCGCTTCATTCATTTCTATGCCAGTGTTATCTGCCCAGTATTCGGTCGCTACGGGAGAGAAATGGGATGATTGCGGGAATGGGAAGTAGTCCATTGCCAACAGAAATACCAACTTTTCATCTTGTATCTATGCATAAGACTTTTCAAAGACCAAGCACTTTTGTATAGACGCAAAGGACATAGAATTATGGCTGGCTAATCTTTGCGAGAATAATATCAAGAACTTTGAACAAAGTACTACGAGGAAATATTTATGCATGTGAAACACAGATATAATATAATATAATTCCAGATATAATTTCAGAATGTGGGCTCACTGTCTGTTAATCTAGAAGTGATAATTTTGATTTATTCTCAAGTTTTAATCGCTTTGAAAAATCCTAGGTCATTTCACTTTTCGTGTTAAAATTATAAACGGGTTCAATATCGCCGTTTCTTGAGAAATGACACCATTTATGGGTCAACTCCGGATTAGCGTGAAATAAAGGGCTGCGTGACAAAAAGTCGTTAGATTCATATTTCATAAGGAGCTAGGCGCACATGCATTATTAATAATTAGCTACTCATTACAAACTCATTATCTTATCATCATTACTCATTATCATTAGGCCTACAACTAGACCATTTTGAAGTTGCAGTAACAAGACACAATTTTATTTCGGAGCTATACTTGCTTTTGTGGGTGGTTTCAGTACACTTGATCGTTTCTTAAACCCGCCATAGGCGATCAATATTTACCCGTCAAGATATTGACTCAACATGTTTACAGCTAATAGATAACCCGTATTTCTGATCTTGCCTTTACACGACGGTAAAATATTGATGTTGACCGCCAACATGTTGACAAGAATTGAACATGCTCTATTATCTCATCAATATTGACAGCTTCGACCAATGATGGCACAGTTACAAGTCACGTGGTATATAATCATTGAATACGTAGTTTCTACCGAGAACTTCCGTTGAGTATACGTAGTTGCAGATTATCAACTGCTCATTTTTTAAATGTGTATCTTAAATGTGTATCGTCGAAAGTCGAATCTTTTTAATAAATTATCCATAAAAGCGCTAGTGTCGGAGGCTAGTTGATACTTGCCATCAACAGATGGCAGGAAGCACGTCAACAAATCTTTTCAGAGCCCATACACGACGTCAAGCTTGTTGAGTCAAGATATTGACGGGTAATGTTGATCGTGTACGGCGTGTTTTAGGTCAGTTGGCCAATCCCCGACGGAGCAAGAGAGGTGGGCGTGTCTCGGCTGAATATGGAGGTTTGATGAAGTGATGAAGGTTTGATGAAGTGATATAGGCTTGATGAAGTGCATGAGGCTACGGAGGGAAGTATTTGTAACGTGACCATACATCTGACCTGGGAACTTAGTTTTTACTAGCTTAAGGAGTAATAACTGAAAATTATTACTAAAATCATGTAATATTAATCTCTATAAAACTAGTTTATGTCGTGTGATCGTCATACATACAATGACTGAGGTTAGTAAAGAACGCGGTAAAGAAATTGAATGAAATGTTATACACTAATAACTCAGCGTTTCGAATGGCCTTCATTACAATTCATCAGCGGAGAAGAGTGAACTCATATAAAAAGGGTGGAGAAGACTTTAAAATATTTGCAAGCCAATTATTAAAATTGCAATACCGTGAAAAACTTTGTGAAAATTACAGTCGATTTTGATTAAGCATGAGATAGTGAAAAGCAAACTTGAAAACAAAGTGAAAGCGAAATTAGTTCATCAGCATTAAAATATTAGAATAATCATATCAGGTCCTACTGTGAGATAATAGGTCGCCAATAAGTTCAATTCACGAAATGAAAATGAAAAGTCAATGTGAGAGAGATATAACAATATCACACGGGTACTCAATAATGCTGTGGGAGTGGGCCAGAATTAACAGAATGGCATAATATAATATTCTTCCATGTCAGGTTTGTCCTTGAAGCAAAGTGTCACTGAGCCCCTGACTCATCAAGGAGGAGTTTATTCTGCGTATCGTTTTGATTCTTCACTTTTTCATAATAATAAACATCTTATTTTTGCAAACTCATCATTATTTTTTCTTCCCATTATTATCGTCATAACTCTATTATTGTTAGAATCAGGACTTTTCAACCGGAACATTGTGTTTCAATTATGACCGTAATAAACAATCGAATTAAAACATGACTCATATGTTAATACACAATTGTACCAGCAACATCAAAGCATTTCGATAATAGGCCTATATTGACAGGTTTCACAATTTTTGGAAAAACTACAGTAATTTTACATAAGTTTCAATATGATGAATTGAAATTACATTACATCACAATTGTAATTACATTACATTTATGTATCATCTGTTTATGTTTATTAATATTTTCATATTAAAGTAGGACATTTCGAATTTTGCTCGAAATGATTAGTTTGAGTCGGGTACGAGCCAACAGCTCAGCAACCAGTTAATAAAGATCCACCTCGTAGGAATTCTTATAGCCATTCTATATTACTGTAGTAGTAGTCGTTAACGACACAGAATATGTTTGAGCCTCATTTATCTTGCCGGTGTTGAGTAAGGTAGGTCTACATCTACACGCGTATGCTCTATGCAAATTGCCTAAAGCGCTGTAATAAGTAATATTATCCTTCTCTGAACACTGCGCTAATCCTCACGATAATATCGCAGCTGCTCGTTTGACAAGAGTCATCTATCGATATCATTAATCAAATAACACCTGATATATCAAACTACCTCCTACCATGTACTATTGGCCCAGTTGAACTGTGGCCGTATGTCTCCTCACAGAATCGCACTCGACAATGTAGGTGTATTGTAGAATATGCTTCAGAGGGAAATGTAGGCCTATGTTAATCTATCTCCAACAATTATAATTGAGGTAATATGAAGGATGAATTGGTTCATATATTAATATCATATGTAGGAACCAGGGATGATCAGTAAGTTATGGGTTAACATTTCTACAAAACTATACATAACGAATAGGCATGTATAATTTCTTCGAAAAAATGTTTGTAAAATGATGTTCAATTTACATTTCACTGCTCTTACACTGAAGTCAATCATTCACAAGTAACATCCGTATCCCATTAGGATGTTGACCATAACTTATCTCAAACTGAATCAAAATGGTTCATTCCTTGTGTACAACTTCAGTGAGTTTAAGCAATAAAGCTTATTAGTGATGTATACGGTCAAAGTCCATGGTTCAACTTGGACCAAAGAGTACAAAGTTTGTTCTACAGAGAAGGTAAAAGTCGACAGATACGCACCAGGCTAGACCAGTGAAATACTTCTATTACTAGAGATACATGGATACATAGCCCCCCACTGACGTATCTTCATTCAGAAATGGATCCGGGTTAATGTCTTCGGATTACAAACTTTCGGGTCATTTCATCTCAACTCATATCTCCAAGTCAATTCATGATTCGCTTTGGGCTCTGTTCTCTCTATAATATCACTTATATCTAGGAATGAAGAGCAATGTATCACTTGTATACTTGGCGTATGTTTTTGTATGTTATGTGATTTAAATGGGGTTCAAATCTCAAATTTTCATCGTTTTCTCTTTTAAAATTCGACAATGTGTTGTGATTCCAGTTGGTGTGACTCAGGTGCCGTTATATAACTGGAGCGGAAATTGAAAGGGAGTATTCTTATGATTGGGCATTTCCGGATTGTGTTCTTTCTACTTCTGGTTCGACGGGGGAATGATGATGGTATTTGCCGGCCCAGTACTCGTGTTGACGTAAACTGTGAGACCAAATGAAATTTTCTCCCTGGACCCCTATTCCTGAGATAAATGAGATGTGAGAAAAATAAGTGAGAAAACTATCTCATATAATAATGACATATTTCATCTCATATTTTATGTGAGATACTCGTTTTCTCACTCATTTTTATTTTTCTCATATCTCATTTATCTCAGGAAACTATCTCGTATAATAATGACAAATTTCATCTCATA
This sequence comes from Brachyptera putata, assembly GCA_907164805.1. NCBI lineage: Eukaryota > Metazoa > Arthropoda > Insecta > Plecoptera > Taeniopterygidae > Brachyptera > Brachyptera putata. Next base: position 1,985,962 of record OU015463.1, read on the forward strand.
TTCTATGTGAGATACTCGTTTTCTCACTCATTTTTATTTTCTCACATCACATTTATCTCAGGAATAGGGGTCCTGCAGTGGGATTCTGTATAATGTTGTCGATCGAGATCGAGTAATTTTCGTCGACAACTAGGTTTTTGGTCCATAACTTCACCTAGCGTGATTCTCTATGGCAACTTGACGATCTCGATCGACAAATCTTCTCGACTCGACAAGACCCTGTCGTTAACTGTTGTCGATGTCGAGAACTCTTACGTTCAGACGGAAATGGCGGCGGTATTTATGTTTTGTAATATTCCAAGCAAAGATGAACCGTCATTCCACCGTTTTTAATCGTTATATAGTATGGTTCAATACCGATTCCATGTTTTGAATACCATATCTACGCCAAAACTCACTCCAAAAGCTCTTTTTAATCCAAGTAATTGTATTCCTCATTTTATCATCAATTTGACAGCTAAAATTTGAGGTTATGTTTTCAATGTTTCGGTACTGGCGTAGTACACAGCCTGTCATGTCGCGCCGGCGCACTGGCGGTTCTTGAAAAAGTCGAATTACATAGGCCTCCTATTGGTCAAAAACGGACATCATATGACGTATATAATGACGTATTTGTCGACCCAAGACTTCTCGACATGAGCTAACGATCGAGATCGTGTGCTCGTAGAGAATATACTGTTAACCTTGAGTGCGTTGCCGATCGTTCGCAGTCTCGATCAGGATCGCTATCGACCGAATTTCAATGAAGATAGAGAATCCCACTGCTGGACGGCACTGAATACGTTGTTTCTTGTTCTCATTTCTTGTGCTTTCATCATATGCCTATGTGCGTTAGAGACGGGGGTGAAAGAAGATTCAACAAGATACTAACATTGCGATAAACGAATGTGTACATCAATTATAGAATTGATACACACCATACTTATTTCATGGAATTTCAGTGATATTATCATATTTTATGACTGTTTGATTCTTCGTCGAACATTGAACGAATTTCAAGATGTATTCAGATTTCATAATAAAACGTTCGAATTTGAAACTTCAGTCATGATAGTTTCACGAATCATACTTGAAATTCGGGCCAGTGCCCAATCACTAAAAAATTACTGTATTATGTTATTTGGACTATTATTACAGTAGGCTACAACTTGAATGAAAATTACTTGATAATCGTGAATGTTCAATCATTTGTGATAATTGTTATTGATATTCATTCAAATCTAAAGAACGTATACGAGGATGAGCCTCTAAACCTATTGCAGGACGAATCAAACAAAATGTCCGCCAGGAGGCACTTGAACTTTATTCCAGGCTGTGCTTCTGATAAGTCAAACAAATAGTGTTCAGTCAACACATAGTAGAATCCTGTAGAATCCCTCAACACAAACCAGAGAATCAAAGGTGCGCAACATTTTTCGACCTCTCCAAAAAATGTTACCCAGCAAACTTGCCGTGTTACCGTGATCCTATACTTGTATTACACAGTTTGTGATCACTGATTTTTTCATCAACTTTCAAAAAAACAACACTCTAATTGAATCTGGTACTAGTTTTAAGGAATGTTAGACCATTCGATGACAATCCTGTCTAGAGGGTGCGAAGAAGGTGGTTTGCGAAGAGAGAACTGTACGTTTCTCACGTTGTTTCGTCTCGGCCCTCCGATTCGCGCGTCCTCTGTGCATTAATGTGAATACAAACGACTCACTTATGTAAATGCATCGACCAAAGTTTCACGACGCGAACTTTCTCAGAACAAGTTCACCGTGCGGCAACTTGTGCTTTCATCTAATATAGTTATCGATATAAGTATATATAAATATATATATATATATATATAAATGTTGAAATTTTCTTTAGGGTTGTTAATCCGCATGATGTCACTTGTAATAATGAGAATAGTACTCACTATAACAAACTCGACGTTTCGGTAGAATAGCATCTACCTTCTTCAGGACGGCGACACGTCTGTTTGCTTTGAGGAGCTAGCAGCGAGTTCATATATATTCATATATATATATATATATATATATATATACACATATATATATATATATATATATATATATATATATATATATATATATACTAGCTGACTCGGCGAACGTTGTTCTGCCATCGAAGTGATTTGTAGTGAATGTTGGCTGTTATTGTGAAATAGGGTGCCGGAAGGCGGATAAGGCGCTATCTAGCGAGTACCACCAGAAATGTTGTCGATCGCAGCAGACCTTGAGTACGCCGTCAATGTCATTGAACAACGCTATTACTGGTGTTGTCCTTGAGGTGCCAATTTCTGAATATTGCTCATAGTGGAAAGTTTGGCGGAGGATCTCGTATACTTTAGGACCTTCTACCACCCTTAACGAATGTGCGTGAGGAATTTCACGGCACTCGGTCGAGCCGTTCCGGAGGAGTTCATCCTCTAACATGTGACACGAGCTTTTTATATATAATATATCTATATCTCTCTCTCTATAAATATATATATATATATATATATATATAAATATATATATATATTTACATATATATATATACATATATATATATATATATATATATATATATATATATATATATATGGTTTCACGTAGGCTTGAACGACTCATATTATGAGAAAATGATTATATTTAGAGGTATTTCAGTCGTTTTATATGTATTTATTATTCTATTAGAAGCTCAATATTTCGGCTGAACTATGCCAGCCTTTGTCAAGAGCAAAAATTTTTGCTCTTGACAAAGGCTGGCATAGTTCAGCCGAAATATTGAGCTTCTAATAAAATAATAAATACATATAAAACGACTAAAATACCTCTAAATATAATCATTTTCTCATATATATATATATATATATATATATATGAATATATATATATATACACATATATTGGAAGTTCAAAGTTGGGAAGTTTTGTTGGTGGCTGATCCAGAAAAAATGAACGCTCAATTAATCTGTCATTAGATTACAATGCTGTTTGAATAATAACATTTGCTCCATCCAATAATGCACAGGTAAAATAGAATATGACTCATGGAACATTATTACTAGCGAAACGCCTTATATGCGTTGTGAGATGAGCTTAGAAGTATGGAAATGTAGAATTAAGAACATTTGATCGACTCAATGTACATATATAGGTCATTGAGGTTTGAAAAGGTTTAAAAACCGCGTCTGTCTGTTGATATATGGCCCTTGGTTTCCCAACAATGGTAACACTGCCTTCTTGATATCCATTACAGATTTTGATCGCTTCACTTCATTGGTTACACTTGTTGCTCACATTTGATAGTTCCTTGATTGCTTTCATAATTGCTTCTATTGATGTGTAAAAAAGTACTTTGAAAATGCTTTTTCTTCGTTATTTCACACCCCATTGTTCCATTAATCGCGTAGAATATGTATAATAGTTATTTCCACATTCATTATGAATTTGAGAGCTTTTGGAAAACTTTAGTTTTCCGAGTATTTCTCCCATAGCCTATTCTTCGGGGGAATTTCCGACCTTTCCAATTTTTTCCGGGAAAACCGTTTGACCGATTCTTCTGAAAAACCATCCCAACCTATTCTGGTATAACACCAATTTGGAAAAGAAGTTTCGAGTTGAATGAAATTTTCTCCTGACCTGTATGCCGCGTACAAAATTACACACATAAAACACATATTACACACACACACACTTATATATATATATATATATATATATATATATATATATATATATATATATATATATATATATTTATATATATATATATATTTATATATATATATATATATATATATATATATATGTATATATATATATATATATATATATATATATATATATATATATATATATATATATATATATATCTGGAAAGCGAATATCGACGAGAAAGTTGGAACATGAAATGAACGTGAGATGGGGCGTGAAGACATCGTGAAGACGTCTCTTCAAGACAGTGAAGACACTGGCACAACATCACAAGGACACTGGACATACGTTTGACTCCTCCAGGACGAAATTACTAGCTATAGAAGAGAAGGTAATTTCTCGATTAGTCCGCGAATCTATAGAAATTGAAAAACGACCCGAGAACCCTAATAAGAGGGACGACGGAAGGTGTCTGCCTTCCGCCAGAAAACCAGTTCTTCAAAGGAAGAAAATCCTGGCAAAAGAACCAACAGAAGAGATGATCCAGAGAGCCAGATCACTGCCTGCATGGAGGGATGGAAGAAGGAAGAGGGGAATTTTATATTAGGTAGAAAGGAGACCCTTAGAACTTAGAAGTCATAGTACTACAGATCACAGTTGATTTTTTATTTCTATTTTATTATATTCATCACTATTTCAAGTTTCCTCAATTTTTTGTATTTTTTGTATTTTTGTGTTTTTTTCTCATCACCCTTTGTATATTTATTTTGTATTCTACTTCGATCTTGGTATTTTGAGTTTCATCATAATGACTCCATGTATTAGTCTGATATTTCAAGAAGGCCGAGGATAAAAGGAGGCTCTGACCGAACTAAGTGGGAAGGCCGTGAGTTAATTGTTGTTAGAATTAGATTCATATTTTACATTTTATTTGAAAAAATGTTTATTAATATTGATTGATTAGTTCTGATCAATTTTGACCCTGAAGAAGCCAGGACAAATCCTGGCGAAACGTTGGTCTTTTTAAATAATAACATCCATGAAATAAACCCGAAAGATGTCTTTATTTTCAAATATGCATCATGGAAAAGAGAGTTTCAAATCACATATATATATATATATATATATATATATATATATATATATATATATATATATTTGAGTACATGGCTTTCTGTTGAAACGTACAGCACGTGATGTTGATAGGACGGGTATTATCATCACTGGAAAATACCTCCCCGTCGGGGATATATATATATATATATATATATATATATATATATATATATATATATATATATATATATATATATATATATATATATATATATATATATATATATATATATATATATATACATATATATAATATCTAAACATATACATATACATATATATATATATATATATATATATATATATTTTTATATATATATATGTTATGTCGGATGTTTTCGCGGACTGGATGAAATGTTGTGTACTTTTCTCGGGTTGACCGCGTTTGCTCTTTTGGAATACAATTGCGGTCCCAAAAGGGACCTTGTCTGTGTTTCCAACGTTTCGGCTGGATCTGACCAGCCATCATCAGGTGATTCTTCTTGGCTTCCTTCTTTGCTTCTTGACGGACGCGGATCGAATGACTCGATTCCTGCTATGCCATCTTATATACCCTCGGTGAATTGGGTACTGTGTCTCGCGAGCCGTTATATAAATATATATATATATATATATATATATATATATATATATATATATATATATATATATATATATATATAATATATATTATATATATATATATATATATATATATATATATATATATATATATATTTATATATATATATATATTTATATATATATATATATATATATGAATATTTTGAGATTGGTAGGATATTCTTATCATCACTAATTATGTTCATGATGTATGTATTGACATTCCTCGATATAGTATTGAATCCATCACGTAAATTGATGTGCAAACTCACGTTCCGCCACTGCTGTCTCAAGACAGTGTCTGTACTGAATGAGGCTGTGTGAACAGAGCGCAAGTTGGGATAAGAAAAATGGCTATTCCTGAACTTCTCCAGTTGTCAGCATTTTTTCAATAGGCTCATTTCGTATGGTGTTATAAAAGTTGAAAAGTTATATCTATTACCCAAGGTTTATCTGGTGACATATAGTATTGGCTTCTTTTATTATAGAAAATGAAAACAAATGAGTATAAATACGCTGAGGCTCAACTGCTGGAATGTAAGCCTACACTTGCAGTCATAACACATGGAATAGTTCAATGCTGAATCAACATTCCAATTAAATAAAATCTACGCACATTTAACTGCTTATTCTATCCTAGACTATGCGTGTATGTGGATGCACATTGTCTTCCAGTTCTAGTCAGTATGACATTTTCCGGATGCAATTGAATGGTTTGATCGACCTCTTGATGCGACCGCCGTCGTACATCTACCATCGAAACCTGTTAACCCAACCTAATAACACACTAAGCAATTATTCACATTATCAAAAACAGAGATAGGTTCGACTTTTCATGCCGTTATAACAAAGGTACTGACTACTGGGAATTGTTAATCGAGAACTGAAACTCTCCATCAAATTATGCAATAGAACAAAGTACGGAATATGTTTGTATTTACTGCCCTGCCTGTATTATTACTTCACTTGTGTGCAATAGTTTGCAGAAAGATTAATATGAACATATATTTCTTATTAAACCTGTCAAAACAAGAAACTCAACGCGAAAATAAGTATAAGCTCAAACGTATAGTCAGAACTCTTGGGTTCAATGATTCAAATAGTTTGTATTCATAATGTGACAAATTATGTTATTACATTTGTATATAACGTCCTATATAATTCTACTTTTTCGCTGCACTGTGTGCGTTTTGATATATTGATGCCTAATTTATCTTACGGATTTCAGAAATCGTTATAAAAATGTGTTGTGTCGTAGGGCCAGTGACGTGAGTGCAGCGTGTTTTATAAGAGACAGTGATACAAGGATCTATAATCGAAGAGTAATAATTGACTATAATTGATTCAACTGAACGAATTGAAGGGATATTATAACCTCCAGATGATATACAAATGTGCTTTACCGACAGCTTGAGAGAATATCATTCTGAACAAAATCAGGAGAAGCTCGCATCAGTTGGATGAAAATAATTATGTTTAGTGAGTTATGTGAAATCTGGGATTATAGCTACCTAGATGGGTACGCAACTTTGACGTCTCCCATGCTATCCGGATGGAGAACAGCTGACGACCGTCAGGAGGCGGCTAGAAGCGTACTAATGGACGCGGCTAGAAGCGTACTGATGGACACGGCTAGAAGCGTACTAACGGACGCGACTAGAAGCGTACTAATGGACGCGGCTAGAAGCGTACTGATGGACGCGGCTAGAAGCGTACTGATGGACACGGCTAGAAGCGTACTGATGGACGCGGCTAGAAGCGTACTAATGGACGCGACTAGGAGCGTACTAATGGACGCGGCTAGAAGCCTACTAATGGACGCGGCTAGAAGCGTACTGATGGACGTGGCTAGAAGCGTACTAATGGACGCGGCTAGAAGCGTACTGATGGACGTGGCTAGAAGCGTACTGATGGACGTGTCTAGAAGCGTACTGATGGACGCGGCTAGAAGCGTACTGATGGACGTGGCTAGAAGCGTACTAATGGACGCGGCTAGAAGCGTACTGATGGACGTGGCTAGAAGCGTACTGATGGACGTGTCTAGAAGCGTACTGATGGACGTGGCTAGAAGCGTACTAATGGACGCGGCTAGAAGCGTACTGATGGACGTGGCTAGAAGCGTACTAATGGACGCGGCTAGAAGCGTACTGATGGACGTGGCTAGAAGCGTACTGATGGACGTGTCTAGAAGCGTACTGATGGACGTGGCTAGAAGCGTACTAATGGACGCGGCTAGAAGCGTACTAATGGACGCGGCTAGAAGCGTACTGATGGACGCGGCTAGAAGCGTACTAATGAACTCGGCTGGAAGCGTACTAATGGACGCGGCCAGAAGCCTACTAATGGACACGGTCAGAAGCGTACTAATGGACGCGGCTAGAAGCCTACTGATGGACGCGGCTAGAAGCGTACTAATGGACGCGGCTAGAAGCGTACTAATGGACGCGGCTAGGAGCGTACTAATGGACGCGGCTAGAAGCGTACTGATGGACGCGGCTAGAAGCGTACTAATGGACGCGGCTAGAAGCGTACTAATGGACGCGGCTAGGAGCGTACTAATGGACGTGGCTAGAAGCGTACTGATGGACGCGGCTGGGAGCGTACTAATGGACGCGGCTAGAAGCGTACTAATGGACGCGGCTAGAAGCGTACTAATGGACGCGGCTAGAAGCGTACTGATGGACGCGGCTAGATGCGTACTAATGGACGCGGCTAGAAGCGTACTGATGGACGCGGCTAGAAGCGTACTAATGGACGCGGCTAGAAGCGTACTAATGGACGCGGCTGGGAGCGTACTGATGGACGCGGCTAGAAGCGTACTGATGGACGCGGCTGGAAGCGTGCTAATGGACGCGGCTAGAAGCGTACTGATGGACGCGGCTGGAAGCGTACTTATGGACGCGGCTGGGAGCGTACTAATGGATGCGGCTAGAAGCGTACTAATGGACACGGTCAGAAGCGTACTGATGGACGCGGCTAGAAGCCTACTAATGGACGCGGCTAGGAGCGTACTAATGGACGCGGCTAGAAGCGTACTAATGGACGCGGCTAGAAGCGTACTAATGGACGCGGCTGGAAGCGTACTAATGGACGCGGCTAGGAGCGTACTGATGGACACGGCTAGAAGCGTACTAACGGACGCGGCTAGAAGCGTACTGATGGACGCGGCTAGAAGCGTACTAATGGACGCGGCTAGAAGCGTACTAATGAACTCGGCTGGAAGCGTGCTAATGGACGCGGCTGGAAGCGTACTAATGGACGCGGCTAGAACCGTACTGATGGACGCGGCTAGAAGCGTACTAATGAACTCGGCTGGAAGCGTACTAATGGACGCGGCTAGGAGCGTACTAATGGACGTGGCTAGAAGCGTACTGATGGACGCGGCTGGAAGCGTACTAATGGACGCGGCTAGAAGCGTACTAATGGACGCGGCTAGGAGCGTACTAATGGACGTGGCTAGAAGCGTACTGATGGGCGCGGCTAGAAGCGTACTAATGGACGCGGCTAGAAGCGTACTAATGGACGCGGCTAGGAGCGTACTAATGGACGCGGCTAGAAGCGTACTGATGGACGCGGCTAGAAGCGTACTAATGGACGCGGCTAGAAGCGTACTGATGGACGCGGCTAGAAGCGTACTAATGGACGCGGCTAGAAGCGTACTGATGGACGCGGCTAGAAGCGTGCTAATGGACGCAGCTGGAAGTGTACTAATGGACGCGGCTGGAAGCGTACTAATGGACGCGGCTAGAAGCGTACTAATGGACACGGTCAGAAGCGTACTGATGGACGCGGCTAGAAGCCTACTAATGGACGCGGCTAGGAGCGTACTAATGGACGCGGCTAGAAGCGTACTAATGGACGCGGCTAGAAGCGTACTAATGAACGCGGCTGGAAGCGTACTAATGGACGCGGCTAGGAGCGTACTGATGGACACGGCTAGAAGCGTACTAACGGACGCGGCCAGAAGCGTACTAATGGACGCGGCTAGAAGCCTACTAATGGACGCGGCTAGAAGCGTACTAATGAACTCGGCTGGAAGCGTGCTAATGGACGCGGCTGGAAGCGTACTAATGGACGCGGCTAGAAGCGTACTAATGGACGCGGCTAGAAGCCTACTAATGGACGCGGCTAGAAGCCTACTAATGGACGCGGCTGGAAGCGTACTGATGGACGCGGCTAGGAGCGTACTAATGGACGTGGCTAGAAGCGTACTGATGGACGCGGCTGGAAGCGTACTAATGGACGCGGCTAGAAGCGTACTGATGGGCGCGGCTAGAAGCGTACTAATGGACGCGACTAGGAGCGTACTAATGGACGCGGCTAGGAGCGTACTAATGGACGCGGCTAGAAGCGTACTGATGGACGCGGCTAGGAGCGTACTAATGGACGCGGCTAGAAGCGTACTAATGGACGCGGCTAGGAGCGTACTAATGGACGCGGCTAGGAGCGTACTGATGGACGCGGCTAGAAGCGTACTGATGGACGCGGCTAGGAGCGTACTAATGGACGCGGCTAGAAGCGTACTAATGGACGCGGCTGGAAGCGTACTGATGGACGCGGCTAGGAGCGTACTAATGGACGCGGCTGGAAGCGTACTAATGGACGCGGCTAGGAGCGTACTAATGGACGCGGCTAGGAGCGTACTAATGGACGCGGCTAGGAGCGTACTGATGGACACGGCTAGAAGCGTACTGATGGGCGCGGCTAGAAGCGTACTAATGGACGCGACTAGAAGCCTACTAATGGACGTGGCTAGAAGCGTACTGATGGACGCGGCTGGAAGCGTACTAATGAACTCGGCTGGAAGCGTACCAATGGACACGGCTAGAAGCGTACTGATGGACGCGGCTAGAAGCGTACTAATGGATGCGGCTAGAAGCCTACTAATGGACGCGGCTAGAAGCGTACTAATGGACGCGGCTGGAAGCGTACTAATGGACGCGGCTAGAAGCGTACTAATGGACGCGGCTAGAAGCGTACTGATGGACGCGGCTAGAAGCGTAATAATGGACGCGGCTAGGAGCGTACTAATGGACGCGGCTAGAAGCGTACTAATGGACGCGGCTAGGAGCGTACTGATGGACGCGGCTAGAAGCGTACTAATGGACGCGGCTAGAAGCCTACTAATGGACGCGGCTAGAAGCCTACTAATGGACGCGGCTGGAAGCGTACTGATGGACGCGGCTAGGAGCGTACTAATGGACGTGGCTAGAAGCGTACTGATGGACGCGGCTGGAAGCGTACTAATGAACTCGGCTGGAAGCGTACCAATGGACACGGCTAGAAGCGTACTGATGGACGCGGCTAGAAGCGTACTAATGGACGCGGCTAGAAGCCTACTAATGGACGCGGCTAGAAGCGTACTAATGGACGCGGCTAGAAGCGTACTGATGGACGTGTCTAGAAGCGTACTGATGGACGTGGCTAGAAGCGTACCAATGGACGCGGCTAGAAGCGTACTAATGGACGCGGCTAGAAGCGTACTAATGGACGCGGCTAGAAGCGTACTAATGGACGCGGCTAGAAGCGTACTGATGGACGCGGCTAGAAGCGTACTAATGGACGCGGCTAGGAGCGTACTGATGGACGCGGCTAGAAGCGTACTGATGGACGCGGCTAGAAGCGTACTAATGGACGCGGCTAGAAGCGTACTAATGGACGCGGCTAGAAGCGTACTGATGGACGCGGCTAGAAGCGTACTGATGGACGCGGCTAGAAGCGTACTAATGGACGCGGCTAGAAGCGTACTGATGGACGCGGCTAGAAGCGTACTGATGGACGCGGCTAGAAGCGTACTGATGGACACGGCTAGGAGCGTACTAATGGACGCGGCTAGAAGCGTACTGATGGACGTGGCTAGAAGCGTACTGATGGACGCGGCTAGAAGCGTACTGATGGACACGGCTAGGAGCGTACTGATGGACGCGGCTAGAAGCGTACTGATGGACGCGGCTAGATGCGTACTAATGGACGCGGCTAGAAGCGTACTGATGGACGTGGCTAGAAGCGTACTAATGGACTGCAAGGTGGACTTCAAACTGAGCCATCATTTGCAGGGTGTTGCATGATGGGTCAAGTTCAAATCATATTGTCATTCGAATCACTGTTACCTACCAGTTTTTTTCTATCAGACTTGCTCTAGCGAGGATTCAATTTGACATACTGAAAAAAATTGGTTTTCGTTTTTAAGTTTTTCTTTTTTTCTTCTTTTTTTTTTTGTCGGTTTTCCACAGGTCAAACGACAACAGTCATCAACTCCAAACTTTTTTCCAATATGGTTTTTCATCTAACTTAGATCTGTATAGTTTTGTGGCAATATCGGGTGGTTAATTTTGTTTTCATGAATTTTAGAAATTTTAAAAGTACCCATTAGAATAACACAGCAGGAAACAAAAGAATATATTCTTATTCTCCAGAATAATGAAATTCTGCGTGAAGTTGAATTACATTCTGATACACGTTTCTGGAAACTTTCAACTTGATCGGGTCATCCATTTTGAAGAAAAAACATATAATGTGCTAAATTGGTACTACTCGAAGCAGTTTTCACCCATTTTTACCCATACTATTACTATTCGCTCGTCCAACAACTCATATGGGGTTTCGTAGTATGGGGTTTCCTTTTGGCTCTGGATGGTCGATTAATGAGATGATGGGATGATGAGATGAAGGTTCTTGAGTGATGGGAAGGAAGCGGTCGTGGCCTATATTGAGGAACCATCTCGGCATCAGCCTAGACTACAGACGGAAATCACAAAAATGGACGGTGGCTGGGATTGAACCGGGGTCGTTCTTCTCGTCTCTCGGATCACATGAAGCGAGTGCACTAACCACACATGTTTCATTTGATCAGTTTATCATGTTTTTCGTTTTTTTTAATTCATTTGAGAGATGCTCTAGAAAGAAGAAGTAGAAACACGGTGTAGTCCTAGCCCTGCACGTGCGATGCTCGATAAACTAGGAAAACGCCATACATGCGTTGCTACTTGTTAGACGAGCGAATAGTAATAGTATGGGTAAGAATGGGTAAAAACTGCTCCGAGTGGTACCAATTCAGCACATTTTATGTGTTTTCTTTAAAATGGCTGACCCGATCAAGCTGAAAATTTCCAGTTTTGTGTATCAAAATGTAATTCAACTTCACAAAGAATTTCTTTTTTTTTGAAGAATAAAAACATTTTCTTTTTTTTTCCGCTGCGTTATTCTAATGGGTATTTTTAAAATTTCTAGAATTCATAAAAAAAAGGTTAGCACCCGATAATGCCACAAAACTATACAGATCTAAGTTAGATGAGAACCATATTGAAAAAACGTTTGAAGTTGATAGCTGAAGCCGTTTGACCCGTGGGGAACAGACAAAAAAAAAACATAAAAATGAACACCAATTTTTTTTCAGTATGTCAAATTGAATCCTCGCTGAAGCTCGTTATATGAGCGTAGCGCAGATTTTCATTCCATATACCGAAAACTTTTGGGCTTGGTTTTTATGTTTTTTTTTTTTTTTGTGTAATTTTGTACGCGGCACACAGGTCAGGAAAAAGTTTCAATCAACTTGAAACTTTTTGTTCAAATAGGTGTTATACCAGAATAGGTTGGGATTGTTTTTCAGAAAAATCGGTCAAACGGTTTTTCCGGAAAAAATTGGAAAGTATGGACATTCCCCATAAGAATAGGCCAGGGGAGAAATACTTGAATTTTTTTTTTCAAAAACTCTCAAATTTATACTGAATGTGGAAAGATCTATCATACCTATTTTAAGCGATTAATGGAACAATCGGATGTGAAATAACGAAGGAAACGCATTTTTAATGTACTTTTTTACACATCAATAAAAGCAATTAAGAAAGCAATTAAGAAACTATTAAATGTGAGCAACAAGTGTCACCCATAAATTTAAACGTTTAAAATCTGTGATGGATATGAAGAAGGTACTGGTATAATTGTTTGGAAACCAAGGTTTATATACCAACAGACAGCCGCGGTTTTCACACCTTTGAAGTGATCCTTGGCCTGTATATGTACATTGAGCTGACAAAATGTTCTTAATTCTACATTTCCATACTTCTAAGCTCATCTCACAACGCATATAAGGCGTTTTCCTAGTCTTATTAGATGAGTGTAGCGAAGATTTACATTCCATATACCGAAAAATTTTGGGCTTGGTTTTTATGTTTTTTTGTTTGTTTGTTTGTTTGTAATTTTGTACGTGGCATACAGGTCAGGAAAAAGTTTCAATCAACTCGAAACTTCTTTTTCGAATTGGTGTCATACCAGAATAGGTTGGGATTGTTTTTCAGAAAAATCGGTGGGACGGTTTTTCCGGGAGAAAATTGGAAAGTATGGAAATTCGCCATAACAATAGGCCGGTGAGGAAATACTTGGAAAACCAGAATTTTCCAAAAGCTCCCAAATTTATACTGAATGTGGAAAAAACTATCGTACATATTTTAAGCGATTTACGGATCAATTCGATGTGAAATAACGAAGAAAACGCATTTTTTATGTACTTTTTTTACACATCAATAAAAGCAATTGAGAAAGCAATTAAGGAACTATTAAATGTGAGCAACAAGTGTCACCAACAAATTAAAACGATTAAAATCTGTGATGGATATCAAGGAGGCACTGGTACCATTGTTGGGAAACCATGGTCTATATACCAACAGACAGCCGAGGTTTTTAAACCTTTGAAGTGATCCATGGCCTGTATATGTACATTGAGCTGACCAAATGTTCTTAATTCTACATTTCCATACTTCTAAGCTCATCTCACAACGCATATAAGGCGTTTGCCTTGTAATGTTACTCATCATTGCAAAGTTTCACATGAATCGAATCAGCCGTTTCGATGAAAAAGTTATAATATACATTTTTTACGTCACTGAATCGAAGATATGAAGAAAAATATCATGAATCTAAGCCACAGGTGAGATGTCTCCAATCAATATAAACATATTGGAATGAGAAATGAATATAACAGAAAGGCAGTGACATATTGTTTCGAACTCAAGGGGTGCGTATTTATAGCTTCCCAATACATTGCATATCAATATTCCTGTATCGCTCATCCATCAACGCACAGTCGCACACGTTGCGTTTTATCCTATACACGTATCCATACACATACAGATATGTAGAAGATTTTCTTCTTATTGTGATAACATTCGTTTTATTTATACTAGGAAAACGCCATATATGCGTTGTTAGACGAGCGAATAGTGATAGTATGGGTAAAAATGGGTAAAAACTGCTTCGAGTGGTACCAATTCAGCACATTTTATGTGTTTTCTTCAAAATAGCTGACCCTATCAAGCTGAAATTTTTCTGAAATGTGTATCAAAATGTTATTCAACTTCACGCAAAATTCCATTTTTTTGGAGAATAAAAATATATTCTTTTTTTCCGCCGTGTATTTTTAATTGTATTTTGCCGCCGTATTTTGCCGTGTATTTTTTTTCCGCCGTGTAATTGGTATTTTTGAAATTTCTAAAATTCATAAACAAAAAGTTTCCACATGATAATGCCACAAAACTATACAGATCTAAGTTGGATGAGGAACCATATTGAAAAAGGTTGAAGTTGATAGCTGTAGCCGTTTGACCTGTGGAGAACCGACAAAAAAACATAAAAGAAAGAAACATAAAAACGAACACCAATTTTTTTCAGTATGTCAAATTGAATCCTCGCTAAAGCTCGTCTAACAATATTATCTATATAAAAGGCTAAGCGCGTCTGTCTGTCTGTAAGATGGTGGTGATCGCGTGGCAGGGTGGTGGTCAGAGGTGGCAGGGGGGGGGGGAAGATGAGGGTGGGATGGATGACGGGCGGAGAAGGGAAGGAGAGGAGGGAGGCGCACCGCCCTGATCATTGACACTTTGTTGTGCGTAAATCACTTCACACTTCGCTCGAAGATGAACACGTGGCAGTTAGACAATAGTAGTGGGAAGTATAGTAACAACAGAGAGAGTAAACGCGGGGCTACGGCTAGTTATAATATATTGCTATACTGCCAGTTGTCGTTCATCACCTATACGGTCGTTGACTTGCGTGACGGTGGATATGCACGAGGAGTGGTCTGTAAAACATCGAGTCTAACAAACGCGAGCACGATTCACTCATTGTGTGGTTCCACTGGAGCCCACCCAACCCAAGTGATACAAGTGATAATAGTGCAATGGCGTGAAGTGCAACCCTATCTGCACGAGTTGGCGCAGTGCCGAAAGGCTTGATTATGAATGTACCCTCATCCCTCACCCCCTTGTGTACCCATGAAGCCACTTCCCTCCCGAGAACTGTATGAAAAGTCGTGATCATCCGTTGGAAAGAGGCCGGGGGGGGGGGGGGGGGGGGGGGGGGGGAAGGGGGGCTCCCCACCGCCGTGCCGCGAGACAACCTTGTGCCTGTTTGCATGTTGTGTATTGCAAGAAATAAGAACAGTGATGGTGAAAAACAATTTGAGTTGTTGCTGAAGTTTGGCTGTTCAATGGGCCTGTTCAGGAGGTCTGTACAGTGGGCCTCAATAGTAGGCCGTTCAGTGGGCCTCTTTAGTGAGCCTGTTCAGTGGGCCTGTTCAGTGGGCCTCTTCAGTGAGCCTGTTCAGTGGGCCTGTTCAGGAGGTCTGTTCATGGGCCTCTTCAGTGAGCCTGTTCAGTGGGCCTGTTCAGGAGATCTGTTCAGTGGGCCTCTTTAGTGGGCCGTTCAGTGTGCCTGTCCAGTGGGCCTGTTCAGGAGGTCTGTTCAGTGAGCCTCTTCAGTAGGCCTCTTTAGTAGGCCAGTTCAGTGGGCCTGTTCAGGAGGTCTGTTAAGTGGGCCTCTTTAGTAGGCCTCTTTGGTAGGCCTGTTCAATGGGCCTGTTCAGGTCTGTTCAGTGGGCCTGTTCAGGTCTGTTCAGTGGGCCTGTTCAGGTCTGTTCAGTGGGCCTCTTCAGTAGGCCGTTCAGTGGACCTGTTTAGTAGGCCTGTTCAGTGGGTCTGTTCAGGAGGTCTGTTCAGTGGGCCTGTTCAGGAGGCCTGTTCAGTGGGCCTGTTCAGTGCACCTGTTCAGGACGTCTGTTCAGTGTGCCTGTTCAGGAGGTCTGTTCAGTGTGCCTGTTCAGAAGGTCTGTTCAGTGGGCCTCTTTAGAAGGCCTGTTCAGTGGACCTATCAAGTGGGCCTGTTCAGTGAGCCTCTTGAGAAGGCCTGTTCAGTGGGCCTGTTCAGGAGATCTGTTCAGTGAACCTCTTCAGTGGGCCGTTCAGTGGGCCTCTTAAGTAGGCCTGTTCAGTGGGCATGTTCAGGAAAACTGTTCGGTGAGCCAGTTCTGGAGGTCTGTTCAGTGGGCCTCTTTAGTAGGCCGTTCAGTGGGCCTATTCAGTAGGCCTGTTCAGTGGGCCTCTTTAGTAGGCCGTTCAGTGGGCCTCTTTAGTGGGCCTGTTAGGTGAGCCTCTCGAGAAGGCCTGTTCAGTGGGCCTCTTAAGTAGGCCTGTTCAGTGGGCCTCTTAAGTAGGCCTGTTCAGTGGGCCTCTTAAGTAGGCCTGTTCAGTGAGCCTGTTCAAGAGGTCTGTTCAGTGGGCCTCTTTAGAAGGCCTGTTCAATGGGCCTCTTAAGTAGGCCTGTTCAGTGATTCTCTTGAGAAGGCCTGTTCAGAGAGCCTCTTCAGTAGGCTTGTTCAGTAAGCCTCTTTAGTAGGCCTGCTCAGTGGGCCCCCTCAGTAGGCCTGTTCAGTGGGCCTCTTTAGTGGGCTTGTACAGTAAGCTTCTTTAGTAGGCCTGTTCAGTGGGCCTCTTTAGTAGGCCTGTTCAGTGGGCCCCTTTAGTAGGATTGTTCAGTGGGCCATTTAGTAGGCCTGTTCAGTGGGCCTCTTCAGTAGGATTGTTCAGTGGGCCTCTTTAGTAATCTTGTTCAGAAAGCCTCTTCAGTAGTATGTTCAGTGCGCCTCTTCAGTGGGCCCGTTCAGTGGGCCTGTTCAGTGGGCCTCTTCATTAGGCCTGTTCAGTGGGCCTCTTTGGTGGGCCTTTTCAGTGGGTCCCTTTAGTAGGCCTGTTCAGTAAGCCTCTCTGGTAGGCCCAATCAGTGGGCCTGTTCAGTAAGCCTCTTTGGTAGGCCTTTTCAGTGGGCCTCTTAAGTGGGCCTGTTCAGTTAGCTTCTTTAGTAGGCCTGTCCAGTGGGCCTCTCAAGTGGGCCTGTTCAGTTAGCTTCTTCAGTAGGCCTGTTCAGTGGGCCTCTTTAGTAGGCCTGTGCAGTGCGCCTCTTCAGTGGGCCTGTTCAGTGGGTCTGTTCAGTAGGCCTGTTCAGTGGGCCTCTCCGGTGGGCCTTTTCAGTGGGTCCCTTCAGTAGGCCTGTTCAGTAAGCCTCTTTGGTAGGCCTTTTCAGTAGGCCTGTTCAGTAAGCCTCTTTGGTAGGCCTTTCCAGCGGGTCCCTTGAGTGGGCCTGTTCAGTTAGCTTCTTCAGTAGGCCTGTCCAGTGGGCCTCTTTAGTAGGCCTGTTCAGTAAGCATTTTCAGTGGGCCTGTTCAGTAAGCTTCCTGTTCAGTGGGCCTGTTCAGTAAGCTTCTTCATTAGGCCTTCTCAGTGTGCCCCTCAAGTAGGCCTGTTCAGTAAGCTTCTTTAGTAGGCTTGTTCAGAAAGCCTCTTCAGTAGGCCTGTTCAGTGGGCCTGTTGAGAAGGCTCGTTCAGAAAGCCTCTCCAGTAAGCCCGGTCAGTAGGCCTCTCTGGTAGGCTCGTTCAGTGGGCCTCTTCAGTAGGTCTGTTCAATGGGCCTCTTCAGTAGGTCTGTTCAATGGGCCTCTTTAGTAGGTCTGTTCAGTGAGCCTCTTTACTAGGTCTGTTCAGTGGGCCTATTTAGTAGGTCTGTTCAGTAAGCTTCTTTGGTAGCCTGTTCAGTGGGCCCCGTTTAGTGGGCCTGTTCAGTGGGCCTCTGCAGTAGGTCTGTTCAGTAAGCCTCTTTGGTAGGCCTGTTCAGTGGGCCCCGTTTAGTGGGCCTCTGCAGTGGGCTTCGGCAGTAGGTCTGTTCAGTATGCTTCTTCAGTAAGGCCGTTCAGTGGGCCTGTTCAGAAAGCCTCTTCAGTGGGCCCCTTTAGTAGGCCTGTTCAGTGAGCCTGTTCAGAAGGCCTGTTCAGAAAGCCTCTTCATTGGGTCTGTTCAGTGGGCTTGTTCATAAAGCCTCAGAAAGCCTCTTCAGTAGGCCTCTTCAGTGGGCCTGTTCAGTGGGCCCCTTTAGTAGGTCTGTTCAGTGGGCCTGTTCAGAAAGCCTCTTTATTGGGTCTGTTCAGTGGGCCTGTTCAGAAAGCCTCTTCAGTGGGCCCCATCAGTGGGCCTGTTCAGTAGGCCTGTTCAGTGGGCCTGTTCAGAAAGCCTCTTTATTGGGCCTGTTCAGAAAGCCTCTTCAGTGGGCCCCTTTAGTGGGCCTGTTCAGTGGGCCTATTCAGAAGGCCTGTTCAGAAAGCCTCTTTATTGGGTCTGTTCAGTGGGCCTGTTTATAAGGCCTGTTCAGAAAGCCTCTTCAGTAGGCCTGTTCAGTAGGCCTGGCATGGCATCAAAGTTCCTAGAGTAAATTTCTAATCCAATTGGTGGTTGGGCTAGCAAACATCTGTCTATTTTTTCAAGAGAATTCCATCCATATTCTTGTGTCGCGCTGTTGGTGAAACCTCCTCTTTCTCCATAATATTTTGTTTTCTAAATATTATTCTTGTTCTAAAACAAGTTTGCTTTTCCCTATCCCTCTTCCCAAATTCTATTGTTTCTCCCATCTTTGTTCTCTAAATTTAGTCAGCTTATTTTCAGAATTTAATTTTCATATTCCAATTTCAATTCATAGCATTTTAGAGTAGTATTTGGACCGGCAAGCTATATGCTCTTCTCATAATATATTTGCGATCGATGAAAATGAATTAATTTTACGAAGCTCCACGTTTTCTATCCTTCTGCCTTCAACTGCCAGGTAGATCCTGACGGAAGCTCTTGTTTTTCAATCAATTTATCCATGTGTTCTATGAACATCCATTCATTTCTAACTCTCGAATAATTATTTGTTATAGTCATTCGTTTGAATGAATCAATCGAGTCGTCTATAATTCATTACCGTCAATTACATCAGAGTGACTATCGTGTTTTATTGTGTTGAATACTTCGAGAATTCCCATCAATCTTGAGTTCTCAAAATATTTGCTCAATCGTATCCAGCTGACTGGTTATTGACACTCTTGATGGCAGCTGTATTTGCGAGAGTAAGTATTTTGGAGTATTCAACGATAAACTTTACTATGCTCATTAAAACAACAACAGCACATTATGCTACGCTAGCTATTACTTTCTGTCGAAACTTTCACTATAGGAATATGTTTATAGTTGAAGCTTGACACTTTTCAATTACTTTGCTGAGAAGTTGTTTTTTATCCGACTCTGAAATGAAACGGATTATAGAGTTAGGGGGGCCTACGTATGAAATTCTATATTAGAACAATAATGTATGTATCATGAAAATAGGAAATCACCAAGCACGTTATTGTTAGATACGCTAATGGTCAGATGAAATGTTGGGGGAGTTTTCATTTCGTTCGTTTGAAGAAGCATGTACCCATTGATTCGAGTTTTATAAAAGATGAATGCAGGTTACTTCCAAATTGAGTTAACTTTATATCATTGACTAAAGATGTGTTATAAAGATCGTAAGTCAATGCTTTATATATCATTCCATTTCGCCAAAAGACTGTTGTTGACATAGGTTCATTAAAAATGTGAACTTGACTATTGTTGGAATTGGTTCGACCCAAAGTTCCATAAACGCTATACAGATCTAAATAGAGAATGCGAATAATTTAATTGATGTTATTATAAATGTCACTCTAAATCCAACATCTTGGCATTCTATTCGAACACAATCCCAGTTACAACAGATAATCGTTACTACGTTGGGTATCAATTATTGTACTATTAAAATGTATATTAGTGTTGTAAGGCACATGTTGTTACGGGGCTACAGATCTATTCTCACTGTTTGTATACAGTGTTATATTCAGTGTATTATACAGTTTATTATTTTTGATCCATTAGTATCAAAATACTATTGAATAATCACACAGGCAAGAAACAAAGATTGTGTAATTGGCGGTTCGGAACAGAGTTCGAGAGAGATGATTACATTTTGAACCACAGGTAAACCTATCCCTCATCCGTGTCTCGACGTGGAAAAGATAATTTTATCAAAGAAAATAATTAAATTTAATACATTCAATTGTATATATGGCACCGGAAAATATGTATATATGAATCACTCACTGAAATCAAGTGATGTATGTCGATTATTTTGATGTGTGGGTCTATTCCACCCAAAACATTATTAACACCGGCCGTAATATTTGTGGGAATATACCTTTGTATCCTATGATCTGATGCAGTCAATTCAGAACAATGGGGGGTTATATTCGTTTGCTTTGACATACAATCGATTTTGTCAGCATTGTTGTTTTCTGAAGAATATTGTCCACAAACAATAACTTATATCACATAAAGTTTGTTTTCATATTTATATATTATTTTCGAGACAATATGAAAGATATTTCATGTTTATCGTAGTTATTATTTGTATTTCGAGCTTTATCATATTGCTCGTTCTTAATAAAGTAAACACTACATACGGCCACTTTTATACTGTTTGTCTTCCAGTATTGCTTATTCTTCCTCTGGTCTTCTCAAGCCAAGTGAACAGAATGAAAGCTAAAACTCGGATTTAGTCGTAAACGCACACGTGAAAGCTTTTGATTGCTGCCTGCCGTATAGCTGTGCGCTATAGCTTGTCCACTGACCACCCTAGGCTCTAAAACACATTCTTACAATCCCTAGACCAGTCGATATTTGCTAGAAAAGGAAATTAATGGAAACATTGTTAGGATATTCCATACTAACCACCCTACAGCTAGCTATTCGACCAAAACCCGTCTCCCTATTCATCTCAGCCTCTGATAAAGAAACAGAGGTTAAGGAATTCCAGCTTACTAGACCGTCGTCTTCCGTTACAGAATGATATACAGAGCTACTTAGTCGAGTATTCGCCAAGTGTCAACCAAGCACTCTCAATATTCGAATGAGATTATAAAATTTGGTACATGGCATCTAATTTTAAAAAATGTCAAGAATTTATAACAACGTGCATGTATGATAAGTCGGAACATTGAAAAACAAGGTTGGAAAATATTGCGTGCATTGGAATACTACTACTACTAGGCAAACGCAGAATATGCGTTGTAAGATGAGCGAGGTATCTATTTGAAGTATAATTAAAAAAACCCACACACCTTGGTCATATAAAATATATTTCATTCGGTTACTGTCGAATCGAAAGAACCGTGATCTGTCACTGCAACATTTTTCTGCTATTATTTCTATGTATTCGATGAATAAAGAACATGTACCCCTATATTACCCGAGGGGTTAACAACTTGACATTTTAGTGTACACCTGACTTTAGATTTTTTTGATTCTTTTGATTTTTCTCGATTTTTTTGATTTTTTCATTTTTTTTTGATTTTTTTGATTTTTTGATTTTTTATGATTTTTTTGATTTTTTGTGATCTTTTGTGATTTTTGTGATTCTTCCTGATTTTTCTTGATTTCTTTGATTTTTGTGATTCTATTTGATTTTTTTGATTTTTCGTGATTTTTTTTGATTTTCGTGATTTTTTGATTTTTTTGCAATTCTTTCTGATTTTTCTTGATTTTTTTATTTTCTTCGATTTTTCGTGATTTTTCTGATTCTATTTGATTTTTTGATTTTTCGTGATTTTTGTTGATTTTTCGGATTTTCTGTGATTTTTTTGATTTTCGTGATTTTTTTGATTCTTTTGATTTTTTCTTGATTTTTTGATCTTTTGAATTTTTGATTTCTCTAGATTTTTTTGTTTTCTCTCAATTTTTTCTGATTTTTCGTGATTTTTCTTGATTTTTTTAATTTTTCTTGATTTTTTTTATCTCTCTTGATTTTTTTGATTTTCTTCATTTTTATGATTTTTCTTGATTTTTTCGATTTCTCTCGATTTTTTTGATTTTTCTTGATTTTTTTGATTTTCCGTGATTTTTTTGATTTTTTTTTCAAGTGTACACCTGATTTTTTTAGTTGTTAACCCCTCGATATTACCGTACATTATTTTCTTCGAAACGGCTGGTCCGAATTGTATACACATTTTTAACAATGTGTATCATTCTCGTGTTTACATTTGATGAAAATTCGAATCATATTTTTAATAGTTTTAGTTATTTTGTGAAATACTCACGATACAAGATTTTGACATCTGGGCTAGCCAGAAGGAAGGCTGACATCCAGCTAATTTCATATAAAGTGATCACACAGTTTTTTTTCATGACTTTGAGAAGTGGTTTCAATATCATTGTTTCAAGTTCAATAAAGCTCTGAATATATTGTATTTTAGAATAGATTTATGTAAGCACAATCCTTATTTCTAGGATTTTCAAGATATTTGGGTCCCAAAGGTTTGAAAATCACTCAAAAGAATACAGGAACCTTGGAAGATTGTTTTTGTGCACGGCCATCAGGATCCCATCAATGTCGAGAGGGCTATGGGGGATCGAGACTTTCCACTGCCACTTGGTTTTCCTTGCATCTATGTCATCTCAACTATCAATAACTCAAGAAACGAAGATAACAAGTTCTGAATCGTGGAAGTGTCTATCTCAAACCGATGAAGATTTAAAGATAATATATATATATTAACTTTTCAAGAAAACAAGAACAGACGAGAAGAATATAAGTTGGAGGAAAAAATGTATATTCAAGACCAACTAACACCTGATCCGTCCTGACGTGGTTTTTCGTGGTTTCCCACAGTCCTCGAAGTGAATGCTTGGATGAAGTACTAATTGGCCACGACCTTAATTAGTAGAGTGATAGGCCTAGTTATATTGAGGGCTGTCACTTTTTTTTTGTATCCTTTGTTTAATGATGAACTTGCACCTGCTGTCATTGGAAGAAGTGAACATTGCCTAAAAGACTTAGTTCAAAGTGAAAGATATCAACAATCGTGCGGTTGGATTATTCCTAATACCAATGTTGGTATGATATATATCGCAAAAACAGTTTATATTGTGTTCCGGACTTTCGACAACTGAAAACTTTTATCTGCGGCGAAGAAGTGTGGTCACAGACAGCGTAGACCTGGTGTCAAAGTTCATGGCTTTAATTTAAAATAATAATAAAATGGGGTGGTAAGATCGCCCTTGTGGTGCCCCGTCCAAACGATCCTACTCTCATCCTTAGCCCTATAGGGGAACAATGATTTTGTATCAAGTTTCGATGTTATTAAAAAAAAAAAAAAAAAAAAAAAAAATTAAATTGTTTTCCGCCCAGCCTAATCTTATGGGGTTTTAGAAACTTTGAGATCGTGTATCACAAAAATGGTTCAACCGATTTGACCCCAAAACTCTACAGTTGTAAGTTGGATAAGTTTGCGTATACGAAAAAAGTGTCATGTCGATCAGTCAAACCCTGCGACCTGTGCAGTGCTTACAAACAAACAAACAAATCACACACAGACAAAGCTTCATGAGAGTAGGATAGAAATCTTCGCTGAGGCTCATCTAATAAGCCATTAGCTATTTTCTGTAGCGTTATGTTCACCTTCTTATATTCTCTTAGAGTCCAATCGCATATATTATTGATTGAGAAGTTGAATTGATTATCAATGAAGTGTTGTTGCGTTCCCCTACATTGTTACCGTTTTGAATAATTAACAGAGATGACTGTTCTAACACGAGTGCGATCACAGTGACGTTATTTGTCATGTGTCCGACGAAAACCTTGTCTATACGTCAATTCTACGTCCCAGAGTCAGGCTTTCTATTACAGGCCTACGCTGCCTCTTTCACTGGAATTGAAACAGAAACAAGACTGACAGAGGAACACACTCATCCAGAAATGAGGAGCTTATAAAACTTCTTAAGTCATACTCCTACATCGAATTAGTTGACGTAATAAGTGAAGAATAATCAAAATCTCTCACTATACCAAACATCTGGAACTAGTAGTCTCTCGAAAAAACAAGTACTCCTGTTCTAGCGGTTTGAAGATAAAATTCTGCAATTACCGACTTAGTTTTGTTGGTATCACCACACGGCATCATTTAGTGTCTGTAAACGGATCCAAGTTTGGTACAAGTACAGAGTTTCATACAAGCGTTCGCATTCTCTGCGATCAACCATTCGAACAATTCAACAAGACACCGCCCAACTACCTCATGGAACGTCGCTCTTTTATTGTTTCGATTATTGTTGAATCTAAAACAGTTCGTAAAGGAACCTCTTGGGCAATGCGTCGTTCGCATTTCTCTGCAACTTTTATTACTTTCGTGTTTTCAGGTTCTGTCATGAACATTTTGGATATGAATCTTCAAGTCAATTGGTTGGACAGTTTAAATCTTACCAATTAACTTTTTGAGAAGACAAATTTGAAAACACATCACTATTAACCCTGGGAAAAATCAATAAACACTCTGATCTTGAAATAATATGAATATTAGGATAGTGAAGTTACTCTGCCACACTCGGTAGCTCAGTCAGCTGAGGTACCGCTTCAGAAAACCGGTGGGCGTGGGTTCGAGTCCCGCATAGGGCACGGGTTTTTGTAAACGTCCTTTCACTTATCATCACTTCATAGTTTCATCATCACCTGCTTATTCGTACCCCATATAACCTAGCTGTAGGTGGGGTCGTTAAGCGAACAATAATCATGAAATTAGTCTTCCAGTATGCGATATCATTATGTAATAATTTCCTGATGGGATGAAGAGATTCGTTTTGCAGCACAACTGGGCTGCGCGGTATAACATGGACTCAATTAAAGAGAGCAGTGAGCCCAACTTCAACCAGGTCGAGATATTTCATGAGGAGCAAGATAACGAACTGTTCACACATTATCAGGTTCATCGCATTACTTATTTATACGAGAAAACATACCAAGTTCAGCATTTCCACACTTCGTTTGCATAACCGGCACTATCATTCACATTTCATTCGTTCCTACTCTTATTTATAATGAAAATATATTTCCCTTTCTCAACTTTCAACTCCTCTATCCATATAAAAAATAACAACTCCCATTGGTCAACTTTTCATGTACTATTAGATGTGAGATGGTTCATAAAGTTCACCACAGCATGCTAATGCTATCAATCCAGCGAGCATCTTGGAATCAAAGCCTATCAATTGGATGATTTGAGGTTGATGCTCGGCTCACACGGATACTACAGTTTGACTACAGCCTGACTACAGCCTGACTACAGCCTGACTACAGCCTGACTACAGCCTGACTACAGTTTGACTACAGCTTGACTACAGCCTGACTACAGCCTGACTACAGCCTGACTACAGATCGACTACAGTTTGACTACAGCTTGACTACAGCCTGACTACAGCCTGACTACAGATCGACTACAGTTTGACTACAGCTTGACTACAGCCTGACTACAGCTTGACTACAGCTTGACTACAGCCTGACTACAGCCTGACTACAGCCTGACTACAGCCTGACTACAGCCTGACTACAGCTCAACTACAGTTTGACTACAGCTTGACTACAGCCTGACTACAGCTTGACTACAGCCTGACTACAGCCTGACTACAGCCTGACTACAGATCGAATACAGTTTGACTACAGCTTGACTACAGCCTGACTACAGCTTGACTACAGCTTGACTACAGCCTGACTACAGCCTGACTACAGCCTGACTACAGCTTGACTACAGCCTGACTACAGCCTGACTACAGCCTGACTACAGCTCGACTAGAGCCTGACTACAGCTTGACTACAGCCTGACTACAGCTTGACTACAGCTTGACTACAGCCTGACTACAGTCTGACTACAGCCTGACTACAGCCTGACTACAACCTGACTACAGCCTGACTACAACCTGACTACAGCCTGACTACAGCCTGACTACAGCCTGACTACAGCCTGACTACAGCCTGACTACTGCCTGACTAGAGCCTGACTACAACCTGACTACAGCTTGACTACAACCTGACTACAGCCTGACTACAGCCTGACTACAGCCTGACTACAGCTCGACTAAAGCCTGACTACAGCTTGACTACAGCCTGACTACAGCTTGACTACAGCCTGACTACAGCCTGACTACAACCTGACTAGAGCCTGACTACAGCCTGACTACAGCCTGACTACAGCCTGACTACAGCCTGGCTACAGCCTGACTACAGCCTGACTACAGCCTGACTACAGCCTGGCTACAGCCTGACTACAGCCTGACTACAGCTTGACTACAGCCTGACTACAGCCTGACTACAGCCTGACTACAGCCTGACTACAACCTGACTACAGCCTGACTACAGCCTGACTACAGCCTGACTACAGCTTGACAACAGTTTGACTACAGCCTGACTACAGCCTGACTACTGCTTGACTACTGCTTGACTACAGTTCGACTACAGCTTGACTACAGCCTGACTACAGCTTGACTACAGCCTGACTACAGCCTGACTACAGCTTGACTACAGCCTGACTACAGCCTGACTACTGCTTGACTACTGCTTGACTACAGCCTGACTACAGCTTGACTACAGCCTGACTACAGCCTGACTACAGCTTGACTACAGCCTGACTACAGCCTGACTACTGCTTGACTACTGCTTGACTACAGGTCGACTACAGCTTGACTACATGCTTGACGTGATCGAGTCGGACGCGGTGAGATATTCTATATCGAGTGTGTTCAATCAACGCTTGCCACTAAGGATTATTGGAGTGAAATGGTGCACGATATTGACATCCTTGGATCGCCTCATGGAAAAAGTATTCGTTAATAGAGAAGCGATTGACTACGAAGAATAAAATGATATGTTCCCTCAAAAGTTTTTCAAATACCACAACAACTTCACTCGTTTTACTATAAACCAAGTATTCTTATCCAATTTCTCTCATATACTAATTGTTAGTAAAATCATTTCTATCTATCAGATTTCCAGAATGTTCAGAATTCTGATGGCTCATTTAATGCACCGCGGCACACGGGACTGCAAATACGTTTCCAGACAATCGCTCCAGAAATTAATGAAAACGGTTTACGTTGCTACTAAAACTGTCTCGTTATCGAGAATGTCACAATGGCGTCTAGATGGGAATGTGCTTATTTAGCAATAGCGATGACTACACCGACGCCACCGACGCCACCGACGCCACCAATGCCAATATGCATAGCTTGTAATCACTGACGTCTTCTGGTTCAAGCCTAGTCATGCATTTTATTCCCTTGCCTCTCCTCGCCTCAGAACATATGCGTTAACATAGTGAATAATTAAGTGCTCAATTTAAATGAGTCATCAACATTCAAATAATATTTGCATACAACTAAAATCGGTACCATTTCCATGTTAATTGGTCTAGAATTGTACACAATGGACGTATAGGCTGCCTCACCCTAGCCTATTGTCTCTATACACACATCTTCTGCGCCTTGCCAAGCATTCTTGTTCAGTTGTCCTCTGCAAACATACCCCCATAGATCTCGGGGACAAGCTAATTGCTCTGCGCAATGTTGACTACCAAACATAATATGTTTTTGTTGCAGAGAAATGTTATTATTGTTGCATTGATATAGAAACGTACGATGTGGGATTACAAAGTTGGGTGAATTGAATTCAAATGAGTTGAAAATAATTATATCTGCCAACTCATAATTTCTTTCTCTACATTTTGAAAATATATTTTTTTTCAGAAGTGTTTGTTCTACGGTGGTATAGGAGACCTGGGTCGGAAGCAGCACGGACGATTGTAACAATGGCTCTCAGTTTCACAGTTGTATGTGTGAAGTAAAACTTATTTATAAATGTGGCCGTGAAGATCAAGAGAAATAGTTTGCGTGAGGCATACAAACCAGAATGTGGAAATGTGAGTGACAACATGACGAGGATGGTGTTTGATGCTGTATCCACGGCGTGCCTCGAGGCAGGGGCGCTGCCGAGAGAGCGAGCGAGAGAGAGAGAGAGAGAGAGAGAGAGAGAGAGAGAGAGAGAGAGAGAGAGAGAGAGAGAGTGGGGAGGCGGGAGGGCATGGGGTGCTCGAGTGGCAGGGGCGCTGCCGAGAGAGCGAGCGAGCGAGAGAGAGAGAGAGGAGGAGAGAGAGAGAGAGAGGGGAGAGAGAGAGGGGGAGAGAGAGAGGGGGAGAGAGAGAGGGGGAGAGAGAGAGAGAGAGAGAAAGAGAGAGAGGGGAGAGAGAGAGAGAGAGAGAGAGAGAGAGAGAGAGAGAGAGGAGAGAGAGAGAGAGAGAGAGAGAGAGGAGAGAGAGAGAGAGAGAGAGAGAGAGAGAGAGAGAGAGAGAGAGAGAGAGAGAGAGAGACTCCGCGTTTTAAACGCGGAGCTAAGGCTAGTATTCAATAATAGTACAATTTACTCGCACTGAGATTCGATATAAATGAGACACTAATTATTGTTTCAATGATGTCTTACATTTCTCGATATTTTACAATTCTGAATGTATAGTCGAATGAGAGTTTTTCTCGATTATACTCCTATATATATATATATATATATATATATATATATATTATATATATATATATATATAGATATATATAGATTATATATATATATATATATATAATATATATATAGATATATATATATATATATATATATATATATATATATATATATATAATAGTATATATATATATATATATATACATTATATATATATATATAGCTATTTATATAATATATATATTATATATATATATATATATACTTATATATATATATATATATATATATATATATATATTTATATATATATATACACACTGGCGTCGGAACCGTGAGGAGGGGGGGGGGCAGGGGGTGCAATGCCCCCTCCCCAACTTTTGGAGAAGGGGGGCAAGGGAGGGCAAGTGAAAGGTCTTGCAAGACACAATTTGAAAAGACGAGAAATAGAAAGAGAAGGAAGGAAAGATGTAGGCCTATATAGATAGATAAAATCGTACATAGATTCATATTTCACATTGCATAGAAAATCAAATATCAGATGGGCACCTTCAGTTTTAGGAGAAAATTGATTCTTGCACCTAAATCTCATCTGAAACACGTTGAACCATATTGAGAGAGGTGTGATTAAAAGGAATTTGATGTACTGTTCCGGAATGACAGCTCGGGTACGTAGTCTATGAGTTAGCAGAAATCAACAAACAACCCTAGTATGCTTCTTCCAGATGTAAATTATTTACTACAATTTTTGTAAATGCTGTAAATTTCCAAAATTCCAACAGTCGTAACGATGACAATACAATGAAATTGAGAAAGGGAACTTCCAATAAGGGTCGTTCGGTGACTGCCAGGAGCGTCAAATTTAAGGGGCGCTATCGGCGCACATTTGTAATATTCCATTAATATTAATAATATTCCATAAATCATATTCTATTTAACTTATGCATTATTGGGTGGAGTAAATGTTATTATTCGTACAGCATTGTTATCGAATGATATAGATCAATTCAGCGTTTTATGTTCTTGGATCAGCCATTCAGAAAAACTGGCTCTTACCACACTAAAAAATTCATGGATTCCAGAAATTTCCAGTAGTTCCCAAACCCGTAGAATCGTATTTAAAAAGATGAATTATCTGAAATTTCCCTGCGGGGCTTGGTTTGGTTCCTCCCTCACTCGCATTCACTTTCACTATGCGCATACAGTTTTTGGGGCTCACAATTGAGTCTTTGCCCGTGGCGCTAAAATGAGCCAGAATGACTCTGCAGATACAATAACTATGATTGGCAAATATCAGTTGGGCACCTCTAGTTGTTCAATACAATTAATTTTGTCATCTAAATCTTATCTGAAACACGTTAAATCGTGTTGAAAAAGAGGTAATTTGAAAGAATTCCCTGCGGGGCCAGAACGGGTCCTTGCCCCTTGCCTCCCGCGGGTCGCAGGCTTTGCGTTAACTGGCCTTTGTACAACTGTTCTCATATGGCCTTCTCTCTTCCAAACTGAGATCCCCCGTCTCCATCTTGGTAGTTTCAGTATTTTTTTTATGTCCTGAAAAATACCCAAATGTTATTGAATATGTGGCACCCCATACTTCCTTCCTCATGGGTCGCAATTTCTGAGCTTGCCTCTCCCAACTTTTAAAACGTTCCGACGCCACTGTATATATATATATATATATATATATATATATATATATATATATATATATATATATTTTTATTATTTATTCATTTATTTATTTATTTCCTTTCCTTATAATGAACATATTACAATACGGTACACCAAAGGTTACATGGAGTAAATTGGAGATAATCAGAGACAGAGATGATAGGAATCTCATGAGAGTAATAGTAATAATATAATAATAATGTTATAGAATAAAAAATAGGAGTTGAGGTAATTATACCAACAATAACGAGTAGCAGTGTATCATGTTAATATATCTATATAGTAATCTATAATATAGTAATCTATAATCTATAATAGTGATCATGATGATAATGATGATTATAACATCGATGAAAAAGAATTACACATATGGTAATAATAAAAAAACACAATGATAAAAGGAAAATATATTACTGAGTGCAAGAAAGAAGAGATCTTGTGTTTGCACTCAGACTATAGGGACTAACAATGTAATATAAATATCATCTATGAATGAATTGTTCATGAGACTATTATAACAAAATGATAACTAGATAATAGCAACTCCGAGAATTGGTGAAGAAGTGAAAGTAATTTAATTAATTACCAAATTCCACATAATAATGTAACAAATTGATCATTATGATGGTCCAACTAAAATATGAATAATATATCTAAGGTTTACCAAGGTAGCGATACAATCATGAAACATTCAACGAAGTATATGGCATATTTGATTGGTATGCTTATACGTCAAAAATGCTATATTAAATATGCTCTATTAAATACTAAGATCAATAATATAAGTAACAAATAATAATAATCAATAATAAGATCAATAGTAGAAAACTAAGATCAAAAAGCAATAAGATAATTCAGAATTTTATTGTATTTCTAGGGTATTTAGGGTTTACGGCTATTGAAACATGGGTTGCTTATTATGTCATTAATATAGTCTCGTCCTTTGATTTTGATCCATTTAATTAGCTGAAGTTTAAATTTATCTGCTGATTTTATTTTTCGAATTTCGGTGGGTATGCTATTGTATAATTTAGGACCTATATATGTAGCATGATTTTGCCCAAATCTCTTCGTCTTTCTTAGGGTGCGTGTCCCACCTAATGCTCTGAGTCGAGTGTTGTGGGTGTGGTCAATACTTTCGAATGGGGAATCGCGAGTCATGTATAGGAGAACCCGTTTTGCATATAATTGCCGAACATCAAGGGTTTGAAATTCCTCAAAAAGCCTATTTGTAGGGTAATCTTTCCCTTTTTTAAAGCATATTTTCATAATTAGTCTTTGAGCTCTCATTATGGGGTCTGGGCTAGTTTGATAAACACCACCCCATTCTATAATGCCGAATTGAATAATAGATTGAACTAGAGCATAGTACACTTTTTTAATTGTAATGAAATCCAATATGTTACGTAATTGGACAAGCTTATGAATACTTCTTCTAATTTTATTTGCACTAGCTTTTATATGTTCATCCCACTTCAGATTTTGGTCAATCGTGACACCTAGATATTTAATTGAGCTAACAGATTCTATTGTATTGAGTTGATGGAAATATTGTTCTAGATTAGGAGATTTATGTATAGTGAAATGTATAAATTTTGTTTTTTTCACGTTGAGTGTGAGTAGATTTTTATCAAGCCAGTTAGGGCCTACTAGCTATTTCAAATCCTTCATTAGCTATTTGAAATACGGTTTCCCACGAGTGACTTTTGAATATCAAAGCTGTGTCATCAGCAAAAGAAATTACTCTACCATTAAGATCAATATTACACAAATCGTTTATGTACAATAAAAATAATATCGGACCTAAGACCGTGCCTTGTGGTACTCCATATTCTACAATTCTAGCATCACTGAGACAATTTGATATTTTTGTAAATTGATTTCTATTTTCAAGGAAGCTTTTAATGAGATCGAGTGCAATGCCTCTTATGCCTGCAGCCTCTAATTTGACAAATAATATTTTATGGGAAACAGTATCAAAAGCTTTGGTCAGATCCAAAAAGATCGTACGTACTTTCTCATTATTGTCTAGAGCTTGATAAATATCAGAATTAAGCTCGAATAAGGCTGAATGCGTTCCCATCCCTCCCTAAAACCAAATTGGTTAGTAGATATTACATTTTTATGTTCTAAATATTTAGCAAGTCTAGATTTGATGCATTTTTCAAAAAGTTTAGCGCAACTGCTTGTGAGAGATATAGGTCGATAATCTGTTATTTCAGTCTTACATCCACTTTTGAAAATTGGCTTTATAACAGAGTCCTTGAATATGTTAGGAAAAATACCCGTATTCAGGCATAGATTAAAAATATGTACAAGGGGGGCTAAAATATGCGCTCTGATTTCCTTAAGCGTGCTATTGTTAATTTCATCATTACCAGGCGCAGACTTATTTTTGAGCTCAAGTATAAATTTAGATACTTCTGCTTTATTGGTAGGGATCAAATATATTGACGAATTTGTTCGACGTAATGATGGATGCATGTTAGTATGATCAAGTGTGTTTATTCTATCTTATATTTTATCAGCTAAATTTTTTCCAATGTCCGCAAAGAAATGGTTGAATGAATTTGCAACTAGTTTGGGGTTTTCCTCAGTTATAATTATTTCGCTATCCAATTCTATTTTATTTATTTCACAGTTATTACGGTTTCCTCTAGTTATTTCATTAATAATCTTCCAAACTTTCTTTGGATCATTATTAGCAGTATTCAATTTTTGTTTGTAAAATTCGCTTTTAGTGTTTTTCAGCAGTCTATTCACATTATTTCTATATTTTACGTATTCATTGGAGAGTTTACGTTTTGATGGTCTGTATTTTTAACTTTTTTCCAAAGTCTGTCCCTTTGTCTTATTGCAACAATTAGTCCGTGGGTAATCCATGGTTTTATCTTTTGGTTTTTAGAGTTTACTTCGATCAATTCAGATTGAGATGCAGTGTTAATATGACGTTTCATAACTGAGATGAAATTGGTTGACGTCTCATAAGCATCATTGCTGTTTAAAACTGATGACCAATCTTCATGCTCTAATATTAGATTCAGAAGGGGGAAATTTATAGTGATCTTTTCGAATAATCCATATTTATCATTATTGTATAGTGATCTGTAATGGTTGTCTGGAGGATAACAGCTGTAACTGATGAGTGGTTATGAGAACTAGGTGGATGACGTAAGAATATATGATCTATACAACTTCTAGAAGTCTCTGTTACTCTCGTATAATCGTTAATACATGACATAAAACCATGTTGACTGAGTGAGTTTACATAATCTCCAGCTTGTTTGTCATTATCATCTAAAATATTTATATTGAAATCACCTATAATTAATGTTTTAAGTTTGTTCAAGTCCATGTCGTTCTTCAAATAGCTTAACAAATTATCTAGACTATGGATAAATATGGATGGATCCTCAAATGAAGGAGAACGATATACAGAAACTAATATAATTTTTTCGTGGTTGACATTATTGGACAATTTGATTACTAGGCTATTTGATTCAGTTGTTGAGATGTCAATAAAATCTACAGAGAATGAATTGTGCACAAATAGAACAATTCCATCGTTTTTAGCTGGATTATTGCTGCTATTGCTTGAAAAGGTTTTATAATTAGGTATAGACTGGGTAACTTCTCTGTTTCCAATATGTGCCTCAGTTAATACAATGACAGCGTAGTCGAGTTTAATGTCTTCCAATAGAACAAGTAGATCATCGAAGTTTTTGAATATGCTTCTTATATTCAAATGAAGAATACTAGTACCATTGATTGGGAATGAGTT
This sequence comes from Brachyptera putata, assembly GCA_907164805.1. Classification (NCBI taxonomy): domain Eukaryota; kingdom Metazoa; phylum Arthropoda; class Insecta; order Plecoptera; family Taeniopterygidae; genus Brachyptera; species Brachyptera putata. Next base: position 2,020,246 of record OU015463.1, read on the forward strand.
TTTACACGAAAGAGTTTCAGAATAAGTTTGCGTATTAACATTAAAGTTATTAATATTATCAGACCAATTATAATCACGATCTTCATTACTACCTTCATTACTCCCAGTGCATACCTCGCCGGGTGTGTTTCCGCTTGCGGATTCCTATGTTAGGGGTTGGGTTGCTAACGGTCCTCTTTGAAGTCGCGCACTTTGTCGGGGCAGGTAGGGGGTCGCTGCTGAACCTGCGTTGAGTCCACGACCATGTCCACTCGGTCTACTGTTCTCACCGGAAGTTATCAACGCAAACGTCTGGCTGGCTTGATGGATGCAGTGTTGCATTTGACGCGATTGTTCATGCCGTGGAGACTGACGGCCTTGTTGTTGCAGATCTGGTTGATTGACCAATGGATTACTAGTAACTCGCTTGTGGTCAATACGAGGCTGTTGAAGTTGTTGTATCTGATTTGTTTCTTGATTTGGACGGAGATGATGAGTAGTATGATTGGATGGTTGTAGTTTTGGCAGCGTCGCTATTTGCGGGTTGGGTAGTCGTTCTGTCGTCGTTGGACGTTTTACGTACGCCGGCACAACACAGCCGGTCGTCTCGTCGACACAATACAATTTGCCATTTACTTGTAGCTTGTCGAAAACCACAACGGCGTCGTGGTTGTCCTCCCTGGCTATTTTCATCTCTGCAATTAGGATTCGTCGGTGGTTGATAACTCTCTGAGAGAAATCCTCGTGGATTACGATGTTCGTACTTTGGAGATTTTTTTTCGCTCGGAAAATCTCATCACGTTTTTTGAAAGAATTGAATTTCACAACGATTGCTCGAGGGCTAGTGCTTCCCGAAATACGATGGGCTCTTTCTATGTCATATGACCTCAAATCGACGCCTAATTTACGGTTTGCCAAGTCTAGGATTAAGTTTTCGCAACCATCCCATGTTTCGATACCGTTTTTTTCCGGTAGACCACGTAACACAAGATTGTTTCTCCGGCTTTGGTTTTCCAGATAGTCAGTCTTTTTCTCTAATGAATTGGTACGATCTTTCAAATTAACTTTATCCTCTTCGAGTGATTGTATTACGTCACCCATTGTCTCAACTTTCGCCTGTAACATAGTAACTTTGAGTTCCATTCCCTCTAGTTGTGTTTTGATACCTATCACATTTTCTTGTACAGAGTCTAGCAGGTCTATTTTCTCGAGTTTTGCCATCATACTGGCCCATTTTTCATATGTGGTAGGACCAGGATTTATTACTACACCACCGATGATCAACATAACACTTATTATCGCTGCACACAATACTGTTATTTGCAGAGTTTCGTTGTAATGTGTAACACACGACACTGCATCACTACCAGCGCCGGTCTTGCGGGTTTTACCGGCCCACGTGCCTATCCTAGCCCGCCACACACTCACTTCAATCATCGCACTAAAGGGTTGAGCTGGAGCTATCTGACACACGTCTTACCCCTTTGAAAGCCACTCACAGAATGATATATATATATATATATATATATATATATATATATATATATATATATATATATATATATATATATATATAACGGCCTTTGTTTTTCCAAACTGAGATCCCCGTCTCCATCTTGGTAGTTTCAATATTTTTTTTCTGTCCTGAAAAATACCCAAATGTTATTGAATATGTGGCACCCCATACTTCCTTCCTCCGCGGGTCGCAATTTCTGAGCTTGCCCCTCCCAACTTTTAAAACGTTCCGACGCCACTGTATATATATATATATATATATATATATATATATATATATATATATATATATATATAAAACTTCTTGGATACGATCCAATATCGATATATGTGGGACATTTTATCCATATCATAAAAGATACGTCTCGACCGGGAATCGAACCCGGTGTAAAGAAATTTCTTTACGGCAGCAATAGTTTACGGCTATAATGATATAGCGGTAATAGTTTACTGCACAGTAAAGATATACCAGCAATAGTTTACGTTGCCGTGAAGCTATCCCAGCATATTATTAGGGTGGCTAGAATAGTATCATATACGCTGAACATATCCGTAATAATATAACGGCTGGAGGAGAGTGTTATTGTAACCAAACCAGGGTACACAAAACAAAAGTACAGATATAACGGCGTCATATTATTACGGATGAAATACTATATGTTCTAGGTCCAAATAGGGTGTCCGACAACAACCGTAATGATATACTTGCGTTATATTATTACGAGTGAGGTGATACATGTTCCACACATCACATGCTAGGTCCATAAAGGGTGTCCGACAACAACCGCTGTCTGGTATATCTGTACTGTTGTTTTGTTCATCCTTGTCGTACACTCCTCCTGGACCCCTATTCCTGAGATAGATGAGATGTGAGAAAAATCAGTGAGAAAACTATCCCATATAATAATGACATATTTCATCTCATATTTTATGTGAGATACTCGTTTTCTCACTCATTTTTATATTCTCACATCTCATTTATCTTAGGAATAGGGGTCCTGGTATATTAATACTGATATGCTTCACTGTGTATAATACTATACCAGGCACCGTAATGCTCTGCTGGGATACTATTACGGCACCGTAAACTATTGCTGGTACCCTTTTACTGTGCAGTAAACTATTACCGGTATATTATTATAGACCATAATAATATTCTGCCGTAAAGAAACCCCGTCACACCGGGACCTTCAGATTGCCGGTCCGCTGCTCTCCCACTGAGCTACCGAGACATTACTCTTATGTGGGTGAACCTAACTGTTTGTAGGGCTAGCCCCCAGAAGTGTTGTCACTCTAAGTATAGCCACGCAATAAGAGTAATATCTCGGTAGCTCAGTGGGAGAGCAGCAGACCGCAAATCTGAAATTCCCGGGTTCAATTCCCGGTCGAGACGTATCTTTTATGACATGGCTAAAATATCCCACACATATATATATATTTATTTATTTTCATTTATTTATTTATTTTCCTTGTCTTATGAATAACATATCACAATACACATAAATTACATACATAATCGATGATAGAAATTGCATAATGACAAAATATTATGTGAGAAATAATAATAATAATGATAATAATAATAATAATGATAATAATAAAAAAAAAAAAAATAATAATAATAATAATAATAATGATAATAATAATAATAATAATAATAATAATAATAATAATAATAATAATAATAATAATAATAATAATAATAATAATAATAATAATAATAATAATAATAATAATAATAATAATAATAATAATAATAATAATAATAATAATAATAATAATAATAATAATAATAATAATAATAATAATAATAATAATAATAATAATAATAATAATAATAATAATAATAATAATAATAATAAAAATAAAAGAAATGAAGATATAATAATAATAATATAGAGATAGTGACAAAAGTATTATTGATGATACTGAAATTGGTATCAGAAAGTGAATAAATATATTATAATATCAAAGAGTGTAGGAATATATCAATAATTAAAGTAAGAACAATTACATATGATTTAAAAGGAAAATATGTTGCTAAGTGCAAGAAGGGAAGAATCTTGTGTTTGCACTCAGATTATTCAGGGATTGAGATAATAATAAGTCTTTATTCTATATATAATGAATTGGTCCAGAGACTAGTATGACACAATAATGACTAATAATAGCTTGGAGAATTGATGGACGAGTGAAATGAATGGGATTTCACAATAACACGTAACAGATAATGATATAACAAATTAATAATTCTGATGGTCCAATCTAATATATATCCATGGTTTAGAAATACAGAAATGGTTGAACAAGGTGCCGTGGCATAATTGTTTAGCATGTTTATATCAATTGAATAAAGTAGTAATAATAATAACTTCCTGTATCACAGCTATTTCAAAAAAATTATTGGATGAATTCAGAAGATGATTATATTTTTTAAGAGTATTCAGTATAGTGAATAGTATTCACTATTATCGATTATTAAAATATGGGATACTAATTATGTCATTAATGTATTTGCGTCCTTTAATTTTGATCCATTTAGTTAGTTCGAGTTTGAATTTATTTGCGGATTTTATTCTTCGAATTTCGGTTGGTAAGCTATTGTATAATTTAGGACCTATATATGTAGCATGATTTTGCCCAAATCTCTTCGTCTTTCTTAGGGTACGTGTACCACCTGATGCTCTGAGTCGAGTGTTGTGCCTGTGGTCGATGCATTCGAATGGGGAATCGTGAGTCATGTAAAGTAGGACTTGTTTTGCATATATTTGACGAACATCAAGGGCTTGGAATTCCTCAAAAAGTTTGTCAGTGGGGTAATCTTTCCATTTTTTTAAGCAGATTTTCATAATTAGTCTTTGAGCTCTCATTATGGGGTCTAGGCTAGTTTGATAAACACCACCCCATCCTATAATGCCGAATTGAATTATAGATTGAACTAGAGCATAGTACACTTTTTTTATTGTAATGAAATCTAATATATTACGTAATTGAACAAATTTATAAATACTTCTTCTGATTTTATTCGCACTATCTTTTATATGTTCATCCCATTTTAGATTTTGGTCAATCGTGACACCTAGATATTTAATTGAGCTAACAGATTCTATTGTATTGAGTTGATGGAAATATTGTTCTAGATTAGGAGATTTATGTATAGTGAAATGTATAAATTTTGTTTTTTTCACGTTGAGTGTGAGTAGATTTTTATCAAGCCAGTTACTAGCTATTTCAAATCCTTCATTAGCTATTTGAAATACGGTTTCCCACGAGTGACTTTTGAATATCAAGGCTGTGTCATCAGCAAAAGAAATAACTCTACCATTAAGATCAATATTACACAAATCGTTAATGTATAGTAAAAATAATATCGGCCCTAAAACCGTGACTTGTGGCACTCCATATTCAACAGTTCTGGCATCGCTAAGATGGTTAGATATTTTTGTATATATATATATATATATATATATATATATATATATATATATATATATATATATATATATATATATATATATATATATATATATATATATATATATATATATATGTGTGTGTATATGTATATATAACAATTGAGAATAGAACTAAATATAGAACAAACTACTGTAGACCGTCAGCGCCTATACAACAAATCTATATTTTATTAAGTCTCTTTTCTCCATTAGAAATCCAGCAATCTCAAGGAAGTAGACAGTAAATCACACGCTAGCAACTGCCAGTTGTCTAGGCTAACATAAAACATGTGAAAGTTACTGATTTTTCTATTTTTGACGTTTTAATGAATAACACCATGTCAATGGAAAGATGTGAAGTCTCATACTTGAGAATCTACAACCGATATCAAAGTAGATACTGAATTGCTGCTTCAGTAAGACGTATGACTGGAGCCATTTCCCACTCACACATTAGTTGGGATTTAGCTATTCTAATCCGTCATTACTTCTTGTGCTTCGATCACTTTGAATCAGCTTTTAATAAGGGCTTTACAATGAGATTTTCAGTCTAGTTAGGCCTATGCGCTAGGAGAAATAAGAGACTATTAAAAGCATGTCAACCCGAGAGATGCATTCCAAATGATCACAAACTGTAGATAAATCTCTGTTGATGCTGTTTTGTTGTGAGGGCCACACGCTTGAGGATCGCTGGCTCGAAGTAGCGGTCGAGACAGGACACGGTAAACAGGAGCAAACCTTGGTGAATCAGTTGATACTCATCTTCACCCAAGACAACCTAGTCTGTAGTAGTCCTACATTGGTATGTGAGTACTGATATGAGTGAGTTTAAATGAGACTGCAACGAAATAATATGAGAAGGTTTATGATTTACTATATGGTTCTATACGGCTTATAGTTCAGCTATAAACCGTCATAAGATTAGAGTTCACTTATCATTTTCATGCTAGAAGACATGAAATGCCATTTTACATTTCACTCCAGGGTACATTTACGTGTTAATAAGTCATAGAAATTATTCAGAATTGCCATTGAAACTTTCATATTTTCACATTTGATTTCCAAATTTATTTCATTCTGTAAATGGTGTGTATACTTCCGATTTCTAATGTGTGTATTTTGATATCGATCCTTGTATTGAAACCAATTGCTGATTGTTCAACCCGAACTGTCATTTAGAATCGAGTACACATAACTGTTCTCCCATGTGATGTTTCGATCCTTGAACACATTCCACACAATCCACGACAATTGTGTGTACACTTGAGAGGATGTTTCTCGGCAGTCGAGTTTGATAGCTATTTGACGGCAATGGAGGAAGGGGTCAAAGAGGTCAAGAGGTCAGAGTTAGGTCAAGAGATGTGAATCACTCTCTTGACATCGAATCCAGTTTCAGTAGGATCGTACAATAATACTCAATAAAAAAGAAGGGATTTGGTATAGAACATTGCAAGGAATACTGAGATAGTAAAAACAACGTTGCAGTTGATAAAAAAAATGGTGATGAAGAATTCATAGCCCACATCTGTTAAATGATGCTTCGATTGGCAAATTATTTATGATTATCCTTCAATTTCTATTCATTACGCAAAGTACACATCGTAGGCCTACTGCAGAGATCACAGACCTCTCGGCACCTCCACCAATACAACAATAGAAATGGTTGCAGTTTACTCGGTACCTCCACCAATACAACAACAGGAGTAGTTGCAGTTTACTCGGCACCTCCACCAATACAACAATAGGAGTAGTTGCAGTTTACTCGGCACCTCCACCAATACAACAATACAAGAGGCTGTGGTACACTCGGCACCTCCACCAATACAACAATAGGAGTAGTTGCAGTATACTCGGCACCTCCACCAATACAACAATACAAGTAGTTGCAGTTTACTTGGCACCTCCACCAATACAACGATACAAGGGTACTTGCAGTATACTCGGCACCTCCACCAATACAACAATACAAGAGGCTGTGGTACACTCGGCACCTCCACCAATACAACAATAGGAGTAGTTGCAGTATACTCGGCACCTCCACCAATATAACAATACGAGTAGTTGCAGTTTACTTGGCACCTCCACCAATACAACGATACAAGGGTAGTTGCAGTATACTCGGCACCTCCACCAATACAACAATACGAACACTTCTATACCACAGCCGGGGTATAGGCATACTCGCCATATATTTATTCAAGAGTATTCATATTCCGAAACGAGTGAATTACTTATTCTGAGATATTATTACCTCCTGAGAATAACAATAATAAGGCAGCATTCAATTAATTCTCATAGTATATTTCACATCAGCATCTCCAATGCTAAAGTTGGCCTGAAATAGAGGAAACCGCTTAGCGAGATGTTTAAATTTGTCTATAAAACGAAGAATAAACCATTTATGCTATTTTCTGAAAGTGGCTTCGATGAAAGCAAAGGCCGTTACCACTAGATAGTAGTTACACTCCTGATTGGAACAAGAGAAGATTATTTCTATAACGAGGTCGAGTTGAATGTAGAATATTTGGCAAAAAGTTTCCACCAGTATGATTACTTGGGAAATTATTGTGAATTTTCATTATTGATCAAGAATATTTCAGGAGGTATACTCCAACGGAAAGTTAATACGATTGTTTCTACTTCAGTTGACACTGGAAGAAGTAGAAAAAAGCATCTCGTGTTATATATATAAATCGATTACTTGTTGTGGTATTTCATCGCGTATGGTATCGGTGAGTTCGTGAAACAACTTCCTGCGGGTTCAAGCATAAGCGCTTGGCATACAAGGCCAGGGAAAGGCACGCCATTCTTGGTTGTCAATCAGAATAACAGAAACTATTTATTAGTATCGAAACGGTTTGAGGTATATGCTAATGAAATTCAGTTCCCTGGTAGAGGAAGGTTCACTGAACCAATGCGTCAGTCATCATCAAGTTAAATGTACTGGGTCTGTTCTATCTAACGGTTCAATTAACATATTTTTCAATCAGGTTTTCCGGAATTCCCTCGGAATTTTCACCTTTTTTTCATTTCAAATTCTTAATATACTATTTCAACATTGATACATCAATTAACAACAGAGAATTCAATAGATATTTGTCGGTGGGTTCCTGCATTCTAGTGTATCAGGTTTGCAAACGGAATATCAAGTACGGGTTCCTCCAAGTTCCCAACTCTCAGAGTGGCTATAATATTCACACACTGATTGAATTAAATATATAGATGTTTACTCATAGTGCCTGGTAAAACAGCACTTTCAATCTGTACAACTGTACACGCAGTACTTGCTGATGGTGATTCACCGTACGCGTTTCTAGTCGCTCTGTTTGGAACTTGGAAGCTTTGTTATCCGTCTCGGAGTCTCGTTCGAACTCACTCTCTCTCTCACTCCAAGCAGCCGCATTCATTCCTTTCGTTGCTGACTTGATCACTCATTAACCTCGTTCTTTGACGACAGTTGGCGCAAATAATGAATCGTCACCCACTAATGGTGTGACTGGGTGTGATCGGAATGATATTGACTCTCTGTATCTCCTTGTTAATGTAGATGTCGAGTTGAAGCAATGTGGCCAGATTATACAAACATAAGATATTCACTTAGGTTTGGTATAGCGTATCAAATGTATAGGTACATCTGAAACCAAAAACTGACAGGTTGTGTTTCCGGCGTTGCTGTATCAAATGCATTTCTATCTCCATCTCGTGTCTAATACTTTCTCATTATCTTCGAGCAACGTACAATGTGTGCTTGAAGAATCGATGTCGGTAATGAGAAGAACGCCGACTATAGCTGGTAGTGCGTTGGGACCGTTTGGAGCTCTCTGGACGGCTTGAGATGAGTCTGCAGATCAGAGCAGAGAGACAATAGTGTTTCAACAGGGCTAACGATTACTGCACGGCGTATACAAACGAAATAAGACGAAATCAAAAAAGGAAAAAGAAAAGAAGAAAAGAAAGCTTTTATATGGCAACTGTCTGCCTTGTTCGTTCTCCACAGCTGTAGGAAATGAAATGTCACATTTTCAACGCGAATACAGATGCCTAATGCTGGAAACGCAGAGAATGGCCCAAGTCGAGAAATTATGAAAAAACGAGAACGCAAGTGACGGAGATCGTGAAGACGAGAACAAAAGAGTGCGAGAGTGAGAGAGTGAGAGAGTGAGAGAGGAGGAAGAAGTGCCACGAGCAAAGGGACAAATATGAAAGAGAGACGAAACTATCCATACATCCGTTTAGCAAATAAAGTCACGTAATATGTGTAGGTGGGCGAAACTAAAACGGAATCCGATAGAAGAAATTTGCATGAATAAAAAATCGAGATGTAACATTAGTTTTGAAATATTTCTATATTCGCTATGAGAGAAATCCGACGAGCATGGTTGACAGATTGTGATATCTATTCTATGAAATGGTAAGACAATGTTACCAGTTTTCCTCATTTTTTGCCTTGTCACGTTTGCCTCATTAGTAGGACAATTGCAGAGAGTACGACATTATAGCACAGAAAGCGAGGTCCTTCTCTTCAAGCAGATTTCCTCTCCGAAGGACACGAACGGTTTCCTCGGTTTCACCTGAGACATGACTCGACGAGACAAATGCACAGCCGTACGTGAAATATCGTATTCATAAATCAAGCAGGGAATAGAGAAACATGCGAAACCTATTCAAAACAGATTGTGCATTGTTGATGTAGATTTGATAATTGGATAACGCATTCTTCTGATATGAATTGAGATGAGAGTACCTTTTCAATACAAATCAACAGCAGAATATGAGCTCTACTGTCAGAGAAAAACAACTAATATAACGTTTACGAGTCGTTGGACACAGGTTTTGGTTTCTATCAGTTTTCGAATGAAAAGCTGTAGTACGTAATTCGTGGTGATTTAATTAGTATATATAACTACAGAGTGATAATTGATGTCGACCTATATAAATTGGAAAAGGAACATCTAAATTATATAATCGAATTGTTGAAGAGTAAATACAATGTGCAGAAGTTGTACATGTATTTGAGTTATTGTTTTTCTTCGTTGTAAAATGAAGAGTAGACGTTTTCGATGAGCTCTAGCATGCTATAACAGGCACTTGTATTCACAAGATATGGAGGTGATACAGCAGACAAATGATGATCATACTTCGACAACTGTGAACAAACCGAGAGATAAACTCGCTGGAGCTTCCAACATTTGTCTTTTCCGAAAGACGTAGTTGTGTTCCCAATTGAAATCCCCACGTGAGAAATCATTGCGCTAAAAATACCGAAATTATTAGTATTTGTTTTTGTTGTTAGGCATCCCTCATCTCACCTGGATGCAAACTGACCAAAGTGATGATTCTGATCACATGACTATTACAGCTTTTAGGAATGAGTTGATATTTATTGTTTTATCTATATTGAGTTTTAACGACGCACTGTAATGATAACTAAGATATATTGCCGTCGGATGAATGAGTGATGAGATAATGGTTTCTTAGGTAATGGGAAGGATTGTAGGAACCAACCCGGCATTAGCCTAGATTATAGAGAAGAACCATGAAAAATCGCTGTATAAAGATGGATGTTGGCGGGGATTGATGCGGGTTTAATTTGCCCCTCACCTCCCGGGTCACACGAAGCGAGCGCGCTATAGCAACTGAGCTGCATGTACCGGTTTTATTGATTTCTTCTCTGAATATTTGTTCAGGTCGTTATGTGAAACTTAATTTATATTTTGTTTTATTTTACTCTTCAATATTAGGTTTTTCATTTTCAAAGGAGCGGACGCAGTGCAGTGGAATGATTACACACGAATAAGCTCCTCATTAATATCAACTGACGTTTCAATTCAATTATCACCGATTAGAATGTTTCATAACATAAACGCCAGAGTCATGTATAACGCATTCCATATTGACAACAGTTCTTCCTACAGGTTGAAATACATTTCTTCACAGAATGCTGACGATCTTTTCACGGTAAACGACAAATTCCACCATCTCATTTTCACTGAGAGCAAGTTGAGAAATGGCGGTAATCTATTTGCCGTCTTCAGCATTCAGAATCACGTATACATCCACTGTTCACCTAACTTGATTGGTCCCTTCACATCGAGAAAACCTTGGACAAAATTAAAGGTGGATGCTTCCTTCTTAGAAAACTTGAACCTACAGTTAGTCCACACACCCTCAAACTAGTTTATTACGCCCACTTCCACTCCCACCTCTCGTATGGGGCTCTTCCTCGCGCGCCAAACGCATCTTTGTCATCCGAAAACAAGCTATCCGAACCATTGCTGGATCCACCCGTAGAACAAATGTGAACCTCATTCACAAATCACCAAATCCTCGCTCTCACCTGTACTCTCTTCCAGGCTGCGAGCACTTCCGTCCGCAGTCATCTCCTTCTCTTCCCCCTCGACTCGGCTGTTCACAACCATGCCACATGCCGCACGCCGGCCTACTCATGCTCCCGTATCAAACGCGGTCCCTTTCATCTCTGCACCCACATCTACAATCACCTTCCCCCCACATCACTCAATCCCTCACTGACAAAACCTTCAACCACAACATTCAAGTCTTCCTAACCCAAAACCTCTACTACAACCTTGACGAGTTCATGGTTGATATCCACACCTAACTTTCCTAACCTTCTCATTCCGATTGCTACCATCCAGTGTGTCCATCTCCTCACCTTAGGCCCCACTTGCCAGCTCTCTACATTTCCAGCAGTTCTATAAACCTTACTTTCATCTTGGCCTTAGTTTTTAATCC